>HG992167.1:3010000-3575000 GCA_905220505.1 Laothoe populi | reverse complement strand
ATATTGGTGTACATTATTTGCACTACACTAAATACAATTTAAACTGGATTAAATTAGCAGCTCAAAGAATGTAATTAAATTGCCGTATTGCATAGTACAAAAAAAAATTATGAAACTGTATTAGCCATTGTCCCACTGCTGGGCATAGGCCTCCTCTACTAATGAGAGGGGTTAGGCCTTAGTCCACAAATTATTACTAAATGATTTAAATTTGGTATACGCTTACCATTAAACAAAGAGTTGGCTATAGCTCCGCATGGTGCTACGGGCTTGCGGACGCCATTTTCATCCGCATAAGCGAAAGGATCGCAGTCGGTCGATGGAGTGAGTGACAACCGACCAAGGAGTTGGCTGTCATCTCTACAAAAAAAGAATTTCTTTCACCAATGCATACATTAAAGTAATTTATATTTTATTAGATGAGTAACACTAAATCAAGAATGGCCTATGTGGTAATTTTTCATAATATTAAAATCTTTTATATTAATAATAATTAAAGTTATAATAATAATACCAGCCCTGTATTAAACTTCTTCCACTGCTTGACATGGGCCTACTCTACTAATGAGAAAGGTTAGTCCTTAGTCCACCACACTGGCCTAAAGCTGGTTGGTAGACTTCATATACCTTTGAAATTCTTATAATTCTCAGTTATTTTCCTTCACCGTTAAAGCAAGCGATAATTAACAATTAATACACACATAACCGTAAAAGTTAGAGGTGTATGCGATTTGGGCGTGTTTTATTATTGTTATACATGTATTTTTATACAATAATTATTTTATACCTAGATTTAACATATCGTCGATGATTCTGGTAATAATTAGTCAGTCCATAGTAGAAGTACACATCCCCTTTGAAATCTTCAACAAGTGTGAACTCAAGACGACACCTGCACGGCTCCATATCATTCTGCCTTATGTATTCAGCGCAGGTAATGTTCTCATCCTCCTTCATGCAGTGAGTGTAATCAATCACATGCTCCTTCACCTACAATATCAAAATATGTATTAAAATTTTACACATTATAGTGTTTTTTCTCATTGTGTTATGTGACATTACTAGTCAAAGGAAGTCAAGACAAAACACTGTATATAGATAGAAGTACATTACATTATTTATTAAGGCTCTAACTAGTAATGCAAAATCTAAAATATTTTTAATAACTCGCATGACATGCTCTTGCTCATATTAAATTTGAAAACATAGTGTTAGCTTCTAATTCTCTCTCTATTATTCAGTAATTTTATATTATGTACAGAAATCGCAAAAAATCTAAAATATTTTTTAGTGTTAGCTAATGTAATAATAGGGTGTTTGACATATTTTTCGATTTGTAAACGTGTGTTTCGTGTTAATTTCGTCTTCAAGTCTTTTATAAGAATGGAAGAAGGCATTACAATGGCTGATAGTCGAAATCTGCCACTTCTTTCTTAAAACTTTTGATTTTGGCACATGGATGAACAATTTATCGGGATTTAGTGTCAGTTTTTACACAAAGGCATTGAACAATATTTATATGCTGGCTCATTCATTTTTGCGGAAAAACTAACAGATAAATGCAAATAATTTGATATTTCAATAATAAAAATATTACAGGGGCTATAAGTGAAGAGTCCTCTATCGATGTCCATCAATTTTCAAAAATTGACAAATACCCTATTGATAATGAATTAATTCCACATGGTCTTGTTATTTTCAGTATCTATTGGATTAATTTTGTAAACCATGTTCTCAAATCTGTATAATTGTATTTTCTTCAAGAAAAATTCAACCTCTATGCTTATGTCTGGTATGTGAAAAGAAACATTTGTGACTTATTCAGAAAAGATGTTAACAAAACTTATGTTTAAAATGCTTGAGAACATAGTCTTTTGGATTATTATTTGTTTGAGTATGGAGTATAGATATTATAGATTTCTAATATAGAAAATTTTATTATTTGCTTAGTAACATCCTTGGTATTAATTGTAAATTATTATCAATATGTACTTTAGCTATATCAATAGTTCTTTCCCAAGACTTTAATAATAATAGTGAATACAACACCATTAACTTTGAAGTTCATATAAATCTCATTTGAAACATTATAAGTATGTACACAGAGTTAATATTTTTTTTTTTTTATTTATACACTTCATATACAAATTATATAGGCGGACTTAATGCCAAAGGCATTCTCTCCCAGTCAACCTTAGGGTGATGCAGAGATGAACAAGGTAGGTGCATAAAAATATACAGGAAGAAGGTAAAAAAATAAATTTATTATTAAGCTCTATATAAATAAATAAATCCGAATACAATATATTGTAAAATACAATACATAATATATATATAAAACATATAATAATCTTTAATAAAGTTGTAAATGAATTGTTTATTTCAGGTACAGTTCATTCTTTTAAAAACTATACAAGCAAAACCATGGAATATAATTAGCTATAAAGGTAAATGCCAGATGTAATATCAAGGCGTGCCATTTCCGAACGTAAACAATTTACGCGACCCACTTAGCGGCACATAAACGTCCTTCCCTAATCTTTAAATGTATTTATGACATCTTACCTCATCAGAGAAATAGAGAAGTCCAATTCCTACTGGTATAAATGCGATGCCAATTACGAAAAACGTCGGTAAAACTGTCCCTGCAGTTAGAATAGGCTGCCAGGCAGGTAGGCGCTGCTGTTTGAACGCAGATTCTACGGAAACATGATATAAACAATCAATATTGCTGCGAAGGACGTCATCTAGATGATACAATAGTCAAATATATCTCACCTGCAGGTCGCCGAGACTTCACATTTTGGTCAGAAGTATCACTTGAGGTAGCCATGATAACTTATTTGGAATTTAAAATTAGTTTTATGATGAATAGGAAATATGACGTTCAGTATTTAGACACAAAAACCATCTTTTGATGAAAATTGGCTATGACAAAATTCGAAACCGTATGTAAGTGACAGTTGACAGGTGACTGTAATTTTATTGCCAGTACAAATTTTTAAGGAAATACTGTTAGAGTGCAGCACTGATTTCGCAAGAATTTCTTCTCGGAGTTTCAGTTTTATTTAGTAACTATATTTGAAAAATATAATTTCACGTCGATGTGTAATATCACCAACTAAATAAATTATGGCTACGTAATTAAGTGAATAATAGAAAAAAGTTGTTACCCAATTTAACTAAAATATAAATGTGTTAGACTGAGGTAAATGAGAGAATCTTTTGTAATGAAATACTTGAATATATGTCTTTCAAATGTTATAATATCAAGACTAATATGACTCTTAAATCAACGTAGCTCTGACTACAAAAGCTATGTTCTCTGGTGATGTCGATTGTAATAATATAATTGACATTAATATTTTGAACATATTTATTAACATTCATATTTTTAAACGTTGAAAGTATGATGGTCCAATTAATAAGTAAATGTTATGATCAATATCATCTAATTTTCAAAATCAAGATGTTCAACCTCCGTTATTTACAAATTAGTAAGCATTTTAGAAACTGGCAGCACTGTTTCAGGAAAATGGCAAAAAACATCTATCATACTGCCTATGTTCTCATTTTATTTATTACAACAAAAGAAATAATAAATATTTGTTTGTCAACGCTAACAGCTTACAGCTAAGTAAATCAAAAATAAAATTAATAATATATAGTCATTAAGTCTGATCTCATTTTATTGCATGATCTATACGTTCTGAATATCCGTAATAAAGAATATTTTTTTATAAGTTTATACACCATTTGGTTGTGGTTCCTTTGCATTGTCAATTGGACATTTGCGGCCTATGGGGTGTGTATTCGTTTTGTTGGGATTTCATACGTTCGTCATTCATACGTTCTTGACTCTTTGCAAATGCTTAGCAAATGCAAAGACAATTTTAGTTACGCATGATTGGCTAAACTACATATCATATATATTTGTTGTTTTCTAATCATACATGATTTCTATTGTTCACGGTTTATCTGTTTAGTGGAGAAGAAAAAGTTTTCAAGATGTCCAGTGAAACAGCAAACAAAAATGTAAGTACCCTGTCTTATTACCTACTTTTAACTAAATGCAGGGCTTGGCCGTGCCCGTTTCTGATATACTGTGGGGGAATAATAAAATGATAAACTATAAATGGCGGAAACATTATCGGGAATTTGCATACTTTACTAATACATAATAACACTTTAATTGAAGTGTAGAAATAAATGTATCTTATGAATACTCTTATTACTCATCCTTCCTTACTTATTATTATTGTAGGATAGGGTCATTGAGTATGTACATTGTTAAGAGGACTGTTTATTTTTGTATTCACCCATCTTATGAATCATTGTTATTTATTGTACCACGACAAAACGCCGAGTACTAATCACCACCTAATTACCACTGATTTATGATAAATATTAAGTTTACCTAATTGTATACATTATTTACAAATACATTGCTAATATTATAGAAAGTATTTCTTTGAAAAAAAAATACTTTTTTAATTTTTTTTTTACATGTAATGGGAAGGCAAAGGGTTCAAGCAAAAGCAACTAATTATTTAAGCAAAAACATACAGCCTACTACAAGCAATATAAAAATATATAACAAGTAATTATTACACAAAAAATAATTATTGTTTATGAATGCAAGCATTACTTGTAACAAACAGTAATGAATATCCCCCTTCCTGTATGACTTGACTTACAAAACAACATTTTTGTCATGCCTCATTAATGATATCAAAATAAATTATAGTAAATCAGGGCATCAGTTCAACCTCTTTGTACAGTTTACTGTAAATGCAAACTGAATAAATAATTTTCGTGTCATATGTGACCGTCATACATTATAAGTTCAACCTACTTTAACTAGTTTTGGACATTTTAACTATTGTTCACTATATTTGTATACTAATGTGCTAGGCAGTAAAATAAAGTGTCTATATATTCAAAAATATTTTAGAATTTTTAGCAATCATAATTGTTAGCATTATGAATAATAGTATCATTAGTTATATCTAATTTCTTGTGTATCTGTAATATATAGCATAACCTATTTTATTTATAATAATATAAGTAAAAAAAAAATTTACTTCATTTCATTATTTACAAAAAAATTGTAATAAAAAAATATAGAATTATTAACATTAAAATAGTATTACAATAATTTGATTGTATTCATCATGAGTGTTCTTAAATTTAAAAACATGGTACGTCTTGATTTATTAACTTTTATTTGGAGATAATAGGTGGTTGTGTGACAATTTAAAAACAACAGTTTCATTATTACCTTATTTGTAATCCAAATTTATCACATATTATGTAATAAATTCTCATGAATTTTGCTAAATAAATACAGATTATTAATTATGAGAAAATGATCGTTCACAAAATTTTTCATATCAAAGGCTGGTGGGCTATATTATTAAGCAACATTTTTTGCAATCTGCATCTTTGGAGCCTAATTTAATTTTTTTTCGTACCCCATTATTTAATAAAAATAATGCTCAATGCATATATATACATATATTAATTCTACAAAATTTCACACAATAGTTTTTTTAGTGATTTTTTTTTTCAGAAAAAAAAAACTAACTGTCATAAATGTCGCTTAAATCAAATGGCCCGCCAACCGTGGATTTGCCATTTATATATATCAATCTGACCATCTTTGTTGTAGTTCTCAAACCTGGAGACACCGGGCTATGTTGGTTTTGCCAACTTGCCCAACCAGGTGCATCGGAAGTCAGTTAAAAAGGGCTTTGAGTTCACGCTAATGGTGGTTGGAGAGAGTGGACTTGGCAAGTCTACACTGGTCAACTCTCTGTTCCTCACCGATTTGTACCCTGAGAGGGTAATACCTGATGCTGTTGGTATGTAATTTTTTTATATTTTTTTTTTTATACTGGCACTGCAAAGTGACCCCACTGAACGTGATGGTAAGCGCAGTGCGGTCCAATTAGAGTAGCGAGAGGTGATCTATCCTCCACTATTCAACACAATCATGCCGGCCTGCGTCTTCACACTACGCTAGGGGCAAGAAGGTGAAGAATCGGTCGAGGGTATAGTGTCAGAGTACTCAGAAGGCTTCAAGACGCCCAAACATCGACAAAAACCGGATGTACACTGGCTGATCCCGGATAGCGACACACTTGCGTGTGCCACTATGGCAGGTTTTACACTCTCCATACGGTACGAGCTATTATTTGTGTTCACATGAGCATAGTGAATTTAAATGCATCATTGTAATGAGGGCACTACCCTTAATACAACAATGCACTCTCTCGCATCATCATGTGTAAATGCTTGATTGATGTTACTTTGATTGAGTGTCGATCCTTTAGTGGTATCAAGGAAAATTGATACTAACAGAGAAATTATCATACAAGCCCATCAACTTGGCGTCAAGGCTATAAACACAATGGTTTCTTATGTTTACGTGAATATTACGGATTCTATTGTCGTTTATTTTACTTTCTTAGTCCTGACCTTTCAAAAACTTTACAGCCCTCAAGTTCATGGAATGGACTCCGAAAAATTAGATTTATTTGAATTTATAAATATACTCTAATACATCATTATAAGGCCAAGACTATAAATCTTTATGAGCACCTAATTCATAATCAAGGCTGTAATGAGCAATCTTCCCAATAGAATGGAACACCATGGACATGTGCTCGAGATGCTGGGGTCAAGGTTACGCGTCTTCAAGCTTTATAACGTTGTGACCCTGCTCTCTCTAATTAAACAGTTTAAGTCGTTAACAGTTCACAGGACTAAGGGCACTGCCAGCTAATAGCTAATTTTAGAATAGAGTCAGATATGGCGCCTCTTTTCACATGTTTAGTATTTGATCTAGGAAAAGCTTGATCTTTTCTCTAGAAAATTGGATATATCATTGGCATTGATCAGGTGCTATTTTATCAATAAAATATTAAAAATGTTACTAATATAACATAAAAAAATGCATTATCCATTTTAAAAAAAAACAAAAATTCTGAGCTCGCTCCATACAGCAGATTCATTATAATATATCCAGGCCATTGATGAAGTGACATAAAATATTTATTAACATTGTTTTATAGATCGAAATGCATTGTTTACATTTAAGAAAGTAATGATAAAACCAGCCCAGAATCGTCATCGTAGTTTCACAATCTAAAGCTAGCCCCGTACATCTAATATATCCTTTTTTTGCCATAAATAGGTTTGCGTTTGACCACTATCCCTCCTGATGTGGTCTTCGGTGGAGCAAGCTTGCCTAGAAGATACTTATTTAATCTTGACTTAAAGATACCTAGGGTATAATACGTCTATTACAGAGAAAACGAATCAGACGGTGAAGTTAGACGCGTCTACTGTGGAGATAGAGGAGCGTGGCGTCAAGTTGCGTCTCACGGTCGTCGACACGCCCGGCTACGGCGACGCTATAGATAACACGGATTGTTTTAAAGTGAGTCTACTGTATACTGATAACACCTATGACTCACAAGCTACGACAAATCGGTACGATTGCATCGTATGTACCGATAAAACGTAGAGTGAACTGACATAATTATTGTAAATCAAATCATTTTGTAAATTACAGGACAGAATTATTAAAATTTACAAATATTTAGATTGGAATTTGCGTTAGACATGGCGATAAGCTCGGAACCTTTTTTATCCTGGCACGGCGAAGTGAACACACTGTACCTGATGGTAAGCGCAGTGCCGTCCAGTTAGAGTATCGAGTAGCGAGAGACAATCTATCCCCCGTTACTCAACACAATCATGCCGGCCTGCTTCTTGACATTACACCGTGGGCAAAAAGGTGAAGAAGCGGTCGAGGTTCTAAGGTAAGAGTACTCAGAAGGCTGCAAGACGGCCAAACATCGACAAAAACCGGATGTACTCTGGGTGATCCTGGAACACGACACACTTGCGTGTGCCTCTATGGCGGGTTTTACACCCTGTGTACGGTGGTTGCTATCCGGACGGATATGAATATCCTACTACCAACAGCGAACCTATCATATAAAGCAACCTTTAGGAGTTCCACCTTTGCTAACCGTTTAACGGATATACGAAACATAAGTTATATTAATCACAATAATATTTTGCTTTTTAATAATATTTGGCTGCCTCGGTGGCGCAGTTGTAATTGCGTTAAGATTGCTGTGCTGAGGTCTCGGGTTCGATCCCCGGGTCGGGTAAAGTGATATTGGGTTTTTCTATCTAGAAATTCTCAGTATTAGCCCGGAGTCTGGAACATGTGCCCGGTATGGCAATAGGCTCGCCCTCTATCTCATTATGGGACCGAAATTCGGCGAAAAGTGGGTGTACTGGTTACACCTCTGCCTACCCCTTCGGGGATTACAGGCGTGAGTGTATATGTATGTATGTACAATAATATTTTCAAATAACCAAATCGTACAACACAAATGATTCCATATCACATAACATTATTTACATAGGTGATAACGAATTTATGTTTATTTGTTTACAGTCGATAATACAATACATCGACGAGCAATTCGAACGGTTCCTGCGGGACGAGAGCGGGCTCAACCGACGTAATATCGTCGATAACCGCATACATTGCTGCTTTTACTTCATATCGCCATTCGGACATGGGTAAACTGATAACTAACTTGTGAATGTTACAATGACAGCCTCCGTGGCGCAGTAGGCTAGTAGCCGGCTGTGAAACGAGAGGCCGTGGGTTCGATTCCCACACCGGGACAAATGTTTGTGTGACAGACAGATATTTGTGTCCGGGGTCTGGGTGTTGTGAGACCGAAAGTATCTCGTAGTCCCTGATACCCACATCACAAGACTCGTATCTTAGTGTGGGATCTGTGCTATGTGTGTGACTGTTGGGTGTTATTTATATTTATTTATTATATAATGTAGAATAATTTATATAAATCTAAGTGTAAGCATATATGAGTTGGGGGACATTGAAGCTACAGAATTCAATTTTCTGATTAAGTGCCACTTTATGGGAAAGGGGCCGTTCTTAAAATACGACACGCAAAATGTTATCTTTAGACCCCCTCCCTTCCTTTCGTCACACTATGTCACATTTTCTGTGACTATCAATATTGTGTCACAAATTATAGACCAAGCCATAGCCAAAAATTTAATATCACTCAAAACTGGATTCTCGGAGAAGACAAGCCAGTAACTTGTAGATGAATGCTGACTGTATTTATTTTGATAACTAATGCTTAAGGGGAAAGGGCACGCAAAGCGGTTAGAATTACGTTGAGTTCGAAGAACATTCTGAGATATCTGCCGAACCAAGCGCTATATTAAAAATATATGTTAAATATAGACTCATTGCGCAACTCTAAAGCTATACAGAATTTGTTTAAATGCCCTCAAATTATTTAAATAAAATCCTAAACATGAAAAATAAAAAATACAATATCTCCAATAGGGCTTATCGATTCACATTAATTCTAATCAAAATAATTACTTTGTTATCAATAAAAAAGACGAGTCTTATTACTTTTAGAACATTTCTAACAAAATGTGTAAATAACAAATAAAAACCTTAATTTTGCCGCAACCGAGGTATGCGACAACTAGCGCTTTGTTGTTTAAAAGCACAACTGAAATTGAAGATTAATCTCACTACTATGCAATAGATGGCAAAATTGTCAGTTTCCTGAAGTATGCATGCCTGCATGGTGTAGAACCTTTGCCTTCTCTTTTATATAAAAAAGAGAGAATGAAACAAAAATTGCACGTTCATAATATTTCGTTCTCAGTAATTAGGTACTTTTTGAACTATTGCTGGCACTACGTTTTTGCGCTTGGACTCGATTCCAAACAAAAATGACTATTATTACAATTAATTGCAAAACAAAAGTGCTTAAATAATAATAGACTGTGTTAAACCTTTAACATTTGTTCAGAGTCACCGACAAACAAAATTTAGTCAATAATAATAAATTAAACGTTTTTAAACAGTTATATTTAGCTTGCCCTGGTTGTTTTTTGTGTTTATTTTTTTTATATATTTATTTGTGTATTGCTGAATAAGTAATTTATAAAATTATGATATCGGGAGCAAATTCTTTCCATTTTTTTTTCTTTTACTATGTGTGTAAACAGGAAGAAAATAAGATTTAAAAAAATACATATTGAAAATAAATCGTGTAGAGGATTTGAATACCTGTCATAATGTTAGTATAAGGACGACGTTTACCCCAAGACCAATGCCTTTCTTATAGTACTTGTTGAAATTTTATATTAGTTTCTATTTATACTAAATGTTTAACCATCATAATAAGTAGGAGGAAAATACAAGCCAAAACCAATTTTATTTCCATAATGTTAACGTTAAAAATCGCTTAATACGTCAAAGATTTTTTACTGACAAGTATTATTATTACATTGAATTGGTTTGATACCCCCGCCAGCGTAGTTGTGAGATTCGTCGAATTTGAAATGATCTTTAGATTCACATACATAAGCCGTAGATTTGCATGAACAAACATATTATTTTGTTTTGGAAACGGTTTCTTTACGTTTTGTACGCCGATTTTGAATTTTGGTTTTGCATTGTTTAAATAGTTTGCCTCGGTGGCGCAGTCGTAATTATGTATGCTGTGCTGAGGTCTCGGGTTCGATCCCCGGGTCGGGTAAAGTGATATTGGGTTTTTCTAACTAGAAATTCTCAGTATTATCTCGGAGCCTGGAACCTAATCAAATAATATAATTACCGACTACCTAGTCGTGGGCATCCGTTTACAAAGAGACTATATTCATGATACTATATGCATTAAGATTAAAATTATGCATATCAATGATATTATTAAAACAACCATGGAAAATCCCAAACATTATTATAAATCACATTACAATAGGCTATTATAGCAAATAAATACAATAATAATAAAATAAAAAAATCAAAATCGCCAACGGCGTTGCCATGCCGCGCGTGAGTGAAGAAATTAGCAAACACTATATAATAGCCAATAGGTAGATAATTCGAGACTCGGGCACCGCGCGGCACATCAAATGGACCTTCGATCAACAATACAACTAGATAACGGGTCACATATAAACTCAAAGCGAAAATCTGTCCGCGTGAATATATATTACACAGCTATATATTTTTACTAACGAACTGATATAAAAGTGTTAAAACCATTTTAAGTTCAAAGTAATCACAACTTTAAAATATTATCTTATACTTACGATAACTCATCGCAAAACAATAAATTACTGAGAAATGAAAAGACATAGGTTAATTATTGTGAAATCAACCTAAGACGGCAAAAAATAAAGTGCCTTTTTCTGTAATTGTCTTGCGAGTTACGTCGTTTTGTTTCGTATCTGTTTGCTTCTTCGAATTTTACGACAGGAGGTATGGAGCCGTATTGAACGGGAAACGCACCTAGCGTGTGCCAGCCGCGTATCGTCGCAATATTTGGCGCCGCAGTCAACGTGTTAAGCGATTTTTAACGTTAATATTATGGAAATAAAATTGGTTTTGGCTTGTATGGTCCTCCTACTTATTATGATTGTAAACATTTAGTATAAATAGAAACTTATATAAAATTTCAACAGGTATTATAAAACAGACATTG
Organism: Laothoe populi; assembly: GCA_905220505.1. Taxonomy (NCBI): domain Eukaryota; kingdom Metazoa; phylum Arthropoda; class Insecta; order Lepidoptera; family Sphingidae; genus Laothoe; species Laothoe populi. Next base: position 3,563,424 of record HG992167.1, on the reverse strand, counting down.
GTCTCGGGGTAAACGTCGTCCTGATACTAAAATCATGACAGGGGTTCAAATCCTGCGCACGTAATATTTTCAATATATATTTTTTTAAAATCTTATTTTCTTCCTGTTGCTCCCGATGTCATAATTTTATAAATTACTTGTTCAGCAATAACCACATTGAACCTTATTAGCGTTTATATAAAAATACAATAAAATTTCTCAAGTGCACTTTGTCCATGAGTATAATAGACTCTAACACTCTAAATTTAAAGCACATTTTCCTTCATTTCGTGGCTGGTTGTTTTGAATCTTCCAATTGCCAATGACAGATATGTACCTACTTATTAGTGCAAGTTGTAAGAATTTAAATACATACCACGATTTGTTTTTACTAATTATAAAACCATAATAACAAATAATTATTATAAGCGGCGATAGGGGTTAAAATTTCAATTAGTAAATTTGACCCAAATAAATACAACAAACAACCAGAGCAAGCTAAATATAACCGTTTAAAAACATTTAATTTATTATTTGACTATGTACCTAACTTGATACAGAAAATAAAAAATTACAATTATTGAATTTATTTATTATCTGTAGGATTTGAACACCCAGATTGGTAAGCGCTTAGGAGAGTTCTAATGTACCTTGCTGCAAAGCTATTACGTCCCATGCTGCTAATATTGAAATTGTATATTGCTTTCTATTTATGAATGTTTAACGATGGTTATTAAAAAAAATATATATTCGTCGTTGACTCTGAACAACGAGGAACAACAAATATTAAAGGTTTAACACAGTCTATTATTACTTTACGCACTTTTGTTTTGCAATTAATTGTAATAATAGTCATTTTTGTTTGGAATCGAGTCCAAGAGCAAAAACGTAGAGCCAGCGGTAGTTCAAAAAGTACCTAATTACTGAGAACGAAATATTATGAACATAAAATTTTTGTTTCATTCTCTCTTTTCTATATAAAAGAGAAGGCAACGGTTCTACACCATGCAGCCTTGAATATGTCAAAACAATAATCATCTACAGCCATCGTGCAATGTGATTATACTTTATTTTTATTTCGTTCGAATCATGCACGAAATTAAAAAGTAACTACACTTAAAATTGTGCCAAATAAATCGATTTTCTTTCTACTCTATAGTCGTTCGTGTTTACGGTGATGTTTAAAATTTTTTATCATGCCATCTATTGGCGTATACTATCTATAGCCATCTATCAGAGAGTAGCACGGCTAGCTTTTTGAAGGTCGAATCGTCAAAGTCATTGGACTACGTAATTCCCTTAATAATGACAATGAAAAACATTGCATATTAACATTGACATAAGGTTTAAATTGCTTCTTACTAATTTATATATGTTTTTTCGTCAGGTTAAAACCACTTGATATAGAGTTTATGAAGCAACTGCACAATAAGGTGAACATTGTGCCGGTAATAGCAAAAGCAGATTGCCTGACTAAGAAAGAGGTGCAGCGACTTAAATCAAGGGTAAGAAGTTTAATATTTATAATATGGGTATTATAAATGTACATAGAATCTCTAATTAGACTGTTGAAATAAAATGAAATTCACATACTGAATAAAAGCAAATAGCTCTTACGAGATGGCAGTATAATAAAAATATTAAAAAAAACAACTTATGTATATGACGGCGCCTGCGCCGTCGCAGTAAACAACACGTGAACCAATCACGACAGCGCGCGTCATTCGGTTCTCCCACTCTCCCCACTGCGGGACTTGTTTTGACACATGTATAAAACAGGCGGAACGTCTTGGTTTTAGCTTGGCTCGGTGCACTTGTGGTATCCCGCTGCTAGCTTATCCTTGACTCATTAGTAATTAATTTGTGAAAACGAATTAATTATTATGCTTGGCTTTGGCTATACATAGCCACGGCCCAGGCACTGCTGGCCGACATAATATTAATCAATTGTGTTATGTATCAGCCTATATAATAGATAAGTAGGTTTCTTACCAGTTCTTCCCACGCTTAGTATTCCGAACTGGCAGTAGCTTAATAAACTATTAATGGTTCAACTTGTGTTATTTCTACGGAACTGTAATGCGATTGTGCATCCTGATTATCCCTGACGATCGGAGACGTTGCATAATACCTCTCCCAGCCTCGGCCTGATGTACCTACACCTAACCTAACCTGACATACATGACATGACACATGTGCATGAATGCTGTGTTGTGTTGTGCTGCGACATATACATAACATATATATAAAATTTTTGCTTCTGTGTGTTTGTGTCCACAAACTCAAAAACTAGCCGATAGATTGACATGTCATTGCATTTTCACTCAAGAGTGTTTACACATACTTTGTATCCCGAAGTTCCAATGGGAAAGGGTTTTTATTTTATTAAATTAGGTTGCCATGGTAACTGTTGTTAATGTATAACAATTGTTTGTTTACACTTCTAATAATATTTGTTTATTTTCTCATAAGACTGAGCCTCAGCGATATATGGCCGGGTTCAGCTTGTCAGTCTAATATTTTAACATTTAATGAGGTTTTGTTAGTATATATATGCAATAATATATACTAATAATGCAAACTTCATTGTAATCTAGTAGGAAGAGACCTAAGCACACGTATTTCTATATTACTAACAAACATAACCTTTTTATGATTAATGTGATTTAAAATAATATTTAGTTTCCGTAATATTTTGCCAAATGAGAACATAAATTACACTAAAAAATAAACTCATAAGGAAAATAAATTTTTGCTGTCACATATTACCTGTAAATAAAGTGTTAATTAGGGTTTCCAAATGGTAAATTCATAAATATATCTAACTACACAATGCAAATCTGTACTTGTACCAAATATGTCACATTTAAATACTTACTGTAATGTCACATGAGCATTTTAATAGGGTAGTTTCCTGTATTTAATTTTGTACAGTGTCATCTACGCAATCGAATATAATACGCAAAAGAAACTCTTTTGCGAAAACAGAATCCAAATTGCTTGAAAAATGAGGTCACAATATTTATTTTAAATATTGGTATGAGCAAATACTCACAGGCATAAGCGAAAACGGTGGCGTATTGGGAACATATCGCTATCTCCCTCGCACAACGGTACAGTACAGGCGATTCATAGTACCGTGACGTCACGGTATCAGATATGCATCATTTTACTGTTATTTGACAACTACCCCTTCCAGCAGATTTGAGTAGTGTCTGATTTACTTATTTTTGTTCGGATTCATAAAATTCGGGTTTAATGTAACTTGTTGATTAAATTAATAAAAAAAATAAACCAGCGTGGTAAACTAAGGCCTAATCCCTCTCATTAGTAGAGTAGGCCCGTGCCCAGCAGTGGGGCATTGTTTAATTTAGGGCTAGTATTATTATTATTATATTATTTAGAATTGACTGAGTAAAATTGTGTTGATAATGTTGAATTACTTGAATGTTAATGTATTTGACAGGTAATGGAAGAAATTGAGAGAGAAGGTATTAAGATATACCCTCTGCCGGACTGCGACAGTGACGAGGATGAAGATTATAAAGAGCAGGTTAGTGTTTAAGGTGAGGTGGACTCAGACAGTTCAGTTCAGACTACATTTTTAAACTAATTATTCGATGTTAAAAACTAAAAAAATTAACAATATAAAAATTAGCCATGAAAGATGAACATATTTACAAAACGATTGTGCTTCTCGATACACGATTCATTAAAGTTGGCTCGATAGAAAATATTCGCAAAGATGCATCGAAATTTGAAAATTTCAATCCACACGACCCCAAATGAATCCATAGTATACGGTTATAAAGAAAAATATTGAGACGAAATTTTTCTATAAAATTGTCAATGAACTGCATTAAACGAGTGTGTGAATATTTTATCACATTTCATTTATAAATACAAAGAAATAAATGTTTTAAAATTACGTAACATGAAATGGCGGTTGTCTCCATGTTGAAATGTATTTTAAACATGATGCGCATGTGCGAGACTTGTCAGACGGCAATTGGGCCGCGTTGAGAGCAGACGTATACGCGATTTTTCGCTCGCGCTGTCAAAAATATTTTTTGTGAAAACATGATGAATATGACATAAAGTGTTCACAAATAACACTAACTCATGATAATATATTGAATATAATCAATTATATTTAACTTATCATAATAATTTCAAACTATATATATTTTATTTATCATAATGACTGTCAATTCTTATCAAAAGTCGTGAATACAGGTTGAGTGATTTGAACAAACTATTTGAGAATAAAATTATGGTATGATACTTGATATAACAAATATATACTAATATTATAATTACGAAAGTGAGTCTTCCAGTTTGGAAGGTTGCATGGTTAAACCGCTGAACTGTTTTTGATAATAATCGATATAAATTAACACTAGTATTATTTAATCAATACCATTATTAAAATGTTGGTGTTCGCGAGACGAGAGGAACCAACAGTTTATGTCCTAAATAGATGTAGAAATATAAAATAAATACAACCAACCGACACACACATAGTCCTGACCCCACACTAGGTCAAACTTGTATCCTGGGTATCAAGAACTACGAGGGACAATGGTCACACAACACCCAGATCCTAAACAAATGTCAGTCTGTCACACAAACATTTGACTCTGTGCGGGAATCGGACCCACGGCCTCTCATTTCACAACTTACTAATCGCCCGCTGCGCCAGGAGGCTGTCAAGAAATGACTAACTTATGTCCAAATTTGATTATTATTTTGTTGAAAATGAAAACCGGTATCAGCGGGCTCATACTATTTCCCACTACGATTGCGACTGATTACCAGATCCCTAGAGCTCGAAGACTATAATCGTAAATAACTGCTTTGGATACAGCACTTTGAATTTCTTTCAATTATATATCATAAGTTCTGCTATATTTATTTTATACTGATTGCGCAAGACTAAAATACGATAATAACAATTAAACTCAACCTTAGGCGGGAGACTACAAAGTTCATTATTATAATAATTTTATTAATTTAGCAGTTTGACAGACAATACGTTTTAAAGTACTCGTTTGTGTTCGGCGGACGATCGATTATACGTTATTGTGTTCGTGTCGGTAAAAGAGAAATAATATATAACTATTCTTATCATTTCGTGCATGACGTCAGATATGGATGACAATATTAATTGTCAGAAGAATAGATCTTGCAAAATTTATGATTTCTGAAAATGCATCAACTGAAGATATATACTTTTTACCCGGCTCCACCCCTATCAAATATTATCTATACATTTTCTCACTTGTTTACGGCAATGAGTTACTATTATAATTTCCATAGCCACTTTTTATCCTATGATATCGCTGTTAATTTTTCGTATAAAAATTACCCTATTCAGTTTCACTTATCTCGATACCTGCTGGTGGTAGGATATTCATATCCGCAAGGATAGCGACCACCGTACACAGAGTATAAAACCCGCTATAGTGGCACACGCAAGTGTGTCGCGTTCCGGGGTCAGCCAGTGTACCTCTGGTTTTTGTCGGGGTCTAGAGTTGAGGTATGATGTTTGGCCGTGTTGTTCTGAGTACTCTGACACTAGACCCTCAACCGCTTCTTAACCTCCTTGCCCCTCGGCGTAGTATGAAAAACTGAACATCAAGCCGACATTGATTGTGTTGAGTAGCGAGGCATAGATTGTCTCTCGCTAGTTGGTACTTTAACTGGACGACACTGCGCTTACCATCAGGTGCAGTGTCGTCACTTTGCCAGGATAAAAAAAATATCAGATTTCATCATCATCGGAGCCACCCTGACAAAATAGTAAATAGACAAACAGATATTTTTTTAAAAATCTTGATATCGTTTTTCTATTACTATGACAATTGATATTACTTTTTGTTTTGACAGAATATTTTTTCTAATAATATTCATTCATAGCAACGAAAAAGTTTTTATTCCACAACGAAATATTATATTAACATTATTAATTCAATTAACAATATATTGAGTTCTATTATTTTGATAATAGAACTCAAAATTCAACGGATTTATGACAATTCATACTTGACGGTCTGCATTGTGCAGTGGACGTTTAGTCGGTTGTGAAACAAGAAGTCCAAGTTGGATCCCGAAATCGAATATCGAAAGGATACACTTCCTTTACCGAAGATCAAGAGAAGTGACGGAAGATGATGATCGCAAGAAGGGTAAAGAATGGGAGGATAAAATCAAAAGGAAACTGGACGGATTTGGCAGAGATGGGTGTAATCCCTAGTCTAGCTTAGCTTAGCTAGCTTAAGCTATTACATCTATATGAATATGTCTAGTAACCTTCGCCGAGCGGATACCGTGAGAATACGCGAGGATCTTATCATTCAGCTCAACCAGACCCTATAGCGGGTTGAGATCTATAGCAAGAAAACGTAGGTGATCGTGTTCTCGTGCAAGAAATCCCTGTTTCCTCACGTCCCCGTTCTTACAGGTGTTCCACTCCCAACGCACAGGATAAAAAAAAATATTTTCAAAAAATCGGTTCAATGTTTTCAGTTCAGTCGTGAAATGTAACAAAAAGAAAACTTTCAACCACTACTAATTGACCATTTTAGAGGCTACATTTAAAAAAATACGTGTACGTTTATTTGTTTGTTTGAACGCGCTAATCTCAAGAAGTACTGTTTCTAATTGAAAAAATATTTCAGTGTTGGATAACCTATTTATCTGGGAACGCTATAGGCTATATAACATTACGCTATGACTAATAGGAGCCGAGCAGCAATGAAAAATGTTGCAAAAACGGGAAAATATATTCCTTTTGAGAGCTTGTTTTGCGTGCGCTGCGTATACGGTTAAAGTTACGCAACAATCATGTATAACGGAATTGTTCCTCTTAAAAAGTTATAAAACAAGTCCGCGATAGCATATATCTATCTTTTTCGGTTAGCTCACCTTAACCTGCCTCTTTAATGGTAATTAAATTTGTCCCAAAACAATACATTATTTGCGAAGGGATTTTTATAAACTTGGTATTTATTGTATACTTTTGCTCCCGAAAATAACCTCCACGCCGGCGAAGCCTCGAGCAGCAGCGAGTAGTACATAAAAGACGTGATTACTTTCACACATATTGCAACTTATTTCACTGAACGTAAAAAATGAGTAATAATTGTCATTTTTATCATTATAATTTGTAATAATATAGGTGCATATAAATAATAAACCAAAAAGTCACACACATATTTCTGACCCCACACTACGTCAAACCTATATCGTAGGTATCGAGAACTACGAGGGAATATGGTCCCACCACATCCAGACCCGAAACAAACATTAGTCTGTAACGATAACATTCGGTAACTTTGTTACGAGAATCGAGTCCACTGCCTCCCGTTTGAGGCGGAGGCTGTCATATAGGTTTTAATTTTAATAAAATAACATAATAGTTGAGGGTTTTTAAAAAATAAAAAATTATGGTATTTTACGTTCTATTTAATCTGATTTATTTGACATTTGCTCATTTCACTGTTTTAAATAATGAACATCCTTTATATGAGCGCCTATCGCTACTCGTTGGAGGGGGAGCCCCCGCGCACGCCGCCACCACCCGTCGCATCTCACCCCCTCAATCATACCTCAGCCCAGAGTGGACACAGCCTTAAAATAATACCCAACAGTCACACACATAGTCGTAAATCCATACTTGATGAAACTTGTATTGTGTAAGGACTAAGAGGGACTACGGTCCTACAACAGCCAGACCAGAAAATATTTTTGTCGGTCACCACATTTATCTTTTTTTTCTTAGTGCCTCGATAGGTAGACGTGCAGACGGGCCACCTGATGGTAAATAGTCACCGCCACCCATAGACTTCTGCAATGCCAGGGAACAGCAAAGCCGCTGCCTACCGTTGGACTACTCTTCTTAAGCCTCGTTTTCTCGGTACTGGATCGAACCAACGGTATTCGTTTTCACAGCCGGCTAATCGTCCACTGCGCCACGAAGCCTGTCTGTATCACTGTCCCATAGAAAACTGGTATAGAAATAATTTGTTGTATTTGTACGCTTAGTAAGAGTCCGAAAGCCACCAAGGGATAGACTATCTCTCGCTACTTGATACTCTATCTGGACGGCACTGCGCTTACCATCAGGTGCAGTGTGGCCACTTTGCCTTGCCAGAATAAAAAAAAACACAATGGTACTATCCAGGTGCGCCAGCTGAAGGAGGCGGTGCCGTTCGCGGTGTGCGGCGCGGGCCAGCAGCTGGAGGTGCGCGGGAGACGGGTCCGCGGGAGGCTGTACCCCTGGGGTGTCGTCGAAGTCGAGAACCCAGACCACTGCGACTTCATCAAACTACGGACCATGCTCATGTAAACCTTTATTCCCTACACTAATTACTAGTATTATCAATTTTTTTTATGTTTCATATTTAAACATCCTGTATTGTTTTTTGAATGGTATATATACTGACTTGAATGTACGAAAATTAATAATATGAAAAGGTTATCAAGTTTTTTTTCAATGCGTGATGAAAAAAGACACTATATAAAACACTCCGAGATTTGAAAAATATAACCGACGGACAAGGCTGCATGATGGAGAACCTTTGCCTTAGTATGTTCACAAAAAAGAGAATGAAACAAAAAAACACTCTGTATATAGATGTTTTTTTTCAATAACAAGGCGATGCATAAAATACATTTTTAATCCCATAATTGAATTAAAATGTAACATACTAGAAATAACGTAATAGCTAAACACGAATGAAGTAACATTTACACAACACCTTGTTATACAAAACGTTCCGTTCCAGAACGCACATGCAAGACTTGCAGGAAGTGACGCAAGAAGTGCACTACGAGAACTACCGGTCGGAGAGACTCGCGCGCAGTGGACAAGTACCCAAACGGCACACGTGAGTCATGATGCATTTTACTGTATACAGTATGTTACAAAAAGGCGGTATTAATGAAAGCTTTAAATATAAAGTTAAAGTAATGAAATTAGTAATTAGTAACTTATTAGTAAAGTTAAAGAATGAAAGTTGGAAATTGCGATTTTGTTAACCTTTTTGTAGCGTCATCTTAAAATTGTATTGTTATTTTTCAATCCCTTGATAAAGTTTCAACCCAATATCTAAGCATTAAATATTGTACTTCAGCCAATTTCAATAAACAATCTTAACGCTCAACGCTTATGTACATATCGATCACAAAAATAATGGCGTGGCCTTGAAACTTTGTCCTTATTGGCTCATTTCTGGAAACGATATGTAGACCAAGATTAAAATTTTGTATTGAAACTGGCCGTAAGACTAATACATAAATAGTTCGTTAGCATTTATCATTGGTTTCAGGGATTATTCCATACTGATTTCAATTACTCAGATATGATTTTTAACTTTACCTGTAAATTACGAATCACCCTCCCTTAATGTCGTATTGTTATGTATACCACCTTACTGCAACATCCTGTATAGGATGTTTTGGTAAACATATATTGTATAAAATGCAATAACTTTTCCACCATATATGCCGACTACATCAAAAATAAATTGGCAATTATTATTTTTGCAAATAATTAACATAATGTAAGGCGTTGTAAAAATATACCATTAACATTTTATTTACAAAAAAAACTTGATTCTCGAAGTGTATGCAATTATGACTCTCTTAAGTGATATTGGGTTTTTCTATCTAGAAATTCTCAGTATTCTCCCGGTCTGGAACCTATGCCCGGTATGGCAATAGGCTCGCCCCCTATCACATTATGGGACCGAAATTCGGCGAAAAGAGGGTGTACCGGGTGTACCCGGTAATCCCCGAAGGGGTAGGCAGAGGTGTACCTCTGCCTACCTTCGGGGATTACAGGCGTGAGTGTATATGTATGTAAATGATCAATCGGTTCTTAATGAAAACCACTTTATCAGGTCTAATGAAAGTGGGCTGAGTGAAGCGGATTCGAACGGACTTTCCAACGGTAATGAAGACTCTTCGGAACGGGAGAGAGCGCTGATTGAGAAGGTATGCGGTTTTTTTATACTTATGCATTGTAGTATTTATAAATAGTACCATTTAGTCAATTCTATGTTTAAAAATCGCCCTTTGATGTGAAAAAAATATTGTTTCATAACGCGATAGTTACATATACTATTATCGCCTTTATCCCATAAAAGTAGGCAGAGACTATAGATTTCCACATTGTACAATCTTTTAGCTCCATAACACCACATTAGCTTCAACTACTTGCATAAGCGCCAGAGTTGTTAAGTTGTTATTTGTTAGTTGTTATTTTCCAAAGGCATAATATTCGATGATATCGATATCGATTCTAGATACTAAACTATCGTCTTCTGAACAGGTAATAATTAGGTATTAATCACTCTATAAGGATATTTAAAAAAAATAGGGAGTAAAATACAAGCCAAAATCATTTTTAATTCCATAACATTAAAGTTTAAAATAGCATGTAAGAACGGCGAAACTGCCGCACCGCCTGCAAGCTTATGAGTCATGACGGATTAATACCATTGGATCTTGTTTACAGGAGGCCGAGTTGCGTCGTATGCAAGAAATGTTGGAACAGATGCAGCGCCAGATGCAGTTGCAGGCGGCAGGGGGCGCCACTACCACTGCATAGTGTATGACCAATGCACAGGTTGGTTAGTTTCATTTACCTTTTCTGGGTCAAAACTTATATTTCAAAGGAAAAAGAAAGCAAACAATTGATCTAAAAACACACAGATAGTTAAGTTTTTTTTAATTGAAAATGATAACTATATCTGATCGCAAATACAGTCAGTCCATATATTAATGTCAACCGTTCCTCGACTGTCGCTATAATGATGTGGTCAGAAGTAATTCATAGACATGTCCCTGCAACATGACTCGACTAGGCGTTTTTATATCTATGATAGTTGAAGTAAAAAAAAATTACTTAGTTTAATAGAACACTCTGTATACATATCTCCATTTTTCGTACCCATGTCTTAAGTTCAGTATAAGTCACTTTCCAATAACCATGGTTAATGTAAATTAAACTATAGCATGTTTTAAATATGATAAAAACTTAGTATACCTGATAGAGCCAAATCTAATGCAATTTTAATTATTATTTTCTTGAATTAGCTTATGGACTATGTTTTCACAATTATTAATGAAGTTTTGTCTTGTTCTGTCTTATATGGACTACTTAATTATGAAAAAGACAACACTAGTTTTATAAATGTATTATCTTTTCCAGTTGGATATGAGCTGCGACGTCCATCTTGCAGATGCCTACGACTTGGTAAACACTATACTGCGCGCCATACCCTACTGTGTTACTTCCAATTGACTATATATTATATTATACCGTACGAAAATACAGCGAAATACTTACGGTGTAGGTAAACCTGTCCTAACATTTTGTTTGGGGTAAAAAAAAAACTACACCATGTAGATGGTAAAATATACTCAATGATGTCCCCAGGATTATATGATCCACAATTTAACATACACCCTGTATAAGACATGTCCTATAATTCTATGAAAGAAATGTCGTATTTTGGTAATATGTGCAACACATTGTCGCCGATAATAGGGTAGTTGACACGTCTTTTTTATTAATTTAATTAACATTTAGTTAAGTAAAGTACTTGGAGGGGTAATTGTCAAATGACTTCTTCTTCTTCTTCTTCTTTGTTTGATGGCGAAGAGCTTAACTAAGGAGCTATTCCGCCAATGTCAAGTTAGTCAGTTATTTGTTCAGTATTTTAGTTGTCAGGAATTTCAACTTTCAAGTATTTACTTGATTCTGCTCGTCAATGCGCCGGGACACACACGTGCCCGGCCAGAGGCTCACATATTAGAGATTATCCTCCAATATGTGAACCTCCGACCGAACACGCGCGCACCCCAACACATTGACGAGCAGAATCCCTTGTCAAATGACAGTAAAAGGATGCGTGATTTGACCCGTGACGTCACCTCTCAGAATGGCCATTACTGTGCAGTTGTGCGAGGGAGATAGTGATATGTTCCCACTACGCAACCAAAAGGGTTTTGTTTTTCCAAAAGGGTTGCTTTTGCGTATTATATTCTGTTGCATATCGAATAATGTATAAAATTAAACACAGAAAACTACCCTATTCACGGACGATAAGACCGGCATACATTTTTCTCGTCATATATGAATATTGTTTCAATTCCCAATACACTGATCCCGTTCACCGCATGGTATTCTCGTCTAAGTATTAAGTTTATACTCAAATGATTATGTATTATTTTTTAAGAATTTAGTTTATAGAAATATATTCAGATGTAACTCTCTGTAGTTTTAGATGCATAGTTAACGACCGGCCTAAACCCTCCAAATATTTATCTCTAAAATCTGCTGGACATAGCTTGTAGATTCCCATTACACCACGTTTACTCTCGCAAACTTTAAATAAAGTAAAAAAAAATTTTGTTATTTTATAAAACAAGATGGCCAAGGCGTATATTGACCCAACATATTCTAGCAAAATAATGTGTGGTTTGTATGATTGGTCATTAATATTTTTCTGATAGCATAGGTTGTTTGACAGCTGTCAGAAAATGTCTCACAGTAATATTAACGATTTTATAGTTTAAAATACTTTTTTTAATTTACCTCGCTCCGAACATTTTTTATTTTATTATGTGACATTGGCAAAATTGTGGAATCGTTCCTCCGCAAAGACCATTGAAACAAAAGAAAAAAAGAATAATTTAAAATTAGGGTTTGGCTCTAAAGGTGCTAATAAAAAGCAAATCTGCAGCACGGAAAAAGGAAATCTGGATTAGTAATTGTTATTTTGTAGGAGTATCAGTGTCCCCAAACTCACACATTTACAAATTACATCCACTATGATACCGTTTGGATTGTCCGAAAAAAATACACGCCAACTTAGTCCTAGTGGTTTTTATCTGTGGTAGACCATTCGTTCACATTATCTATATGCAATCATATACAAAGCACATAGACTATATTACACGTCACGTTACCGAAGCTATATGAAAAATAATATAGTTTTTTTTCGGTGTTAATATCTACATGTTTTTTTTTATCTTTCGAAAAAAACCTTGCATTTGCGGATGTAAACGTGGTGTTATACTACTTTGGTATTTAAATATGTATATGAATATTATCTGTAATTTCATAGAATATGACAAAAAAAACGATTTACGTGCTGTTAAGTATCCTCAATAATTAATAATGAAAAACGATAGGTTGTTAAAAGTGGCCTGAATTATGGATCTGATGTGCATTTATGTATTTTCTTGTGCCATTCTCTATATTCCTTATTTTATATGAGACCGGATCATACACATAACTTGTTCATTTATTTTTTTTACTTTTGCCTAAAAATTAAGTTCCTCTTTTTTTAATGTAACAATTATCTTGTGCAATACGGTAGCTGATATAAGAAGAACTAATACTGCCATGATCTGTGTAATATTTAAAGTAATTGCAAAATATGTACAATACATTAATTTTAAAAAAACCTTGTGAAAATACTATAGCTGCCAAATCCGGTCTCTATCTATAAACAATAGAGTTGTGTTTTGCACAAACCTTGTTTATTTCGAATTTGTTTTGTTTTGTTCCTGCTATGTGTATATTGTAACAAATATAGATATTATAGAAGTGACATTATAAAATTATGAGGTCATAGACTAATAGAGGTAGGTGATTGTGCCCATATTTTCAACATAAGTCAATAGTATTCAATGTTTATAGATTCAGTATTTTTAATTGGCATGGAATTGAATTTCTTCAATGTGTTTAATTGTATTATTTGCTATGGATGTAATGTGTTTCTTATTACTGATTATGTAAAATTATTTCTATCGAATCGAAGGCTGATATATGCTGAATGAGATGTGGTGTTAAATTCGTAACTTTATTAGGTACTTAAAAATCTTATCATTATATTAATAAGAATTCATTCCCGTATTGGTGCATTTATATTTTTTATTATTATGTAAAATAATTATCGACGTATTGTATCGAATTTTTGCTGGTGGTAGGATATTCATATCCGCCCGGATAGCGACCACCGTACACAGGGTGTAAAACCCGCCATAGTGGCACACGCAAGTGTGTCGCGTTCCGGGATCAGCCAGTGTTCATCCGGTTTTTCTCGGGAGTCTAGAGTTGGGGTACAATGTTTGGCCATTTTGCGGCCTTCTGAGTACTCTGACACTAGACCCTCGACCGCTTCTTCACCTTCTTGCCCATGGCGTAGTGTGAAGGAACAGGCTGGCATGATTGTGTTGAGTAGCGGGGGATATCGTCTCTCGCTACTCGATACTCTAATTGGACCGCACTGCGCTTACCATCAGGTGCAGTGCGGTTACTTTGCCGTGCTAGGATAAAAGAAAAAAGAAAGAATCGTATATAATGTATGTGATCGTAATATAATGTTAAATTGGTGCCAAAGTCACGATTTATAAAATGATCAATTATTTGATTGTAAGAACGGTATGGTTTACACGCATAGCTTCAGACTCATTAGGTACCTAAAGTATATTAGATTCTCCTATGTAATCATATTTTTTATAAATAAATAAATTTGAAAATATATGTTGGTTTTTAATTGAACAATGTACACATACATCCATATAAGTTCACGACTCTAATCCCCGAAGGAGTAGGCAAAAGTGTAACCAGTACACCCACATTTCGCCGTATTTGTTACGGTCGCATAATGTGATTGGGAGCGAGCCTATCGCCATACCGGGCACAATTCTAGACTCCGGGCTGATACTGAGTATTTCTAAATAGAAAAACCCAGTATCAGTTTACCCGACCCGGGGATCTAATCCGAATCACAAGTTCACAACTGCGCCACCGAGGCAGGCACTGGAAGAATGTGTTTTTGAGTATTTTTACATGATGTGAACACGCTTGATATTTCCAGTGACGCGGGTTACAATAAACATTATACCCATACACTTCAGGCTAACTGTATTCAAACTGTTTTGTTTAGATTGCCCTGGTTGTTTTTTGTTTGTTTGGGTCAAATTTACTAATTGAGATTTTACCCCCTTCCTGTTCACAGATTGACTTGGTATTTGGAATACACTTTTAGTTCTGTTGACAATACAATTTTTTTTTAATAAATCTTAAAACATTTTTTTACTTATACAGGCTGTGGCGTATGGGTATTTAAGTGGGTTAAATAGAATATTTTTGTCAAAGTAAAAATTATTATTATTTTATAAGAAGGTATATTATCAATAATATGCTTGGGAAATTGTTCTAAAAATTTTATGGTTCAAGCTGTAAGTATAAAAATCTGTAATTTTGTAGAATGTTATGTCTACGTTATACACGGTTAAGTGTTATATTATATTGAACATAATGTACGAGCCAAACAAAGCCCTTTTTAAAAAGCAACCTGTATATACCCCATACAAAATTCTTTTTTCATCTATTACTAACTTTTTCAAGTTTAAATGCGAGACTATTATTTATTCTGTGGAATAAAAGGAATGAACGAGCCGGTTACTTATAACTTGGCAGCATGGTCTCGGACCTTAGCCGCTTAATATGGAGCGAACAAAAAAAAATGAGCCGGATCTATAATATTTTTACACTGGATTCTAACCTATTGACATCTAATAACGTTCCATATTTTAGCGTTGTTTTTAGTTGTGTTATTTCATTCACTCTTAAAGGAATTGATATATGTCATTTCATCATCATGTTAGAAACCATGTCTTATTTTTACAATAAACTTGACAATTTAGTTCCCGTTGCGTCCGCCATATTCTTTGAGGAATTTTGTTATCAAACAGCAGTTTATTGAAAATATTATTTGTGTTTTTCGTGAATGATAAACAATGGCTATCGTAGAAGACGAGGTTCAGAACGAGTCTGAAGAAGAGAATGAGATAGAAGTGGTAGTTGAAGAAGATGACGCCGATCAAGATTCGGACGATTCTGATGTAAGCAAAGCATATTGGAAGCCGTTTTATTTCGTATATGAAAAAAAATCTTTAAGTGTACTAGGTTTTCTGTTCATTGAGCCCGTTACGATGGGTATCTAATAGTATTTTGAACTAATTGCAATCATTCTGTTACTCGCCAATAATTATTGTTGAGCACATAATGACTAGCTCCCAATTGAACAAAGCGACAATTCACGTATTCTTATTAATGAGGAATAGTTTTCTTTGCTAGTTTATATCATAACTATGCTCGAAAAGCTAAGCAATGGATGTCTTTAATCGATTTTAGATGGAGCTTTAAAAAAAACTGGGTGATATTTACAGACAAAACTGCCTTACCATGAAATGTTTATGAGTTCAAAGTGATAGCATAATGTTCAGTTATAAACTAGCAATATCTTCCCAAATCTTCTTAAAACAATAATCTCTATAATGGTTACAAACAAATGGCTAAAGAATTCTCTCAGTGGTAAGATGAACAAATTATTAGAACAAATAAAAATTATATTAACAATACTAGCCCTATGTTATAAATTATCCCACTGCTGGGCACGGGCCTCCTCTACTTATGAGAGTGGTTACTTCTTAGACACCATGCTTACCTACTGAGGGTTGGCAGGCTTCACAAACCTTAAAAATTCTTATTTTGAATGCTGACATGCAGGTTTCGCCATGATGTTTTTCTTCACTGTTTAAGTTACTTCAAAAAGTTTTCACCGCTGTTACTGTTGTAATAACAATTATTATTTATTAGTCACTGACCTAAAAATATTTACTGAACTAGGTTGCGCGTGGCTCACTTGATGGTACGATCTCCACTGCTATCAAACACCCTCAACGCCAAAGGAATTATGGGTGCATTGTCTTTTCATAAAAAAATGGGAATTTGAGAGGCAAAGATTGCTTCTGCTGAAAATCCCATTCAACATATTAAACAACAGCAAGTTGTAACTTAAATAAAATAAATAAATACACCCATCAGTCACACACATAGTTCTGACTTCACACACACACACACACACCCGTATTGTGGGTATCAACAACAACAGACTACAATCCCACAACACCCAGGCCCAGATTAAATATAGTATTTTGTGATAGAACACCCAATATCACTTTTACCTGAGACTGAAGCACAGCAGTCGTACCATATATATATATATATATTTTTATTTATTACACTTTATAAAATATATGTACAGGCGGACTTAATGCCTAAGGCATTCTCTACCAGTCAACCTTTGGATGGTGCAGAAAATAATCAAGGCAGGTGTATATAATAAGAAAAGGAAGTATAGAAAGTGTTTATCATATACAAATACATATATAAGACTTACATACATAAATATATAGTAATACACATACAATGCAGTAACAAAAAATAAAGTAAAATATATAATATAATTCTAAACCATATACGCAATTACAACTATGCCACTGAGGCAGATACTTATATAACCTACGTAAATACAAGGCATGCTATTTTTTACAACCCAATATTTGTTTACAACAAAGCAGTTGATTGTGACTCATACTTTGGGAAATACTCATCTATAGGAAAGGATTTTTGATTTTTCAAATTGTTCTATGTTTTTTTTTTTTTTTTCTCTTTATTTATTTCGGAACCTTTGAACATAGTCATGACGGTTCCATCTTAACCTAATTTAAACTAATATAACAATCAGTAGGATTAACTATAATTATAGTTTGCACAGTATAATTAAATACTAACTAAATCATACAACATTTTAGCTTGGCTTGACATAGGTTGTGATAAAATGCTTTGAAATATACCTAAATCTAATTTATTGATTTTTAAATCTCGTATCATTCTTATTCTTTGCGATTCGTTCCTAACACATTCCACTAAAAGGTGTTGCATATCCTCAACCTTTCCACATAAATCGCAGTTCGGTGAATCTACCTTTCTCATTAAATAGGCAAACGCTTTCAGAGGCATGTGTCCGGAACGAAGCCTGTAGGCAGTGACTAATAAACTGCGACTAATAATTTCATTACAAAACCATGGAGTACGAGCTGGTTCATTTTGTATGATTTTGTACCATATGCCTTTAGTTTGAGATTTTTCATTAAAGTACAAAGTCCATTCGTTGTAACAATATTTTTTAAATTTGGATAAAAGTTCTGAATATATAGGAAAAATGTAAATTTCGGTCCCAGTAGAAGCACCTAATTTAGCTAGCCTATCTGCTTCCTCATTTCCCTGCAGGCCAATATGTGATGGAATCCACTGCAGCACTATCTCGATGTTGTTCATATGACATGCATGTACTTTACTCAATATCGCGTAGGCTATCGATACACATCTATGTCCATAGACGCATCGAGCCAGATGCTGAAGTGCACTCTTGCTGTCAGTAAAAATAACAACCTTTGTCAACTCTAAAGTAGCAACATATGACAGCGCTTCAGATACTGCAAATAATTCAGCTGTCATAATGGAGACAGTGGGATCCATCCCATAGCAACCGTTACATTTGGTCATAGGATCATAATAAGCCGCACCCATCTTGGCACCATTTGAACCGTCAGTAAACAACTTATACCAACCATTGTATGTTTTGTTTATTTCTCTCAAAATATTAATTTTTAGTGAGTTAACTTCATAATTGCTTTTTCTCATATTTACACTTTCTAAGTCAACTTTAATAACATTTTTAATTGTAATAATTCTGCTACACCATAAATTTAATTTAAATATATCTAAGGGGTTACTTGAATAAAGTTTTTCTTCTCGAACCTTATTGTAAATAATCATTAAAATAGGTTTCTTTTTGTTTGACCAATAGCTGTGGTTCCAAAGGGCACCAAGTCTTAATAAAGCATCATTAGTTTTACCCTTCGTCCATGACTTATCTTTAATACAATATTTAAATGTCAAATACATTCGTCTTAAATGTAATGGAGGTAAACATAGCTCACTCTCCATTACGTGTATGGGAGTGGATTTAATAAACCCACCCACAATTCTCATCGATTGATTTTGTATCTTATCTATTTTATATAATCGTGATTTGGGACTGCTGTCATACAGAAAACATCCATAATCTATCCGACTCCTTATCAAGGCTATGTATAGGCGCCTTAAATGTATTGGATGCACTCCCCAACCCGGTCCGGCTAGCACCTTAATAATATTTACCATCTTTTGCACTTTTCCACAAAGTTCGTTTATGTGTTTAGTCCACCGAAGCGAGGAGTCCAACCATACACCCAAATATTTTACGTTTTGAACTGCTACTAATGGTATGTTGTTTACAACTAAATGAACCTCTCGCCTTCTATGGCCTCTACTAAAAAGACAAAATTGTGATTTATGCGCCGATAATTCAAAACCTATGTTGAGTAATACTTTAACTATACTATCTAAAGTAATTTGCATATTGATAATACTCTCATTTAAATTATTACAACTTATAAATAGTGCAAAATCATCTGCATACTGACATATCTGTACTATACTATTTTTGCATACCTCAATTGTTATAATATTAAAAAGTAAAGGGGAAATAGGATCTCCCTGTGCAAGTCCCCGGTTAGTCCATCTCTCGATATCATTCCTGTGCTCCATATCATCTATTATTGTTAAATGTCTTTCTTTTAAAAATTCCCATAAGTAGCTACATATTTGACTTCCTACTTTTAAATCGTCTAATTTTTGTACAACACTGTTAACTACAACATTATTATAAGCATTTTCAATGTCAAGGAAGCATGCTAATGTAGGAATATTTTTGGTAAAATTTATTTGGATATTCGTAATCAATTGAGTCAAAGAATCCAGGCATGACTGGCCCCTTCGAAAACCCGTTGTGGCAGAAGACAAAATCTTGTAATGTTCGACAAACCATTCTAACCGTTTAGTCAGCATTAAGTGAAATATTTTACATAAACAAGATATTAGTGAAATAGGCCTTAACTTTGGATGTGAATTAGGACTTCTTCCATGTTTAGGTATGGCAATAATTTTAATACTACGCCATTCACGAGGAATCAGACTTGTATTGAATATGTTATTATAGATACGAAGTAAGTGTTTTTTTGCTGTAATCGGAAGGTTATAAATCATCGAATATGTGATGTTATCATGCCCAGGGGCAGTATCCTTTTTCTTGATACATATTTCAAACTCTTGAAGACTAAACTCTGATTCTAATAATATGTTACTTGAAATAAATGTAGGTTTTGGTGGTTGAACTGAATCAGGAGCTAAATTACGTAAAAGTTCTTTTCTTGCATCGAGTGATGCACTATATTTAACTAGGTTGGAACCTTTAATCCACCGCATTTTTTGCCACATCTGAGAAGAGGATACTGACCCGTCGATAGACTTGCAAAATTCTTGCCAGCTATTTGCTTTAGCTTTTCGTATTTCTCGTTGTGCAGTCAAAGTTTTGTCTTCAAGCACAGAAAGGTTTGCAGGAGTAGGGTTACGCCTGAATTGACGTAAAGCAAGTCTTCTTTCGGCTACGACTTTTGACAAATTAGAGTTCCAATAAGGTTTGGGTTTAAATTTACTCTGGGGGTCATTACAAATTTTAATAAATGGAATATTTTTACTGGCCGACTCATTGACTATAGAAATAAAAGAACTATAGTTATGCTGCATATTATCGGTAAAAACATCTAACTTATTCACTGACTGTTCTATGTCGTTACGATAGGCAACCCAGTTAGCCTTTTTAAGATTACGTTTTTTAATAATATGTGTATAATCTTGATATTGTAACTTTACTTCAACCATCAAATGGTCACTTCCTAAATTCTCATTCAATACTCTCCAATTAAAATAAATCGCAATATCGGAAGACACAAAAGTGATATCGGGTGATGTTTGTTGCAGGTTGTTATTAACATATTTTATCCTAGTTGCACTACCATCGTTAATAGGTATATGACCAAATTCTATGGCAGAATCCATAATTTGATTCCCTCGTACATCATTCTTATAGGACCAATTGCAATGATGTGCATTAAAATCTCCGCCTATGAGTGTTTTAACCGTAAATAACGAAAATAGTGCATCCCAATCACATTGTCTGGTATGAATCGAAGAGGGACAGTAAATTGATATTATATTTTCTAAATATTTGCAATTAAGAATATTGACATGTAATATTTCGATACCGGAGTTATTAATGCTAGTTATCTTCATTTCTGACTTTATTGATTTATGCACCATGATCGCCACTCCACCATATGCGTCTGCTCTGTCTTTCCTGTATATATTATATTGTGATATATTCAAAGAACTGCCCTCTTCTAACCATGTTTCAGATAAAACTACTATATGTATATTATCTTTAATCAACAAAGCCTCAAGTTCCGTTAATTTTGGTCTGATGCTTTGAGAATTCCACTGTAGTATTTTAAGAACGAAATCTTTACGCTGGTTATCCATTATTTGAATTAAATAAGAAATTCTTTATTAATTCTCCATCTTTCATGATGTCCACTATAACTATATATATTTCTTCAAATATCATTTTACAAAATAATTTTATCTTTTTTTCAAATGCAGCATTGGAAATAATAATTTCTTTAGCCTTAAGTATCAGTCTTTTTAGATTAAATTTCTGTCGTTTGTCACGATTATCTTTTTCATTTCTCTCTTGGTCGTTATGTGTATCGACATGATGGTTTACCCTTACTTCTGCGTCTTTATGTTTTTTAGCAGCTTTCTTCTTTTTATTCTTCTTTACTTGTGTCCTTTCACTATACTCATCGTCTGATACTTGCTCTTCGTCTTGTCCGTTGATACTAGTGGCATCCATTTGTACAATATCTCGATAGCTTCTTGTCTGAGAAGATATTGGTTGCTCCAACATTGTTGTATTATTCATAGTATAAATATTTGTATTAACCTGGCTATTTTTACTTTCCAAATATAACATCAAGGCTTTTCTATATGAGCAATTTTCTTTACTCATGATAATACGAATCTCCTTTTCTTTTTTAAATATTGGACAAGTCTTATCAAGCGACATATGGGGGCCTGCGCAGTTAAGACATTTATAATTGACAGTCTCACAATTAGCATGGTTTAGACCACATTTGGGGCAAAGTATTTTTCTTGTAGGGCAAAATTTTTTTGGATGTCCAAATTTCCAACAGCCTGAACATTGAGAAACAGGAAACGTATAGGGATCTACCTTGAACCTACAACCGTATCCATACACATACGGTGGCAAGGTCGAACCCTTGAAACATATCCGAATAGTTTCACTGTCTACCCAAGTACTCTCATCATTTAATTTTTTAAGTCTGCTCACAGAGATAATATCAGAATTACATTTCAACATATCTTCTAATTCATCTATATCAATTTCTAAGTCCATTTGTCTCACTATTCCATACGACATATTTAGTTCGAAGGTCATTTGGCATCTAACACCCAGATCCGTTATATTTTTACAATTCAATAATGTATTAGCCTTTTCCTGAGAATCAAATGCAATAAGTACTTTAAATTGGCTTTTATACTTTATTCTGGTCACATCTCCGATTTTGTGTGTTCTTAACAATGTAGCCAAAGCGATTTGTTTAGGAAGTGGCTCTTTAGAAGTTAAACAAACTTCATATTTGTTTATGTTTTTCATTGTATCATTTAAAATAATACTATGGGTGCCACTATTTTTTGACAAACTGCGAATTAAATGTTTTGATCTTCTACCAACGGTAGTGAAATCTTCGTCATCACCATAGTCTTCACAACCCTCACTTTCATTTCTTAATCTTTTATTTCGCTGCAAATCTATATTCATGTTGTCATCATTTTTATCATTCAAAATCTGATTTTGCTCCGTCATCTCGACTTCATTCTCACTAGAATCACTCAGTGATTTTGGCAAACTCATTGTTAAGCTTTGATAATTTTTATCACCCATTATACGATATTATAGGTGGGTACTCGTAAAAACAAACGCAAAGCAACATCGCACGAAACGTAAACACAATACTTAAACTATATGTATTAAGTATGATTTGTAATACACTGCGCGCGTCCGAACGAAGCGAATACCGCCGCTAAACTGTTGTTCTATGTTGATCTCCATTATAACATAATATGTGATTTAATTGTATTAATCAGACAGGTCATGGAATTAAACTGCAGTCATTAAGTTCTTTAATATATTATAATAAAACGAAATTTACGGATTCTATCGCGGTTTATTTTACTTCTTTAATATATTTTGTTTTTACATCTGAGGTAACAGCAGCAATAGCCTAATTGGTTGCAGTACGGACTGTCAAGACGAAAGTCGTATGTTCGAAACCCAAATGGCATTCACCTCTGAATTTTTTAAAGTTACGTGTATATTCATTGTTAATTATCGCTTGCTTTAATGGTGAAAGAAAACATCATGAGGAAACCTGCATACCTGAGAATTCTTATAAGAATTTCGAAGGTATGTGAAGTCTACCAAACCGCATTAGGCCAGCATAGTGGACTAAGGCCTCCCCCCTAAACCCCTCTCATTAGTAGAGCAGGCCCGTGCCCAGCAATGGGACAATGTATCATAAAGGGCTAGTATTATTATTATTATACTTCTGAGGTAATAATTACTGTTTAGATTTTTATCAATGTATTTGTTTTTATCAGGATGATGATGATGAAGAGGTGCTGGAGCGGAAGGTGGCAGAGTTGGAGCGTCGCATCACTGAAGATCCATATAACTATGATGATCATATAGAACTGATCCAGGCTTTGTGGTAAGTGAATGTATAATAGTCAATGGACATGTTTGTATCTGTTTATGGCATCCACTACTAAGAGACCCAAGGCTTTAATCTACTACACGGGCTGGGGGTTGGTATACTTCATATATTTTCGAACTACTTATGGAGAATTCTAACATATTGCTATATACTAGTCAAAAGTAGTTGTTTTGTACTTGGCTAGTTGGTGTTAGGATATTCATATCCGCCCGTATGGGGACCACAATACACAGGATATAAAACCTGCCTTAGTGGCACACGCAAGTGTGTCGCGTTCTGGGGTCAGCCAGTGTACATCCGGTTTTTCCTGGGGGTCTAAAGTTGGGGTACGATGTTTGGCTATTTTGTGGCCTTCTGAGTACTCTGACACTAGACCCTCGACCTCTTCTTCACCACCTTGCCCATGGCGTAGTGTGAAGAAGTGGCCAGCATGATTGTGTTTAGTAGCGAGGGAAGTTTTATTTTTATCCTAGTATGGCAAATTGACCACACTGCACCTGATGGTAAGCGCAGTGCCGTCCAATTAGAGTATGGAGTAGCGAGAGACACTGCCCTAAGCATCAAGTGCAGTGCCAGGTTAAAAAAAGTACTTATGTTACAAAATACAGTATGATCTCGAATGTTTTATACTGTTTACTTAAGTTACTTTACAGGCATGTTATGGAATATATCTTTGATACCCATCTTTCATAACCAATAACTTCAATCCATATTACATTTGTAGGGGTCTCTCTGAGCTTGACCGGTGGCGCGAGGCATTCGTACGTCTGCAGCAAATGACGGCTCTTAAAGCGGAGCACTGGCGGCTTCGGTTGCAGACCGAGGAGACTCTCGCACACTCGCAGAACTCCCGGGAACAGATGGCAGACTTGTTCCAGCAAGCGATGCTGGATTGTTATTGTAAGTTTAAATTAGTTAACTTTAAAAATGATTTAGTTTTTCCATTATGAATCATGGGGTTTTGAATATAAGGGCCTGTGCACATCACGTTTTTTAAACGTCGACGGCGCGCTTTTATCTTACAGAGCAGTACGTTGTCGTCTGTATCGATTCACACGCGCGTCTGTATCGCTACACACGTGCCACTACCACGCGTTTAAAAAACGTGGTGCGCACAGGCTCTAAAAGTCTTCAAACTTTGATGAACCTTTATATCACATCATTAAAATACATCAATAATTGAGAATCACTGTAAATTTCCATTGCTTAGAATAATTTCCTACAAATATATATATTTTTTTCCTTTAAATATTGTGAATAAACATATTAATTTTCTTTGAAAACCAAGACTGCCATAAAAAAATCATAATCTATTATTTAATATTAAATTTATTTATTTATTTTTTTATTTATTGAGAAGAATAGTTACAGCTTTTTACAATATTGGGTAATTATTTAGGAATATAAATTTTCTAGCCAATAACAACTATTCATATACAGTGTAAACTCTATATAGCGACACTGAAGGGACTGTGCATTTTATGGCGTTATAGAGAGTTGTCGTTAAATGGAGAGAAGAAACATCAGAATTAGAAAAATAAAAAGTTTATTTCTGACTATTGTTAGTAGTTATGTGCATAAAAAAGAATGTTATTTGAACGCTATTGAGTATAGTCTGTTATTTTTGTCTGACGTCTTTTGCTGCACCAGTAATTTTGTTGTATTTTTTTAGTTATTTTATTAATATCTAGCAATACTGAGGCATCTTGGTTATAAAGGAAATATTTTTCCAATAATTTTGCTGCTTCCAGAGCTTCTTTAATGCTCGGCGGAAGCTCAGGCTCATCCGTCTCATCTTCTTCATCACCTTGTTCTTGATCCTCAGTTTTTCTCACTGAATCCAAAATTTCTTCGTCTGTGAGTGAAGCCGTTGTAAGCAGGCGGTCGTCCACTTCAATGTAGGTTTGAAGATTTACCGTATTTCCTGCCATGTTGAATTGTTGAATCCACTCAGTTAATGGAAGGTCGTCGTCGCTTTCAAACTCAGATTCTGTTTCCACCTCATCACTCGTAGAATTGGTACAAAGTCCAGCATGTCGAAAAGAGTGCTGTATAGTTGTGGGTGTCACTTCTTCGCCCGCAGCGTGGAGGATTTTTTCTTTATTTTTCCATATTGTGGACACGGTAGAGCGACTAAATCCAAAGCGTTTGCCAACATCACTTATCTTCTCTCCCGTTTCTATTGCGCGTATCAGTAAAACTTTTTCGTCAATACACAGTGATTTTGTTCCTCCGCTGGCTCTTGTCGGTGACGGACGTGTGTCATTTCTCTGCTTCGCTTGGTTCTAAGTGCTTGTTGAATTCGACGCTGATTGGCTTTCAATCATAATTTCAATTCCTTGTCACTCTAACAGTGTTTCAACCTGTGGAACCCGCCCACTGGGAGGATCTAGAGTGAGACGCCTGATTTCTGTGAGTGGCATCGTTTTAATTTATTACTTGGTCTGTTTATAATTAATTACCAAGAATTGAAATATTTGAATTTCTAAATAAATTCAAATCGTGGTACGGAGGATTTGAACCGCCGCTCCGCGCTTCGCGGCCTGTTCGTTGGAAGCGGAGCTACCAACGCGTGCTCACTGCGCGGCGAAATTATTGTACTGTATCCTTGTGTGGTGCTATTCGAAGCGCACTAATCTTACAACGTTATAATGCCTCGAACGCAAAGGTCTCCGCCACAATCTAAAAACATTTGTGAAGTCCACTCGGAACCAAATGTGGCGTCTATCTCAGCAAGTGAGAATATCGGAGAGAGAACTAATTTATCTTCTAGAGCAAAACGACAACGTCGCGATGATTCTTCTCCATTATGTACAGAAATAGAACAACTTAAGGATATGCTGCTCTCGTGGAAAAGTGAACAGGCAACGGTTCTTTTGGACCATTCAAACACCTTAAAAACAATTGTAGCTGATATTGCCGAACTGAAAGCACAGTCACGCCAAATCCAAAATACCAATTCAGAAATTGAGAAAGCTATTGAATTTTTCAACTCCAGCTTTGAAGACGTGCAGCGGCGAATTGAGCTATTAGAGAGGGAACGTATTCATTATAAACAAGCATTTGAGAAGTTAGAAAACAAAATACAGGACTTTGAATTTAGTACAAGATCAGCTTGTATAGAAATAAGAAACATACCCCATAAAGAAAAAGAAACTACCGAGGAGCTGTTAAAAATTGTGAAGCAAGTTGGATCCGAGATACAAATCGATATTCAACCAGATGCAGTGAGAGACATATATAGACTTCCTGGAAAACCCAATACGAGCAGGCCCATTATAGCTGAATTTCGTTCAGTTTTAATGAAAACAAGGTATATAACATCAGTACGATCTTATAATAAAGGCCAAGACAAGGAAAACAAGATGAACTCCGCTAAACTTGGTTTGAACTGTGAAAATCGCCCCATATACATAACCGAATACTTGTCTCTATCTCTCAAGAAATTATTTCATCAGGCGCGCGAATTTGCTAAACAACATAACTACAAGTTCTGCTGGTACATAAACGGCAAAATATTTTTACGAAAATTCGAGGGTGAGAAACAAATCCACATAAAATCGGAACAATGTTTAGTGAATCTCAAAAACTCACTATGACTATACCTTTTATTTCTCAAGTCTGTTTTCTCCAAAGCTGGGTTTTGTTCTTTTTGTTGTGTTACCTATAATTTAACTACTGTAAATAATTATTGTAACTTTAAGTCTTGTTTACTTATACACAAAAATGTAGACTACTCGTTCTATCATCTAAGGAAATCAATTTATTTGTGCTACCTTAAAATCATTGCACACATCACTAACACACCTAAATACCTCTTACTCCACAATAACTCATACTCCATAGCCATTGAGAAATATCACAACTTTTTACGGATAGAAATAATGGCACCGCCGACTTTAATAACCTGGCACAAATTAATATGTAAACTTATTTTTGGTATTGTAATACTATTTTTATAACAATGGCTAATCATGTTGATAAACTTGTGAAAGAATTAGACGCCTACCTTGCATCCAAGTCATATAAAGTCGCTACTGATGAATGCTCTAAATTTATTGGCAGTCCAGAAAGACAACTATCAATACTGCACCTTAATATTCGTAGTCTAAACAAAAACTTCGACCAATTTATTGCATTCTTACAACTATTGAAAATCAACTGTGATATCATCATATTAACAGAATGTTGGTTAAACAAAACCTCGTTAATACCTCATTTATACGGCTATAATGTCCACTATACAAACAATACAAGGAATCAGAATGATGGCATCGTTATGTACACAAAATCCTCGCTACAGTGCATAGTTTCTGAACCTGATGTTACTGACTCAAACTCTTTGCTTTGTAAAATTAACGATAAGATCGCCATATTGGCCTTGTATAGATCTCCCTCATTTAAATATATTGATAATTTCCTTAACAGCCTAGACACTATTCTCCAACCACTGGCTAAAATGAATCACGTAGCTTTGATTGGTGATATCAATATTGATATTAAACCTAACAATAAAGACAGACTTTCTAATGATTACCTCACCTTCACAGCTACTCACGGGTTACTACCTGCCCACCTGTACCCTACCAGACTCAATAACTGCCTTGACCATATTCTTTTAAAAACTAAGCAATCCGGAACAACCTTAGTTATAGAGGCGGACATAACGGACCACCTACCTATATTACTCAGTATTGATTTAGATGAACGCAAATACAAATCTACTGGCTGTTTCAAAGTAGTCGACATCACTAATGTTCAAAGAGATATCGAAACTGCTGATTTTTCTGCCGTCCTTCTTGCAGAAGACGCGAATGAAGCCACAGACCTTCTGACATCCTCATTGCAAAACATAATTGCCAAGCATACACGCTACCGCAAAACCCCCAGAAATAAACAAAATATAAAGCCTTGGATCACTCCCGGCTTAATTCGTTGTATCCGCAATAGAAATAAAATGCACAAAAATTTGAGAACACAACCAGATAACCCTACCTTAAAAATAACTTATACACGTTATCGAAATTTTTGTAATGCGCTACTACGTAAACTAAAAAACGACTATGAAAAATCTGAGTTTTTAAAAAGAAAGAATGACCCTAAACGTACTTGGGATTTGATAAAAACGATAACACACACTAAGCAAACCTTCTTACCACCTAAAGAACTTTTACAGACAGACAAAGATGAACATAAATCAGCAAACTCTGTAAATGACTTTTTTGTAAACGTGGGTTATAAATTATCTACCAACATAAAACGCATAAACAATACTGAACCGTCAATCAAAGCGTGCTCAATGTCAATATGCAACTCCATGTGTATACTGGAAACTGATAACGCAGAAGTAGAGCGATTTATTCTGAGCTCTAAGTCTCACTCTGCTGTTGGGATCGACGGTATCTCCTGCAACATTTTAAAATTAACCCGCAAGAAACTTGTGCCATATATCACACATATTTGCAATCTGGCTATCTCTACTGGAACATTTCCTGATGCTTTCAAAACAGCCCTAGTCCACCCCATCCATAAAGGAGGTGACAGGCATATAGTTAATAACTATAGACCAATATCTGTCTTGCCATCCATGTCTAAAATTTTGGAGAAAATTTTGAACAGCCGCCTACACGGCTTTCTCCAAGCCAACAACCTTTTGTCTGCCAATCAGTACGGGTTTAGAACAGGTGTTGCCACAGAAGATGCGGTTTTAGCTCTCACTGAGATGACAACTAAGATCATGGATGGTAAACAAAAGTGTCTAGGATTGTTTCTGGACTTATCCAAAGCCTTCGACACTGTCTCCATCCCCATACTCTTATTAAAACTAGAACGCATAGGAATAAGAGGTATTGCGCTGGACATGTTCAAAAGCTATCTTGAAAATAGATATCAGCATGTTAAAATAGGTGAGGTAACTAGTAACAGAGCAAATATTGAATATGGCGTCCCCCAAGGGAGTGTTCTAGGGCCGACTCTATTCCTCATCTATATAAACGACTTATGCTCGCTTCCTCTTATAAATTGCTCAGTGTTTACCTATGCCGATGATACAGCGCTAATTGTCCACGGAAATGACTGGACAGAAACGGAAAAACATGCTCAGACTGCACTGGATACAGTATCAGACTGGCTGGTCAATAATCTATTGACACTGAATACAGAAAAAACCAAATTTATTCAGTTTTCCATATGCAATCAATCGCAACCAAAAACGTCACTTACGATTAAAGCCCACACATGCCCCAAACATACCCGCCATCATATTTCCTGCTCTTGCCCAGCTTTAACATCTACAGCTGAAATAAAATATTTAGGAGTAATAATTGACAAACAGCTAAACTGGTACGCACATATAAATAATTTAGTAAACAGAATCCGCAAACTAATTTATATCTTTAAAAAGTTACGTTATTCTGCTGATTCGAATACTCTCGTAGCAATATATCTTACACTATGCCAGTCCCTTCTTGTTTATTGCCTGCCAGCATGGGGTGGAGCACGTAAGACTGCGTTTTTGAAACTAGAAAGGGCACAAAGGGCTGTCCTTAAAGTCATGTATTGCAGACCCTATAGGTACCCAACACAAGAGATTTACAGGCAGTGCAAGTTACTTTCAGTAAGAAAGCTGTACGTGCTTCAAATCATACTAAGAAAGCATCGTGGTCTTCCAATCATAACCAAAAAACGTCGGGCAGATATTGTCTTTCCACAAGCAAAGCACCGCACCACCTTCCTACAGCACCAATTCTGCTTCCTCGGCCATAAACTTTATAACACGGTAAATAGAATACTAAAAATTCACTTAACCAACTTCTATCAATGTAAAAAAAGAGTGGTAGAATGGTTAGTAGAGCAAAATTATGATGATATTGAAAAAATACTTCGTTCCTCAATATAAAAATCTATTGCACCTGCACGGAGACACACACACTCACACACACACACACACACACACACACACACACGCGCGCGCGCTTGCGCAAACATGAACTGTATTTTAAAATGTTGTTTTTCTGTTTTAAATTAAAAAAAATTCAAAATTCTTTTATTTTAAATTGTAGTTTGAACATGAATTTATTAGTAGAATCTGCTTAAGAATATTCATATATAAAATTATATATCATGAATAAATATAATATAATAAATATAATTAAATATATCATGAATATTATAATAAAAATAAATTGTGACATATGTGATGCTACGTCTTAAACTTATAAACTTGTTTTTGGAGGAACACTGACTCCCAAGATACAGGTTATACCTAGTTTGGGAGCCAGGGGACCTACATCCGCCTATAATCTTGTGTCCATATAGTATAGTGCCTATTTGTTATAAATTTGTCTATTTGTATTTGTATTTGAATTTGAATAAAGAAAAGAATTTGAATAAAGAATTTGATTTTCTTTTAGTAGCCATGTTTACAGTTTGCAAGTTTGTGAGCAACTAAGAATATGATAAGGTATAGATAATCCATGACTCCTAGTTATGAATCATGGTCAATAACACTCTACACGTGCAAGCAATCCCAATTTGTAAACAAAAGAATGAATTTCTTAGAAAGTTCGGTATGCATGATGCCGACAGTCGAGTTTATTGCGGGCTAGGATAATAAAGCGACAATAGATCGTACACAGCTGCGCAGTTTTTACTAATTTTAGCAACTTAATTGTTGTCGTTATTGAGAGTGGGTGTAATGCTATATAGAGTGAAACATTGTATGAAAAACAAGCTAAACCAACCAAAGCCAATTGATTTCGACGCTTAAGAGAGTTTGTCGTTAAATAGAGTGACGTTACATGGAGTTTACACTGTATATAAAATTTTAACATTGTCGGTTCGAGAAAAGTATTAATGAGAAAAAAACATAAATCAAATGTAATTCAACACTGCTTAATACACTAAATTGTTTTACTACAATTAATTTTCACTGTTTATTAGGTATGAGATGGTACACCAGTACTGTTAAATAAAGTTTTCTTACGTAAATAAATAATCATATTAAATAAATAGATAAGTCGTTAGATATATATATATATATATATGG
This sequence comes from Laothoe populi, assembly GCA_905220505.1. Classification (NCBI taxonomy): domain Eukaryota; kingdom Metazoa; phylum Arthropoda; class Insecta; order Lepidoptera; family Sphingidae; genus Laothoe; species Laothoe populi. The sequence goes on along the minus strand of HG992167.1, from coordinate 3,531,725 downwards.
ATACTAATAATACGTATACATACACATGCTTATACATATACATACGTTAATACACTACACAAATACACATATACATACATAAACACACATGTACATTAGGAGGTATATATGTATATCAAACATTATCATTATCATGGCCTGTTAATCCTATTCAGGTCGTAAATGAGACACTACCTGACACTTAAAAACAATAAAAATAATATCCATAATTTTCACATTTCTAGGCATCCGCATCTTAAGTGACTGGTGTTCTTGGGCCCTGAGCTCTGGAGACGCGGCGTCGGCCCGGGAACAACTGGAGGAGGTGCTCCGCCGCGCCGGGCCAGACCCCCTCTCCGGGAAGATATTCTGGGACGCCAAGCTTGAGCTGGAGAAGGCCCAGCTGGCTACCATGAGGTTAGATCTTTTCATTGTTTCAAATTTGCTATAGCTTTTGATAGCATCTATAGTAGGAGATAAGTCTGTCGTTTCGGTCTTACACAAATCCGGTTTTTGTCGGGGGTCTGGAGTTAGGGTGCGATGTTTGGCCGTGTTTCGGCCTTCTGAGTACTCTGACACTAGACTCTCAACCACTTCTTCACCTTCTTGCCCATGGTGTTTTGTGAAGAAGCAGGCAGGCATGATTGTGTTGAGTAGCGGGCGATAGATTGTTTCTCACTTCTCGGTACTCTAATTGGACGGCACTGCGCTTACCATCAGGTGCAGTGTGGTCACTTTGCCGTGCCAAAATAAACAAAAATTAAAAAAAATTACAAAATTGTTCCACAGCGAAGACGACTCTGAATACAAGACACAAGAGGAGCGAGTGTTGTGGTGCCTCGAGGAGACAGTGTCCAGACCTTTACTTCGAGGAGACGAGGCGTGGCATGAACTGGAGAAGTTAGCCACAACACACCGGGACAAGGATTATATTGATAAGGTATGGTAGACCTTAGAGTCAATAGCTGTATGTCGAACAAAATGTTACATTTACATTGAGTTAAAAAAAACAATGTTTTTGGTTGTCGAGTATAATTAATAGATATTAACAACTTAACCTATATATCCTTAACCTACTTTTTTTGTTTTTATTTCGAAATTGATCTATGATATCCGAACTAAATTAAATAAAACTTGGACATAATAATAAGCTGCAAAAGTATACAAAACTAATCCTTGCATGGTCATTGAACCAGAATCAACATAGTTTTTTATTGTTACATTATGTTGCTATAATTTTTGAATTTAAATGATTATTGTATCATTTGTGTTACCCACAAATATTAGTTTGGGGTCTGGGTGTTGTGGGACCGTAGTAGGTGAATTGATTATAATTTATTATGATAATGCTTAATTACCGAATAAATTGAATGTTCCAGGTGAAGAAACAGCATGAAGCAGCTATGGACTATTTACAGAAAATAACACCGTACGAAGACAAGTTACTAACTTTAGAGTAAGTCAAGTTTATGTGGAATTTTTAAACAATAATATAATATCAGCCCTATATTAAACACTGTCCCACTGCTGGGCCTTAGTCCTCACGCTAATGCAGGTTGGTGGACTATTATTTGTGAATACTTACGAAAATATTAAACAATTTTTTTTCTGCAAACTGCACCTGATGGTAAGCGCAGTGAAGTCCAGTTAACACTTCTGACTTTTTATAAGTTACTTGTGTCTTCATTGTGAATTATCGCTTGTTTTAACGGTGATGATAAATATCTTGAGTAAACCGGCATACCTGAGAGTTCTTATATGAATTTCAAAGGTTTGTGAAGTCTAACGCCAGCGTGGTGTACTAAGGACTAAATCATAGAGTATCAAGTACAGAGAGCCAACTATACCTCGCTTCTCAACACAATCATGTCGGCCTGCTGTGTAGCTTCTTCACACTACGCCATGGGGCAAGGAGGTGAAGAAGCGGTCGAGGGTCTAGTGTCAGAGTACTCAGAAGGCCGCGAAACGGCCAAATATCGTACCCCAACTCTTAAGACCCCTGACAAAATATATAGAATTCTCAGGCATGCAGGTGATGATGTTTTCTTTCACCGTATGTCATTTGGGCAGGTTTCAAATCCGCGACTTTCGTCTCGACAGTCTGTACCACTTCCAACTAAGCTATAAAACTGTTTTCTATAATAAATATAATAGTCTATTTACTCATAAATTGGGCACAAATACCTTGAACGCAAAAAGCAGTGATAGCCTAGTTGGTTGCAGTACGGACTGTCAAGACGAAAGTCGAATGTTCGAAACCCATGTGGCATACACCTCTGACTTTTCTAAAGTTATGTGTATATTAAATGTTAATTATCGCTTGCTTTAACGGTGAAGGAAATCATCATGAGGAAATCTGCATACCTGAGGATTCTCGTAAGAGTTTCGAAGGTATGTGAAGTCTACCATTTCCAGCATTAGGCCAGCGTGGTGGACTAACTCCTCTGATTTAGTAGAGCAGGCCCGTGCCCAGTAGTGGGAAAATGTTTAATACAGGGCTAGTATTATTATTATTACCTTGAATAATTGCTAGTAAATGTTACTGATTTTTGTCAATTAAAGTTGCTAGGTATTGCTGGTCACACATTATCATCAAAAGCATTTTCAGTACATTTTGTATGTAAAAATTATTGATTTATGCTTCTTTGTATTATAGGAATCCACAGGAGAAAATGCAAGTGTACAAGGATTACATAGAGGCATTGAAGGAGTTGTCGAATGATGATAAATATGCCGAATGTGACACTAATGGCATTCTTAAGGTTAGTAAAAGTAATTTTTGCTATATTTTCGACTATAGTAAATTGAGAAACTGGTTGGTGTATTTGTAAAAAAAAAACATTTTTTTTAATATTCACTGTAATTTGAGATCAACCATAATATGTAATAATTAAACACTCATATAGTGTTATTTTTATCAATATAACACGTGTTTGTGTCAACAAATACCGGGATAAATATCTTGAATATAGATATCACTTTACACTATACTAGAGGGAGATTTGTCGACTAACTTCATGGTGTTAATTTCATGTTTTTGTGCGCGCGCATCGTAAAAATTAACTCTTATCATTTATTCCTGACGCGCCTAAAAAAACCTAAAAAAAATCTAGCTCAATTTATTTGTACAGAATGTTCCACAAAGGTGGATCATTTTTTTTATTATAAGTTTTGTCAATATTTATGGTTCACAACCAAAAAAACGTCTGAGCAGGCTGAAACTATAGCCGTATCGAGCAGAAATTCCAATCACGTTATTTTTCCAATTGAAAAACTAAAAACACAAATTGTGTATGACCGGTGGGAACACTATACTGTACTGTTAGAAACATAACTAAGTCGCTATGTAATATGGGTAGTTTAAAAGGCCCATGAACGATCATTACCACATAATGATTTATTTAAAAAAAAAATATGATCACTGTTGAACAACATGACTTCAGTATGTACTAAATACTGCTGTCTAATTAATCTTAAGTGCATACGGACGGCATGACTAAAGCTGAACTATCAAGACTGAGCACGGCATAGGCCGACGAGAGGACAAATTTTTGTATGACAGACAGATATTTGCGTCCGGGGTCTGGGTGTTGTGAGACCGTGCGTCTCTCGTAGTTGATAGCCGCAACACAAGACTCGATCTTAGTGTGGGGTCAGGGCTATGCGTGTGACTGGTGGGTGTAAAAAAAATGCATCAGACCAAATATTCCCCAGGTGATATACGACCGTGCGACATCCGAGTGCATGTCGTGTGCGGGCGCGTCCGATCTTTTACTGCAGTACGTGCGACTCGTGCACGAGACGTCGTCGCGTGCGACATACTGGCGGGTGCTGAAGACGGCCGCGCGCCGGGCGCCCAGGATACACACCTTCTGGATGCTGCAGATGCACCAGGCTGAGCATGAGGAGAGGGAGTTTGACGAGGTATGTAGATATCATTAAATATACAATGAAATATACGCTACTAAATCGCCAAAAAAATCACATTGTACAAAATGATTAAACATTTTTTTAAATTATGCATGTAAAAATTTAAGGTGGATGTTATACGAATAGGTTTCTGAAGGTTGGACAATGCGCATGTGATACTCTTGGTATTGAAAACGTCCATAGGCTACAGTAACCGCCTACCAGGCGGGCCATAAACTTGTTTGCCACCATCGTGGTATAAAAAAAAAACATTAAATTACTTGTAACTTGCGTGTCCCGCTGCTGGGCACGGGCCTCCTCTTCTAATGAGAGGTGTTCTTAGTCCACCACGCTGGCCTGATCCGGGTTGGTAGACTTCACATACTTTTGAAATTCTTATTAGAATTCTCATATATACTGGTTTCCTCACGATGTTTTCCCTTTGCCGTCACCGTTGCGCATCAAACTATCAATTAATAAAGTAATATGAAACTAACCGCTTTCCGCAGGTGAAAGCGATCTTCGAGTTGGCACTGTCTAAAGGCATGGAGTCGTACAAACAAGCGGAGTCTCTCTGGATGAGTTATTTGGAGTACATCCGGCGTCGCACCAATTTCGATAACGAACCGGATGTGGAACGGCTGCGACGCACCTTCCGGTTGGCGTGGGATGCACTTGCGACGGTCAGTTACTGTTTGTATATACAATGTCTTAGTTTTAGATATGGTAAAGTCGTGAAGAGACCACGTATTCATATATCGACTCTTTATTATAAATCTTTAACGACCACCGTAAACAGGGTGTAAACGCCGCCATAGTGGCACATGCAAGTGTGTCGCGTTCCGGGTTCAGCCAGTGTACATCCGGTTTTTGTCGGATGTCTAGAGTTGGGGTACGATGTTTGGCCGTGTTGCGGCCTTCTGAGTACTCTGACATTAGACCTTCGAACGCTTCTTCACCTTGCCCCATGGCGTAGTGTGAAGAAGCTACACAGCAGGCCGACATGATTGTGTTGAGTAGCGAGGGATAGATTGTCTCTCGCTACTTGATACTCTAATTGGATGGCACTGTGCTTACCATCAGGTGCAGTGTGGTCACTATGCTGTACCAGGATAAAAAAATGGTTACATTTATAACTTACAGATTACATTTTATTGGTATTGTTTGATTGGGTCTTAGTTTGTTGACTAGTCTCTAAAAGAATGAATCAATTTTGATTAAATAAATAACACCTAACAATCACACACATAGTCGTAGTTATGTCATGGGTCATGTTGTCTTGGGCATATGGTCATAAACCCACAACCAAAAGACACATTTGGACCTCATAAAAATGTCTATGACATAAAAATAATAAATATTTCAAATGTTAGTCGGATAAAAAGATATTAATTATATATTTCAGGCATGGGGCGAGGAAGCCAATGACTGCGAGGTGCCTCTGTACTGGGCGAGACTCGAATATAAATCCATGAAGGACCCTAAACAGGGCCGGGATATATTTGAAGAGCTGTTTAGTGAGTATTACACTATCAAATAATTCAATAACGGAATTAATTACGAAGGAAATATCATTTTACATTTATTCAAGACAAAAAGTTTGAATATAATAAATAATGTATGCCTTTTACTAGGCAGGCTGACAGTGTAAGAAATAATTCTATAACAATTGATTTCCAAAGGCCTAACCCCTCTCGTTAGTAAAGGAGGCCTGTACCCAGCAGTGGGACAATGTTTAATACAGGGCTAGTATTATTTTGTAATTGATTTTACACCTTATACACTTTCACATATGGCTGAAAGTTATTGATATTTCTTCAAATTTTAAAAGTTTATTGGTTTAAGAGTTAGCTGTATCTAAATAAATTAATATATTTTGGTACTGTTTGTTTCCTGTATACATATAAAATAAAAATATATTCAGCACATTGTGCTTCAACACAACACGGTCACATTGGAGTGAAACGAGATGCCCTGGGTTCAATTCATGCACTGAGACAAATGCTTGTGTGACAGACAGATATTTGTTCCGGGTCGGGGTGTTGTGTGACTGTAGTTTCACACAGGTTTGACCTAGTATAGGGGCAGAAGAATGTGTGTGACTGTTGGGTGTTGTAATAAAAAATAAAAAAATTAATATATAAAAATATATACTTTTAATGATGAAGCTAAGGTGTGTTTTATTTTTAAGAAATAATACTAACAAACTAATATGAATATGTGCTCGGGCGCCAGACAGATTAAACTCTGCCAAAATAGTTTAATAACAAAAATATAATTACCGTGGATAGTCAGTAGGGCGCTTGGAACTTTTAATCGCAGTCGGGTGGTAACTTAAACACAAGTCATGATGACACAGTATTTATTTCCCTCGGAACTCAACAAATATTTACATAATATAAACTGTCAGATACAAAATTGACTATGTTTAATATTAAGTACTAATTATAAAGATTATATATAATGGTTCATTTTTTAATTGATCATTACTGCACTCTGGAGTGAAATTTATAAATAGGTTACCCATAAAAAGCTAGTGAGCTGAAGGCTTTTCGCTACAAAAATTATAATTTTACATACCTCTATTTAAGATAACTAACTTTACTAATGTTCCTGAGAGGTCTTCCAGACCGCCAACAACCGGAGCAGGTTATAATAATGGAGCGTAGGGCATCCAGGCATCCATCAACAATTATCCCCAAAACGGGTCTTCAATTCCAAACAAAGCGTCAACGTGGCATCAAAAGTGCACAAAAACTAGGCGAAAACCAACGTCAAAAACAGACTACAAAACTGAATGTAAAAAACGATTTAACGAAAACGTAAACGGTAACGGAAACGACTTAACGGCCGCTTATTCAAGCTGAAACAAAATTAAACTATTTAGCACATGGTTGGAATTTCCAGATTTTAACATTACGATTATTAAATCCAAAAATCACGCACCGGCCGTTATATATTTATAGCATCATTCCCAAAAATAAGGTGCGGCGATATTTCGCCTTAAAAAGCTGAAACAAACGGAACAAAAAATTAAATTTCTATACTCAACGGGACGCCATTTTGGCACGCGCCCGCGCAACGGGCATTTACAAATATTTTGATGAAATATCACTTACCACCCAAACTCGGTCAAATTATTAACTTTCGCACCATGGCGATTAAATGTAAGCCATTTAGGGCTTATGATTGAACAATTTGATATTGCATATTGTCCGACATTTCCGGTTCGACTCGCGAGAGAAAAGTGTCAAAACCAACGATGCATACTTTTTTTTTTAGCGGATGCCGTAGAGATGTGACAGACCACAAACAAAACTACGATCGACTATTGCCGTAACTAAAAATTTGGTTGAAAAGTCGATTTTTAACCTGTGACATATAAAATACGTTACATCACATACTTTCCCAAAAAATAAAAGAACTAAGTTCTTTTATGAACCTTGAATTCAATCAGAAAAGTCTAAGTTTCTAAAATCTGAAACAAATATTCAATAATCAAAAAAGAATACCAAACAGAAAACATCTGAAGTTCCAAGAAAAGCATTACTGAATGTAAATAAAATTGCAAAAGCAATCGACAAGTAAAAAGGATATATCAAAAGATATACTCAAAATGAAATTAAACAAAAGCTTTATAAACTGAAACAAGAAAGTCCAGAAAAAAGAATTTCTAACAAAAAGATCAAAACAAAACATTTTTTGAAAAATATAAATGTTACTAACAAACAAAATCCAAAATCTGATATAGCAGAACATAAGTTACTACTAATCCAAACCTTACAAACTTTCCTTCAAAACAAACTAAACAACTCATCCATGAAATAGCTAGGCAACAATAGCCGCTAACTCAAACCTCAACAAAGCTCTAACAACCTTAACTTTCCTCCAAACCTTGTGAGATTAGTTTGACCAAATAGTCGCTAACTCTTAGCTTTCATTCCCTTACCTTTGAGATTAGTTTGACCAAATAGTCGCTAACTCTATCATTCTTAACAAACCCTTTGAGATTAGCTAGACCAAATAGTCGCTAACTCTATTATTCTTAACAAACCCTTTGAGATTAGCTAGACCGAATAGTCGCTAACTCGAACATTACTAACAAAAGAACAGTTAAGCTAAATAACCACTGTCTCATAACAAAATCCAAAATATGTCAATATCGGTTAGGCCAAACAGAACCGCCGATCTAAGACCAAAAAAAAATAAGCTAAAGGAGAATACGAGAGGTTCTCCTCGCAAAAGACGAAGAACTCCACAATCGTGAATAAACAAAAACAAATGAACATAAATCCATCTGAAACAACAATAAACAAACAAAAGCAAATGAATACAAATTCATTCGATACAAAAGCCAACAAACTAAAACAAATGAATATAAATCCACCTGAAACAATATAATTATCATATTACGATCGGCACAACTCTACTCCGACTTTCCGGGCGTAATAGATATCTATCACCAAGGAATATAAATTCCTCTGTAACAAAGTATGGCATTTCGCGGTCAGCACAACCTTAATCAGACTTTCTGGACGCGAAAGCACAAAAGAAAATTATCATATTACGATCGGCACAACTCTCCTCCGACTTTCCGGGCGTAATAGACAAAAACGACAAGGCGAAAGCACAAGTCTTAACAAACAAAGTGTGACTAAAGCGAAAGCGATAGCATAAACAAAATGCATAGTATAATGCAAAGGCATATAGAACAAAACAAAACTACTGTCAGTCGCGAAAGCAAACAGAACAGAGTAAACAAAGTTGACCGACGCAAATGCGTACGGGTCTAAGTCCAATCAGAGAGTCAAATCAGAGATGAACATAACAATAACAAAAATGCCACTCTAGATAAAGAAGCTGAGTGTACAAATTGTATGTTAGCAAACAAAAGGTCGTGTCCGAGACTTAAATCTACAAATACACTAAAAAGGATTCCAACAAGTTACATTTAAGGTTTATAAAACCTAAAGGTAATGTAGAATATAAAAAACTTATAAATATTCTAGCATAAACATTTCTTGCAAAATGTTATGTAGAAAGTAAACGCTAACTATACAAGTGGAGAAACGAAAGTTCCTACTATAAAAATGTTTGCACAAAATGACAAAACATATTTATACAACAAACAAGGTATATAACAAAAAGGTTATATTTAACAAACAAAATATACATAAGATCAATTCCAGTTGGAAACTTTAATCAGAGCGCAACTCTAAATATTCCAAAATCTCCTAAATAATTTTAGTATGAAACAAGAATTGAATTCTATATAATGATAAGAAGTTTCTCTTTACATACATCTCTCATACATCTCGTTCACACCCCAATTAACAATCATCCTGTCAACTAATCCTTCCACATTCAGTGGGCGACTTCCATCAAGATACAAAACCAAGAACTTAATTACAAGTTCCAAAAAGTACAAATTTAATATTTAACTATATCTTTGACATGGTAACGACCAGTATAGCCTTTAGCCAAGTCTTTCAAAACATAAACATTATCAGAAATCTTTTCCAAGACCTCACATTTTATAAACTTAGGAGCCAACTTAGCCGAAAAATATGCAGGGGCATTAGATTGAACAAAACTACGCTTCCAACAAATGTCACCAACCGAAAGAGAAATGACCTTCCTCCCGCGATTATAATAAATAGCATTACGTTTATATGCTTTTAACAAATTAGTTTTCACTTTAACAAAAACTTCACTAAGTGAATTTAAAGAATTAGCAAATGAATTGCGATCACCCAACTCAAGATGAGATAAATCTTCTATGGATTTACTAAAACGATGAAGAGACGCATCAAAAATAAGTTCACGTCCAAACATAAGATAATTTGGTGTAAAATCAGTAGCCAAATTAACACTATTATTCAAAGATAATTGCACATGAGGGAGAAAATTAGACCAGGTTCTATGATCGTTTCTAACATAACAAGAAATACAAAACTCTATTACTTTATTATATCGTTCAACAGGATTATTTTGCGGAGTGTAGAGAGTGTTATAGAATATTTTAGTAATATTATAGCTTTTTAAGAAGTCTACAAAAAGTTTATTAGTAAATTGAGAAGCATTATCAACAATAAATATATTAGGTGTACCATATTTCAGAAATATTTCCTTTTCAAGGAGTTTACAAATAATTTTAGAAGTAGCATTTAGCATAGGAAAAATCCAACAGTATTTAGTGAAAACATCTACAATAGACAAAATATAACGATGACCAGAATAACTTTTAGGAAGAATTCCTATTATATCCATTGACAACAATACCATAGGAGAGTCTACTTTTTTTGGATTAACCATGAAACCATGTGGTGGTGAATTTGATGATTTGTATGCTTTACAAATATCACAACCATTAATATATTTTTGAACGTCTATGAACATTCCTTTCCAAAAATAATGTTGTTTTAATTTAAACAAAGTCTTATGCATGCCCAAATGGCCAGAATTGAGATTATCATGATTATCACGAATAGTATTAATAATATGTTCTTTTGGAATAACAATTTAAGCGACTATTAGCATTATATTTATTTTTACAAAATCTATATAAAGTATTATCTTCTACTCTAAAGTTTTTAAACCGACTAGGAAATTTTTGACAATTAAGAAATATTCTCTTATACCATGGATCAAGTATATCATCATCAGGACTAACTATAGTAATAGGAGCAAAATCAATAGTAGAAATCTCTATACGAGATAAAAAATCAGGAACTACATGTTGTGATCCTTTTTTATGAATAATATCAAATGTAAATTGTGAAATTCTAGCAGCCCAACGAGCAAGTCTACCAGAAGGGTTATTAAGTTTTAAAAGCCATTTTAAACAAGCATGATCAGTTATAACAGTAAATTTCATACCCTCAATATAAGGTCGAAAATGTTCAATTGAATCTAAAATAGACAAAAGTTCTCTTTCTGTCGTACTATAATTTCTTTCACATTTATTTAAAGATCTAGAATAATAAGCAACAGGATGTTGTTCACCTTTTTTATCTTCCTGAGCCAAAACACTACCAATTCCTACAGAACTAGCATCACAATGTAAATAAAATGGTTTTTCAAAATCAGGGCAGTTTAAAACTGGAGCCGTTATTAAAGCTAATTTTAAATTAGAAAATGCATTTTCAGCATCTGTATTCCAAACAATAGATTTTTTAGAATTCTTGCTTCCCTCTGTAAATTTAGTTAAAGGTGAAGCAATATCAGCAAACTTAGAAATGAATCTACGATAATAAGAACAAAGACCTAAGAAACTTCTTAGTTCTCTCACAGTATGTGGTTGAGCAAAGTTCTCAATAACATCTAATTTAGAAGGATCTGTATGTAAACCATCCTTATCAACTATGTAACCAAGATAACGAAGTCTGTCTTTACAAAAATTACATTTTTTAAGGTTAACAGTAAGACCAGCGTCTTTTAATATATTATAAACTTTGTTTAAATAAACAATATGAGTTTTAAAATCAGAGCTTATGATTATCAAATCATCTAAATAACAGAAAACTACACTATCAAACTCTGGACCAAAAAGTTTGTCAACTAAACGTTGTAATTCACTAGGAGCATTCGTAAGTCCAAAACACATACGCACAAATTCAAATAAACCACGACCAGGAACGACAAAAGCAGTCTTTTCCTGTGAACTCTTTTCTAAAGGTATTTGCAAAAAAGCTTTGGAAAGATCAATGGTACTTATATATTTAGCACCTTTAAGATTATCTAAAATTCTAGAAGGATAAGGTAACGGATAAGAATCTTTAATAGTCATAGAATTTAAACGACGAGAATCCAGACATAATCTAGTTCCACCATCCCGCTTTTCAACAGCAAGAACAGGAGAGCACCAAGGCGATTTAGAAGGTTGTATAATATTTTCTTTTAAAAGTACATCAACTTCATCAAAAAGTTCTTTTTGTTTAGCCGGACTCAAAGGCCAATAACGTTGTTTAAAAGGTTCACCAGTTGTATTAATTTTATGTTCAACTAAGTGAGTAAGTCCTAATCCTTTCTTTTCATAAGAAATATCTTCAAAAAGAGAAATAACATTACTTAATTCTCGCTTCTCAAAAGGAGATAGAGATTCAGCAGCAGTAATAGAACAAGTCGAATAATTATCCACCGGAACTAATGTAATATTCTTTAACAAATCTTTAGCTAAACCAAATTTAAGCCAAAAGTCAAAACCTAAAATAATTGAAGGTTTAAATGAAGGTATAATTAAAAATTGAATGATCTCAATATTATCATCACATTTTACAGGTAAATCTAAAGTTCCTAACACTTTACGCGAGGTACCATCTACAGTAGAAGCTAAAGTAGAATCAGGTTTAATTGTATAACCATATTTAAGAAATTGTAAATGGCTATCAGAACCAAGGATGCATCTATTGGAACCACTATCCAATAATCCAGAATAAGAAATATTATCAATAACAAATTTTAAATAAGGTCTAGAATCTTTAGGAGTTGTAAAAAGAATAGGTGCCGAACTATGTATTTTAAAAAACACTTTTAAATAATCTAACCAATCTGAAAATTCTTTTTTAATTGTATAGTCATCAGGTGCAACAGAAGACTTGGTAGTCCTATGTGAAACTTTCCCAATAACCTTAGGTTTAACAATACGTTTATAATTTTTATTAACCATCGATACACTAGGCAATTTCTCAGAAATCCGTGATCGATGGGATCTAACTAGTTTTTTGAATGAGATTTTAAATTATTCTTGGGTCTACACACGTCGCAATCTTTTGTGATGACTCCAGGTTTATGACAGTCAAAACACATGATTCCAGGATGAGTAGAGCAATCCCGATATGAATGTCCAACAAGTTTACACTTCAAACAAATAATACCATCTGTCTTGACAGCACTAATATGTGGTTTCTCAAATTTAACCGCTTTATATTCCTTAACAGGCTTTCTAACAACACATGATTCAAGTTCCTTTCCAATTTGAATAAAAGTTTCAATGGAAGTAATATTTTTTCCTATAAAATAAGGCAAATAAATTTGTAACATATTATGTTTAATAATAGTAATTAAAGTTAAATCTGAAAGTGGATTAGTCAAACGACAAGCCATATCAAACACTTCTGTAATAAATTCAGGTAAAGATTCACTAAACTTCTGTTTCTTTGTACGAAGTTCATATTCCAAACAATAGTCAAAATCAAATTTATCAAAACGTTTCAATAACGCAACCTTCAAATCATACCAAGAACTAATCTGGGTACGTACAGTTCTATACCACTTAAGGGCGATATCAGATACAATGTCTGTAAATGAAGCTAACAAAACATATTCATCAAAATTTCTAAATAAAAAATATTCCTCTACTTGAGTAATAAATTCTCTAACACAAGTTTTTCCATCAAAACAAATATTACTCTTTTTAAGATCATGTAATTTAGTTATATGAGGCAAATTCCTCCTAACAGTATCGTTTAACAAAACCGAAGAAATTCCCGTTTGTGAAAATGGTTTGAACGAAGGTTCTCGAATATTAGATAAAGTTATTAAATCTTCACGATCCTGTAAATTATTTGAAACGTCAGGAGCCGCAATAAGATCTTCCCTAACTTCAGGTAAAGAAAAAGTTTGAGTTTCTACATCCATGACAAAAACTTTAAATTATCCAAGCAAATCCAAACACAATACTAGTGTTATCAAAAATGACAAACTATGCAAACAATAAGTTATAAAAACTTTTAAGTTTTATTTAAACATTGACCTTTATGAATGTCTTTATAATAATTTTCAAGAAATGAAGCAATAATAAAACGTGTGAAAAAGTAATAAAATGAGGTTATGTTTTTAACAAAGTTAATAATGAAATTTAAGAAAATCTATTATGCAATTTGTTTAAAGAGTGCAGTATTGACTTACAAAGTTGCTTAAATGTGTAAAATATGTGTAAAATTAACAAGTTATTTTTAAGTATAAAATACTTTACCGCAATAGAACAATTATGTTTTTCAATATATTTTAAAAAAAGGTTGACTGACCTCTTTCCTAGTAAATACACAGTGAAAATAGGTTAAATACTATCTAATTATTAAGTTAGTATACTAATTCAAGTAGCAAAAATGGTTAAAACAATGTTAAAACATAATTTGAAGTTTTCAAATTCAAAATACAATGAGTTTATGAAAACATCAAAGTAATGTTAAGTTTATAACTATAACTAAATACATACATTAACCTTGGAGTTGACCACACCAGTCTCGGAGCTGTAGATTTTATTAAACCCTATGATTCTAAACAATTCAAATGGAAAAACACAGTATACACACCTATCTTCTGAACTATCAAGTTATATGAATTTAATGCATTCTGCTAGTAAAATTGATTCTATTTTATGATCTAAACCTCATATTCAATAGCTAAAAAGATATCTGAAGCTAGTAATAAGCTTAGCAACAGCAAAATAAAGTTAACAAGAGAACAATTTATAGCAAACATCCATAGAGTGTCAGTCAAGAGTTAAGCTAACGGCTTATTTCAAGATGCAAACAAAATAAAGAGAGTATATAGTTATACACAAAACAATATATAATATAAGAGTGCAATAATGAACCAATATGAACAAGTTCCTCTCAAGTCCCTGGACGTACAGCGCCAATTGTAATAAAAAATAAAAAAAATAATATAAAAATAATCTTTAATGATGAAGCTAAGGTGTGTTTTATTTTTAAGAAATAATACTAACAAACTAATATGAATATGTGCTCGGGCGCCAGACAGATTAAACTCTGCCAAAATATTGTTGTGGTTTTCATCGCGTGCACAAAGTGTGCATGCGGTCACATTTCCAGGGCGTAGCCCTCCTGATGTGATGATCTTCGCGGTCCGTGAAAGCGGACCGGTCCTGGGGGGCGTCGTGCCATGGTGAATCATGGTACGACGAGCGATGTCCGGGGTTGTGTAGATCGGCGTGCAGAATACCGAGGGGCTCTCGTGCTCTCCTCTTCTTGCCGTCCACGCGATATCAAACCCAGCCAGGTGGAACCCGTTGGGGAAGCCCAGCTTAGGCGATCAGCAGCAGACGGCGATGGCGAAAAGTGTCACGAGACCCTCGAAGTAGGTGGCACGCCGAGGTGTGGTGTGTGATGTGATGCGGTGATTCCGGGGATCGCGTGACGTGGGTCACGCGAGGAGATCTCGGGGTAGGGGCTTCGCGTCCGGAGGTCGAGCGTGCAGCGGCGCCATGTTCTGGAGGTGAGGCCAGATCGAGGCGTCCGCGCGCTCAAACATCCTCGTCGCGAGCCCCTTGACGAAGTCGTCCAGGCTCTCGATGTGTAGATCCCTCTGGATCGTGGAGTTCTTGACGTAGCGCGGCGCGTCGACGATGGTGCGGAGCGTCCTGGATTGGACGACCCGTAGGCGCTTCCTGGACGTGGGTCCAGTGAGCGCGTACCATGCCGGCGCCGCGTACGTCAGGCGGGATCGGATGTACAACTTGTACACTCCAACCTTCGCACGAAGAGGTATCTTCGATGAGAAGACTGACTTCAGTCTGAATGCCGCGTGTGCTGCGCGGCGGTGGATCTCGGACACATGGGGAGACATGCGGAGATATCTGTCGATCGTGACGCCGAGATACTTGACCTTGGGGGCCCAAGGTATCTCCTGATCGAACATCCGTAACGGCTTCGCTGGTTTTGCTGACTTCCCTTTGAAAGTCCTTAGCTGCATGGCCTGTGTTTTCCCGACGTTCACTGACAATCTCCACTTGGAGAGCCAGTCGGGCAGACGGTCCAGGGTTCTGCCAAAATAGTTTAATAACAAAAATATAATTACCGTGGATAGTCAGTAGGGCGCTTGGAACTTTTAATCGCAGTCGGGTGGTAACTTAAACACAAGTCATGATGACACAGTATTTATTTCCCTCGGAACTCAACAAATATTTACATAATATAAACTGTCAGATACAAAATTGACTATGTTTAATATTAAGTACTAATTATAAAGATTATATATAATGGTTCATTTTTTTATTGATCATTACTGCACTCTGGAGTGAAATTTATAAATAGGTTACCCATAAAAAGCTAGTGAGCTGAAGGCTTTTCGCTACAAAAATTATAATTTTACATACCTCTATTTAAGATAACTAACTTTACTAATGTTCCTGGGAGGTCTTCCAGACCGCCAACAACCGGAGCAGGTTATAATAATGGAGCGTAGGGCATCCAGGCATCCATCAACAATTATCCCCAAAACGGGTCTTCAATTCCAAACAAAGCGTCAACGTGGCATCAAAAGTGCACAAAAACTAGGCGAAAACCAACGTCAAAAACAGACTACAAAACTGAATGTAAAAAACGATTTAACGAAAACGTAAACGGTAACGGAAACGACTTAACGGCCGCTTATTCAAGCTGAAACAAAATTAAACTATTTAGCACATGGTTGGAATTTCCAGATTTTAACATTACGATTATTAAATCCAAAAATCACGCACCGGCCGTTATATATTTATAGCATCATTCCCAAAAATAAGGTGCGGCGATATTTCGCCTTAAAAAGCTGAAACAAACGGAACAAAAAATTAAATTTCTATACTCAACGGGACGCCATTTTGGCACGCGCCCGCGCAACGGGCATTTACAAATATTTTGATGAAATATCACTTACCACCCAAACTCGGTCAAATTATTAACTTTCGCACCATGGCGATTAAATGTAAGCCATTTAGGGCTTATGATTGAACAATTTGATATTGCATATTGTCCGACATTTCCGGTTCGACTCGCGAGAGAAAAGTGTCAAAACCAACGATGCATACTTTTTTTTTTAGCGGATGCCGTAGAGATGTGACAGACCACAAACAAAACTACGATCGACTATTGCCGTAACTAAAAATTTGGTTGAAAAGTCGATTTTTAACCTGTGACATATAAAATACGTTACAGTGTGTTTATTTATTCCGTTCGTTTTTCATCAGAGTACGGCGAGAACAAGACAATGTGCAAGTACTGGGAAGCGCTGATTCAATTGGAAATGGCGCGCTGTACCACCAGTGGGTCGGAGAACAAGCTGCGTGCGCTCATGCGACGTGCGCTACGTTCCGTGCGGGACTACCCGCCGGCCGTGGCGAGACTGTGGACCGACTACGAGCGGGACTGCGGCGTGCTACACACCACTAGGGAGTGCTACGACGCGTGTGAGGTATGTTACATGAGAATAGACTGGTGCCAGCTACGCGCTCTACATCAAAGTTACAGTGATACGTCAGTTGCGTAGCACTACATCATGATTGTAGTGATACGACAGTTGCGTAGCACTATATAATATATAATAAATTTATTCCCAGAAACTAATTTTACATGGTATATGTAAGGCAACAGTATAGTAGATTTTTTTTTATTCTGGCTCGGCAAAGTGACCACACTGCACCTGATGGTAAGTGCAGTGCTGTCCAATTAGAGTATCGAGTAGCAAGAGACAATCTATCCCCCGCTACTCAACACAATCATGCCGGCCTGCTTCATCACACTACGCCACGGGCAAGAAGGTGATGAAGCGGTCAAGGGTCTAGTGTCAAGTACTCAGAAGGTCGCAAAACGGCCAACCATCGTACCCCAACTCTAGACCCCCGACAAAAAAAAACAGATAAACAAATTGATACTTAAAAATAACATAACAGGTTGTTTCTTACAGTTCACGTTTCTTAAGGGACAGTTCCCAGAATTTGTCAAATTTGGGTACAACTTCAGTGCTAGAGTCTGGCGGGTTGAGGGCCCATAAATTGTTTTCGGTCAAACTTCTACGGAACCCTGTCATACATGATACAAAAAGTCTCCACACTAGGCTAAGCCTCTCTCGTGGATTAATGATAGTATTAAATATTATCATTAATAAATATAAAATATAAGTTTTCAAGATTTAATTTGCATTTTTATAAAACAACATTATTTTTCCCACCAAAAAACAACCACCTACCAACTGTCATGGCCTCTCCTGTGACGTGACCATCCGCAAAACTAATAGACGTTTGTCTCAGCGTTTAATAGATATTTCGAACGGTGACGTCATGCATGACTGATTTGTGTTTCATGTCACATGACAAAGTGCTTTCTTTTACATATTTGTATTTTGAAAATATTAAATAATCACATATAAATTAACAAATTGGTTTAATTTTCGATATTTTTAGACCAAAATCTATTATAAAAAACTAAATTCTATCAGGTTTTCACTTACTGTCAACTACCCTGTTGTACACTTAACTATTCCACCACCTTTGATTTGAATAAGTTTGTAATTTCCGTAATTAGCTTTAAGAAGCATTTGAAATAAAAAACATATTAATAAATTCCACATGACATTTGCTATGACACCTTTTATAATGCGGTTGAAAACTTTAAACAGCTATATTATTGAATATTATTAGTTAACCAGTCACGTCCGAATGGAACATCGGTGCTCCACTACACTGGCAACACACTCGCCGTTCTTACATACTATTTTCAACTTTAATGTTTTGGAAATAAAATTGATTTTTGCTTCTATTTACTCCGTACTACTTTACTTTTTTAATATCCTTCCGGGCTCCAGGGGTTAATTGAAAAATATCTTAATTTTCAGCTCAAACTGAAAGAATGGCGCGAAAGCTACCAAGCGATGAAAGACAAAATGATAGGCAATAAGCAGAAGGGCAAACATAATGACAAAAAAAGCAAGTTTGACAACAAAAAGAACAAAAACGACGGCAAACAGACCAAAGGGAAACGGAAGTCGGACGGTAGTGACGAATCGAGTGCCGTTAAGAAGAAGAAGGATACCATGGTGGGTGATGAAGAGAAAAAAGACAGTAATAATGGAGTCAAGAGATCTCATGATGATGATAATAAGCCAGGTCAGTTATTAGTAGGATTTAATGGTTTAGGGGCTATTTATTAATTACGTAAGGATAAGAGGAGGGTTTGAGACAACTTGGTTTTGCGATTTTAAATAATAATAATACCTGTACTAAAAATTGACCCACTGGGCACAGGCCTCTATTAATGATTTAGGGCTTAGTCCACCACACTGGCCTAATGCGGGTTAGTAGACTTCACATACCTTTGAAATTCTTATGAGAATTGTCAGGTATGCCAGTTTCTATTGTATGCATCTGAAGTATAGAATTCATGATAGTATACCATTGTAATATTGTAATATTGACAGCCTCCGTGGCGCAGTACGCGAGTAGCCGGCTGTGAAACCAGAGGCCGAGGGTTGGATTCCCACACTGGGACATATGTTTGTGTGACAGACAGATATTTGTGTCCGGGGTCTGGGTGTTATGAGACCGTGCGTCTCCCGTAGTCCCTGATACCCACCGCCCATGACACAAGACTCGTATCTTAGTGTGGGTTCGGGGCTATGTGTGTGACTGTTGGGTGTTATTTATTAATATTTTTCCAGAGACTGCGAGTAAACGTCCGAGACGCGAGTCTACGGACACGTCGCCTGCGGGCAGGGACGCGTGCACGCTGTTCGTTAGCAATCTCGACTTTAAGTACGTCACATAATTAATCGATTTGTAATCTATACTTTAATTTTTTTTATCCTGCTGCAGCAATGTGACCTCACTGCACCTGATGGTAAGCGCAGTGCCGTCCAATTAGAGTATCGAGTAGCGAGAGACAGTGTATCCCTCCCTACTAAACATTCATGCCGGCCTGCTGTGTAGCTTCTTTACACCACGCCATGGGCAGGAATGTGAAGAAGTGGTCGAGGGTCTAGTGTCAGAGTACTCAGAACATCATACCTCAACTCTAGACCCCCGACAAAAACCGGATGTACACTGGCTGGACTCGAAACACGACACAATATCCATATTGACAATTTACTCTAGAGGGCCAATTCTCGTGTTTAATCGACGCTTCGATGGAATATTGACCGACCTGAGATTAAGTTGCGGGTTAAAAATTGTTTCCAAGTATGTCATTCTAAAATACGATGTAAATACGATAAGATAAAACACATCCAAAAAAATACTTTTTGCCTTAATGAATTTTCGATATATTTCTAATCGCATTTCAGTACAATATCACGGTTGATGTTGTGTGTCATTTATGATATTATTGACGTAGATTTCAATGGAATGTTATTTTAAAAATAAAAATGTTATTTTAAATACTCTAATTTACGAAAATTGGACCTGGGCTTATTTGTTTGACGCCATCTAGCCTCTTTACTGCTTAAATTAATTAAGAGAGATCCTAATATTGTCTGTGTTACAAAACCGATTGCGTAAAGTTTTTTCTTATCCTGGCACGGCAAAGTGACCCCACTGCACCTGATGGTAAACGCTGTGCGGTCCAATTAGAGTATCGAGTAGCGAGAGACGATCTGTCCCCCGCTACTCAACACAATCATGCCGGCCTGCTCCTTCACACTAGCCCCGGGCAAGAAGGTGAAGAAGAGGTCGAGGGTCTATTTTAGAGTACTCAGAAGGCCGCAAAACGGCCAAACATCGTACCCCAACTCTAGACCCCCGACAAAAACCGGATGTACACTGGCTGATCCCGGAACGCGACACACTTGCGTGTGCCACTATGGCGGGTTTTACACCCTGTGTACGTGTACCTGTGTGTGTGTGTGTGGTCGCTATCCGGGCGGATATGTATATCCTACCATCAGCAATAAATAACTAAAGTAAAAATCCTTGTCAAAATTTAAGTACATTTGGGTTGCTTAACATCAATTTACTTATTATCTTTTTCCTTGGTAGAAAAAACGTTTTTTAGGCCATCTATAATCATGTCAAAAATTGTTTTTTGTGAGATATCTCGAAGTTTAATACGATAAATAAATAAAGAATAAATTGAATTAATTTCTCATACTATTCTATCGATATGCTTACATCACTAATGTCTGTTAAGCCACGATGGTAAACATTTTCAATTATATTTCTAATTTTCAGAGTAAATGAAGATAACTTAAGAGAGAAATTGTCTGAATTCGGCGACATAGTGTCACTGCGGCTCAGGAGTGGGGTGAAGGCTTTCGGCGGATCAATATGTTATTGCCAGTACAAGACTTCAGTGAGTATTAAATACATTGAATTGTCATTGGTTATCTATTCATAAATTTAGTCGAATATGCTTAGATTATTAAGAAAAGTCGATAATTAGAAAAAAAATGATTTTATACCACCTTTTTTGGTACCACCATTGATGCTTTGTTTTTATAACAAATTTATATTTTTGGAGTATCGAATTTCTGAGTTATTATCGAGTATATAGTTAATATCTGAGTACTCTGACACAAGACCTTCTTCACCTTCTTGTCCATGGCGTAGTGTGAAGAAGTAGGCCGGCATGATTGTGTTGAGTAGCGAGGGATAGATTGATCTCGCTACTCTACTTGGACGGCACTGCGATTACCATCTGTGGTCACTTTGCCGTGAGAGAATATAAAAAAATTACGTGTGCGTCTCAGGACGCTCCACAGAAATGATAACAAACTAATCTAAAGTGAACCATTTAATATTGAAATTGTTTAATTTGAGGAAAGCTTAGGTTATTACATAAACTTTATGTATATTAATATAAAACCCTGTATATAACACATATGTTTATTCCAGGAATCAGTGGACGAGGCGGTGAAACACGACCGGAGTCCCCTGGACGGGCGGCCGATGTTCCTGTCGCGGTACTCGGCCTCCAAAGCGAAGCACTCCTTTAAGTACCCCACCACGGCCGAGAAGAACAAGCTGTTTGTCAAGAACCTGCCTTACTCACACTGCACCAAACATGCACTCAACAACATATTCGATAAATACGGACAATTGAAGGATGTACGAGTGGTCACGTTTAAGTGAGTGTATTTTGTGATTTATTTATTTAAAATAGCACTGCCACGTTTTACATATTGTTTAAAATACTTAAATAACATGACTGATATGCACAACAATTTTGGTGTACATAACGTTTATCAAAACATAATACTCGGAAAAAGCAAAACAATTGTACATACAATGAAATTATCGTCGGTGATACTGCAATACGTTCCATGTCAAGAAAAAAATATTTTTATTGTTTTTGTTAAAATGATCGAGATCCTGTATCCGAACGCATCTGTTTCCGGGATTATTTGCCTGTTATTATATAGGTCTTAATAGCGTTATATCATTATAACCATGTCATACACTTAGCAAATTATTTAACAACAAAACGGTAGGCAGCGGCTTTGCTGTGCCCTGGCATTGCAGAAGTCTATGGGCGGCGGTGACTACTAACTATCAGGAGGCCCGTCTGCTCGTTTACCTATCAAGGCAATAAAAAAAAAACGTTTTTTGTCTCTGCTGTAAAATCAGTTCTTGGTGACATAGCTCGTTTTGCAGTATCATATCACCGACGATATACTGTGATCAACTCAAGTATTGTTTAAGTATTTGCAACTGTGTTTGTAAGAAATCCCCTCGACATAAAGTCCATTTTATTTAATAACGATTTAGTTTTTGTTGCATTTAAAAAACCTATATCATTTGGAATTATGTTTCACTTTCGTTTGTGTTAACTGTATGATGAAGGGTAACTTAATTCTAATATATTTAAGACAATATTACCCAGTTAAAAAAATATTGAAATCAATTCAGTAGCTCATTTTTAACTTCGCTACAGAAAGATGTACTGGCTACTTGGCAAACACTCTTCGTTGTCAGTACACAACAAAGTTCTGCCGGTATGGACCTATGGTATACAGTTATGGGGCTGTCTGTACCAAACAGAGCCACATCCAAATAATCCAACGTTTCCAAAACAAAGTAATTAGGGGTATTGTAAATGCTCCGTGGTACATACGAAATGAAGACCTCCATCGGGACCTTAAAGTTGTCTTCGTAACTGATGTTATAAAGAAGTATGCCGAAGCTCATGAACACAGACTCCATCATCATGTGAATGTCGAGGCGATCCAGCTCCTTGACAACACAGACCTAGTGAGAAGACTGAAAAGGACAAAACCTTTTGAGTTAGTGTTGTGAACATTTAGTGTAACACAGTGCAGTGAGTGCTATTAATAAAGAACACATTAGCGTTGTGTCTTCCCCTTAATAGAGACAATAGGAAAAGTGTTAATGGACATATTCTTAAGCATAGTTGTGAGGGACGGACTGTTATTCAGTCCCTCGTTGTTTTCCCGCTGGTTCTGGGCCTTTAAAAAAGCCTTGTCAAGTGGACTGTTTTGACAAAAACAGATTAAGCCAAGAAACAGTAAAATGGGTAACAAAGTAGGAGAAAACCAAACACTGATATACTTTTAACACACTGAGGACTTGTCACTATTACTTCTTCTTTAGCCGCTATTGTTCTTGCTGTACTTGCTATCGGGAAACTGCCGTGCCGAACCCGATTTCGGCACTCCTTTTATACTGTTTTGAGCTCCATCTCACTCTAACGCGTACAGCTGTCTCTGTAGGCGCGCGAGCGTGATGGAGCTATGTGAGTGAAAGAGACAGCGCACAAATCACTGCGCTTAGGTGGTTCGTGGCTATACCGTAGGGACAAGACCTCATACTATTTATTTATTTACCAAACTATATACAAATTACTATGAACTATTTACATATGAAACGTTCGTATGTCGCACAAATAACTATAAACTATTTACATATAGAATGTTCGTATGCTGCACATTTCTCCCGCCGTGCGTCGTCCCGTTGTTCTCGGTGCGGCGCAGATCAAGCTCCTGTGCAGCTTCGGGGTCCACTGGCAGGATCACGAGCTTCTTAGTAGGCCGTCGCAGGGTCCCACTCCGAGTTCGCACGTCGGCTGTTCGCACCACGCCGTCTGGTCCCGGGAAGGTCCTGGTGATGATGCCACGCGGCCACATGTTTCGAGGCAGCGTTCCGTCGGCGATCAGGACGAGGCTTCCGACACGCAGTTGTTCACCTCGACTGTAGGGCTCCCGCCGGTGTTGAAGCTCCGGTAGATACTCTCGCACCCAGCGGGACCAAAACATGTCCGCTAAGCGCTGAGAGGCGCGCCAGTGACTTCGGCAGGCTGCGTCGTCATCCCGGAATTCGCCTGGCGCCGCTAGATTAGCGGAACCTCCAAGCAAGAAGTGGTTAGGGGTCAATGCCTCCGGATCACCTGGATCGACAGAGACGTGTGTGAGCGGTCGACTGTTAATTACGTTTTCGACCTCTGTTATGAGCGTAGCTAGAGTTTCCTCGCTGGGGTGACGCTCGTGGAGTACAGCAGTCAGGGAGTTCTTTACGCTTCGTACGAGTCGTTCCCAGGCACCGCCCATGAATGGTGCACTGGGAGGGATGTACCGCCAGTTGATGGCTCGACGGTTGGCGTCTTCGCACGTAGCGTCGTTGATGGAGCGTCGTAGTTCTCTGTCAGCACCCTGTAGGTTGGTGCCATTGTCAGACCAAATTTCAGCCGGTAGGCCGCGCCGGGCTATAAATCGACGCAACGCCATGATAGCTGAGTCTGTAGTGAGGGACGCTGCTATTTCCAAATGGACGGCGCGAGTCGTCAGGCACGTGAATAGAGCCACGTATCTCTTCTGTGTTGACCGTCCCACGGTCACGGTGAGCGGCCCGAAGTAGTCGACGCCCGTGTGTGTGAACGGACGTTGATGATGTGCTAGGCGGCAGAACGGATGGTTACCTGTGGATGGGTTAGGAGGAGATGCTTTACGGATTCGACAGATCAGGCAGTTGTGTATTACCGCCTTAACTGTTGGTCGAGGTCGCACTATCCAATATCGTTGTTTGCACTCGTTCAGGGTTGTCTCGACGCCCGCATGGTGTAGGAGTCGGTGCACGTAGTCCACGTAGAGGCGCGTAACTGTATGTTTTCCGTCGAGGATCGCTGGCCTCTTGGTGTGTTCCGGAACCTCTTCTGCCGCTAGTATTCTTGACTTGATTACCAGCACTCCGTTCATGATTTCTGCGGCCAGGTGGTGTAGGCGGCTCTGTTGGGACGGGATGTTGCCGCCGTTGATGGCAGCTATTTCTTCGCTGAAGCTTTCCTGTTGACAGTGTCTGATTAAGAGTTCTTCTGCTCTTCGAAGGAGTGTCCCATCCATTGCGTGGAACTTGCGGCTGTGACTGTCATTGCGCGGCTTCGTGTGTTTTGGACACGGAGACTGCTTCTGAGGGGTTCTAGTCCATGTTGCGTCCTTTTCTCTGTTGCGTTTGTTTCTTTTGTAATGCACCGACGCAATTTTTGGTCGGCACAAGTCTATGTACTGTAGTACGCGTGCAGTGCTTCGCAGTAGTTTCTCCCATTTGGAGAAACGCTCGGCGCGTGGGAGGGCTTCGGCGAGGCATACTGTGTATCTTGCTCTTGTCGCGAAAGTTCTTTCTTCGCCCGTATTGTGTGGAGGCGTTGTAGTTTCGACGGGCCACGTGGATGGATCGCTTCGTAAAAACTCTGGACCGCAGAACCACCTGTGTGCGCTGTCTATGTTGTGAGGTACATCCCTCGTGGCGTCGTCTGCGACGTTTAGCTTCGTGGGAACCCACCGCCATTCCGACACTGTGGTGTTTTCTTCTATTGCTGCCAATCTGTGTGCGACGTAAGGGCGATAAGAGCGCGCTCCGTTTCTAAGCCATGCCAGAACTGTCTTACTATCTGTCCAATAGATCTTCGCGTCTGGTTTGCGATCGTGTTCCTGAATCACGGCGGCTGCCATGCGACTTCCCATCACCGCGGCTTGCAATTCTAAACGCGGAATGGACATTAATTTGAGCGGCGCTACTCGGGACTTAGCAGTCACGAGCGATGTCTCGGTTCTTCCGTCTGTATGCGTGGTGCGCCAGTATAGTGCCGCTGCGTACGCGACCTCACTGGCGTCGACAAAGGTATGTAGTTCCAACCGAACGGCTTGACTGTAAAAATGGTAGCATCGGGGAACTCGAATCTCCGCCAGTCTTCGAAGGTGGTCCATCCATTCCTTCCATTGTGGACGAAGGTCTGTGTCGATCGGTTGATCCCAGTCAGTTCCTCTTCTCCAGATTTCCTGTAACAGCTGTTTCGCTCGTGACATGATAGGTGCGGCGAGTCCGAGCGGGTCGAAAAGAGACATCAGGATCTTCAGTACTTCTCTTTTCGTGGGCGCATCACTGTCGATCGTGCCGTGGGGCAACCTTTTCAGGTCGAGGTTAAAGGCGAGTTTGTCGTCCGCGCAGCTCCAGACGAGGCCGAGTACTCTTTCAGTTGTGGTACCGTCGTGGATGCACGTGATCGGTTTGTCCGTGGCCGTCTTGAGTGCTTGACGTACTTCAGGCGAATTCGAGGCCCACTGTCGTAGTTCGTAATGAGCGCGGCTGTGTATGTCGCGTACGTCGGTTGCTGTGCGGATGGCGTCTTCTGGCGTCTCGAAACTCTGCAAGTAATCATCGACGTAGTGATTCTTCACGATTGCGTTATAAGCCACTGGGTTGGTTTCTCTGTAGTCTTCAGCGTTTAAATTCTTCACGTATATGGCTGTCGCAGGGGAGGATTTCGCTCCGAATATGAGAGAGGTCATTCTGTATTCTGTCGGTTCTGTGTTGCCTCTTGCTTCTCCTCTCCATAAGTATCTAAGTGCTTCTCTGTCTGTTTCGCGAATTTTCACTTGCATAAACATCTCGGCGATGTCTGCGGTGACTGCTATGCGATGCTGTCTGAAGCGCATGATGACTCCGGGTAACGACTGTATCAGATCCGGTCCAGTGAGAAGGCGATCGTTGAGGGAGATACCTCGTGTCTTGGCTGCGGCATCATGCACTACCCTTACCTTGTCTGGCTTCATAGGGTTGATGACAGGGAAGTGAGGTAGATACCAGGTTCTGTCTTCTGTTGATGTCGGTGCAACTTCGGCGTATCCCTTTGTGACAAGGGCTGTCATCTGTTGGTTGTATTTGTCCCGCAGTTTCGGATCTCTGTCTATTCTTTGTTCTGTACTGAGAAGCCTCTTGAAAGCATTCTCTCTGTTCTGTGGCATGGGGAGGTGCGGATCTTCCCATAATAAAGCTGTCTCAAAGTGGCCATCTTCTCGGCGGTGCGTGTGCTCCCGTAGCATGTTGAGTGCGCGCTCTTCCGGGTCTGTCCTAGGTTTCTTTGGCTCGATGGTGAGAGATTCTATGGCGAGGTAACGTCGGAGCTGTTCGTTCATGTCTTCTTCGATGTGTCTTAAATGATTGACACGATGTAGCTGTTGTCCGAGAGTGCGTGTTCTTGAGCCATGTAGTACCCATCCGAGTGGAGTCAATGAAGCGACAGGTTGATTCTTCTTTCCCTTTCGCGTTTCGGAAGCGAGCAGCAGATGCCAATTGTCTTGCCCGATGAGGATGCCGGGTGTGCCTTTTCTGTATTTGAGCTGTGATGCGATGTCCGCTAAGTGTGCGCAGTCCGCCAGGTCGGAACTTGAGATTTGCTGTGGTGTCACGCGCAACTGTGATATCGTGTGAGCCTGTATACGATGTTCCTCCTTGGTGCCTTGTAGGGTCAGCGAGATGCATTTTGAGTCTGCGGCTTGGACGGCAGTGTTCCCGATAGCTTCGATGTGCAACGGTTCACTTCGTCCCTTGTTTCCGGTCTGCTTCACGATGTTAGCGTCGATCAGTGTCACTGTGGAACCGTCGTCAAGAAGTGCGTACGTGTCTACTTTGCCCCTGGGTCCGGAGACTTGTACCGGCAAAATCTTCAAATACGACTGTGAGTCGTTGTTGGACCACGTGCTCGTCACTACCTCGTTCTTCGGTTCTTCTTTGGTTTTCCTGCGAAAGTGTAGCAGCTCATGATGTGTCCGCTGACAACCGTCGATACCGCATTTCTTCGTTCGGCATCGATGTCCCTGTGGTCTGTATTTGAGGCACGCGAAACAGAGAATCTTCGATTTTGCTATTTCCCATCTTCCGTCGCTGTCTAAATCGGTGAACTTAGTACACTGGTTTATTACGTGTCCTGTTTCGCTGCAGACGGGACACGCGGATTCATCGCTGTGATTTGACGTGGTATAAGTTTTCTGTCTTCGGGGAGGAATCTTGAGCTTCTTCGCCTCACTGTCCGTGGTGCCCGTGTTCTGTTCCGGTTGCGCATATGGACCGCATTTCTGTGCTTCGTTGTTGACGAAACGTGACAGTTTTATCAGGTCGGCTTCGTCTTCGGTCGTGGCCGCTGCGAAGTCGTACCACCTGTATCGTAAAGCGGGTGTTAATTTTTCAATTACTGCTTTAGTTACCTCCGGGTTGTACAAATAGTAGTTTTTCTTCAGCATCCGCAGTGTCGCAACGATGTTTGAGATGCATGTGGCGAACGTGCAGATGTCCCGGGGTGCGTCTGTGAGCCGTGGCAGTGTTCGTAGTCTTTCGAGTTCTGCCACTGCGATTGCGTCCGGACGTCCGAAGCGGGTTTCTAAAGTCTTCATTATTTCGTCAGTGTGTGCGCCGTAAATCAGCAAACTTTCGACTGCTTCCTTGGCGAGTCCCCTGAGGCTACGACGCAGGCGTGCGATGTTTTCTGTTTCTGTGTAAGTGCCTTTAGAGTCTCTGAATGCTGCTTTGAATAGCAACCACTCTTGATGCGCTCCTGTAAACTGTGGAAGCTCGTGGAAGTGTCGGTTCAATGGGTGCGGTGTCTTTGCGGCGAGTGCGATGGCGGCCGCTAGTTCGCTGAGGTTGACTGTAGGCGCTGCTTCAAGACGCGGCACGATGGTGTTGTGTTCTATTTTGCGAGGAATTTCTACTTCCGCCTGTTGCTGTGAAACTGTGGGATGAGGGGCTGTGGCCTCTCGTTGCTGGTCTGTGGGGTGAGCTGGCGTGGCCTCTTCTTGGCTCGATGGCGAGTGTCGGCTGTTGGCTATGGTTTAGCCATTCCGTGACTCGGTGCGTAGTCTGTTGGCCGGTAGCAATAGAGTCTTGACTGTCTGAGTCGGAGTCCGATTCTGCTTCTATTGCTGCTATTCGGGCGGCTGCAAGCTTGACCTGTAAGCGAAGGAGTTCTTCTTTTGCTTGCGCCAGCCTTGATGTGCGCTCAGTCTTCTTGCTGCGGCGCGATTTAGTCTGTGTTGTAAGGGCTCGCTTGTGTTCCACGGGGTTTGGCATAGCCTCTTCTGTCTGCACGGCTATTTCCTGCATAGCGGTTTCAGTGACCGTCGTTTGCTGAGATTCTGACGTCGTCGTTGCGGTGGCGCTTGTGCCTGTGGTTTCTGTAGCTGTGGTGCCCGTAGTCGTCGACTGTTCTGTGGTTTCGGCGACTGAGGCGGTTGCAGAAGCGGCTACCGAACGTTGACGCTGTTCATTTCCGTGACGGGATCTTGTTATCGGCATCTTCAATCCGGCGCTCGAATGGACCAAAATGTGAGGGACGGACTGTTATTCAGTCCCTCGTTGTTTTTCCGCTGGTTCTGGGCCTTTAAAAAAGCCTTGTCAAGTGGACTGTTTTGACAAAAACAGATTAAGCCAAGAAACAGTAAAATGGGTAACAAAGTAGGAGAAAACCAAACACTGATATACTTTTAACACACTGAGGACTTGTCACTATTACTTCTTCTTTAGCCGCTATTGTTCTTGCTGTACTTGCTATCGGGAAACTGCCGTGCCGAACCCGATTTCGGCACTCCTTTTATACTGTTTTGAGCTCCATCTCACTCTAACGCGTACAGCTGTCTCTGTAGGCGCGCGAGCGAGATGGAGCTATGTGAGTGAAAGAGACAGCGCATAAATCACTGCGCTTAGGTGGTTCGTGGCTATACCGTAGGGACAAGACCTCATACTATTTATTTATTTACCAAACTATATACAAATTACTATGAACTATTTACATATGAAACGTTCGTATGTCGCACAAATAACTATAAACTATTTACATATAGAATGTTCGTATGCTGCACAATAGTCTCATTAGAAGTTTAGGTTAAATTTAAATTACTTATTAGTCCATAGACTAGATTGTAATTTTAATGATGTACTGCATATAGTAAATTTTTAATAAACAGTTTTCAGGATCATTATTAGTACCCCAAATCTAGACCCCCGACTAAAACCGAATGTACACTGGCTGATCCCAGAACGCGACACACGCGTGCCACTATGTCGGGTGGTCGCTATCCGGGCAGACATGAATATCCTACCACCAGCTTCTTCATTCACTCATTCCATTTTTAACCGACTTCAAAAAAGGAGAAGGTTCTCAATTCGTCGGAATCTTTTTTTTATGTATGTTTCCCGATTACTCGAAGACGCCTGGACCGATTCGAGAAACTCTTTTTTTGTTTAAAAGGGTATACTTCCCAGGTGGTCCCATTGGCACCAAGTGAGGATCTGATGATGGGATCTCGGAAAAATCGAGGGCAACCGTCAAATTTTATAGGGACGCGTAATTTGTTTTTTATTGATGTTAGTGTACTTTTTATGAATTAAAAAACTTTTGCTTATGATATACAGAGACGGCAAACCCAAAGGTCTAGCGTACATAGAGTACGAAGACGAAAAGTCAGCGGCGGAGGCGTTATCTAAAACCAACGGGCTGTTAGTGGCAGATAAGGAGATCAACGTGGCCTTCAGTGCACCCCCGCCGCGGGACATCCCCCCCACCACCAGTCTTGGACAAGGGAAGAGGGATACGGGAGGGGGGTAAGTATACGTTTTGAAACAATTTTTCAGTCCTAAAATTTCAATGAAATCGTTTTCCTGGCATGGTTATGTGAATTTTTAAAACGGATTATTAAGTTCCGATAGGGGTTTAAGGTATTCGATAGGATTAGAATGAAATGCCTTGGTGGCGCAGTTGTTATTGCACGTGCGTTACGACTGCTGTGCCGAGGTCTCGAGTTCGAACCCCGGGTCGGGTAAAGTGATATTAGGTTTTTCTATCTAGACTTTCTCAGTAGCAGCCCGGAGTCTGCAATTGTGCTCGGTATGGGGATAGGCTTGCCCCGTATCACATTATGGGACCGAAATTCGGCGAAAAGTGGGCGTACCTCTGCCTTCCCCTTCGGGGATTACAGGCGAGAGCGTATATGTGTGTATGTAGAATGAAATGCTCTAAAAACCTTTTTTTTATTTTGGCATGGCAGTGACCAGAATTTGTGTATATACAAATTTCCGCAGTGATAAAAAAAATCTGTATTTAATGTCTTTTTTTGTACATTCCAGGCGGCGGACACAACTAAGCAGTTTCATACCGAGCGTGCTACAGAAACCATCGACAAGTACAGCGGCCAACGGTAACCATAGCAACGGGGACAACAAACGACCGCTCACCAACACCGACTTCCGGTCTATGCTACTCAAAAAATAGACCACAGACAATAAATTTTATAACAGTGTTCAATATCTTGTATAAATGATAGGGAGCATCTATTGCGTGTTTTTGACACTATGGCGATATGAGCGACTGTGCAATGAACTACCGCGGCTTAGATTACCGTGTCGAGTAATTTGTCCAAGCTGCAGATACTTATTTCGGGTGTTGTGAGACCGAATTTCATAGTTCCTGATACCCACGATACAAGACTCATATCTGTGGGATTGGGACTATGTGTATAGAGTGACAGATGCTAAAATAAGCTTAATATAAGGGTCCCTTTCACTCTTATGAGATATAACACAAGCTAGAAAGCGACAATAGAATGCTGTTAATAAATTTATGTATTGATTATAAATAGGAGTTTGGAATCGTACGAGTACCAAAGTGGCTTAATCCCTCCAGTCAGGAATGATATTAAAAAAAGTGGGGAGTAAAGCAACAAGCTTTTATTTCCATAGCATTAAAGTTAAAAATTGCATGGACGAACGGCGAGTGTTGCCAGTGTTGCGCCGCCGGCGTGTCTATCCGTCATGACTGGTTAAACAACGGCAGCTTTTTCAGTGCTGCCATCTATGAATCAAAGTGTTTAATGTAAGGATGGTAGGGCACATGTTTGATCAAAACATTTGATGAGTATTTGAACAAAAGTTTTGATACAATGCACCAAACCTGTCCAAATAAGTTTCAATAAATTGAGTAAATTTTTCTCTAACACTAGTTTTTTTAATTATCATTTTTTTTAAGATTCGAAATATCACGTGACAATGCAGTATTCTCCGAGAAAATCTAATTTGTTCATTGTCAAAGCTTGCTCTGTTTAAAAGTTTCCTTTGACATGTGATTTAATGTCAAAATCTTTGATCAAATAAAAAAATCACTTAAGGTTTTTGATGAAGATGGGCTACTAGCGGCCATACTCCATCCGGTTTTAATCCCAATCTCTAGATATGAACAGATCAAGCTAGGTTATTACATGGTAATGTCAGTATTGACCGTAAGCTTCAGTCGGTCTCTGTCTGGGTCGGTATTCGGTGACTTGGTCTGAACAACTGAATATTCAGTGCGTATTGTTTATCCCGGTGTATTTGTTGCGGCGTAACACTGACTGTATGATTGTAATAGATAACTGTTTTACTATTTGTTGTTTTATTTATGTCACTATAAACACTTTATTCAAGAAAATCTTCTGAACCGCCGTCTGACATCTACCAAAGATGAACCTGATCTTTGAAATACTAAAAGTATAGTTAATAAAAGTAATAGCCTAGTTGGTAGAGTTGCCTAACTATCGATAGTTTGGCTATCGATAGTAAATCTCGAAAACTAGTAACAATATCGATAGTGCTATCAATAGTATCGATATCACGAACTAACTAATACTATTGAATGGAAGCAACAGTATCGATAGTATCGATTTTTTTAAGTAATACTATTGATATGACGTCAAATATCGATAAACTATCGATAGTTTAGCGATAGTCGACTATCGATAGGCAGCTCTACTAGTTGGGTGTGCTACATACTACGTCGAGAAGAAAGTTGGAGGTTATAAACCAGTCCAAATTGCCATTTGGATTGCATTTACACCTGACTGACAGTCCATACCGGTCTAGTCTAATCCATTCCGATTCCATACGATATCGTTTTATTTCATTCGATTATATTTCATTCTATTCGATTCCATTCGAAAACTAAAATCAAACCATCTGACGCCCAACTCTAGCACCGCGTTCTTAGTTCAAATGAAATTTCGCGAGTGTCGCGTGTACTCGGGTGTCGCGATATAAAAAGTCGAAAATGAGGTTAGGTGTCGGGTGTTTTGGCGCAAAATTTAAACTGTCGTAAACAACAAGGATGTAAATAATAATAAAATAAATTATTATTGGTAGGTAGGTTAGGTATTGTGAGCACCCTTGTCTATTGCCCTACAGATAAAAAAAATCAGTGTAGAATAAAATACAGCAATATTGATGGTTAAAGTAAATACTATTACAATATGATTACAATCCACTTGAAAAGGGTTCCACAACCCATAACTTGTTACGTCAATTTCACTTTTAAAGTTATGTCAAACCCCCGAGAGGTTATGTACCAAGGAAACATAAGTAAGAGGGTATGACGAATAACTAAACGAGGGTATGACGAATAATTAAACGAGGGTATGACAATAACTAAACGAGGGTAGGACAATAACTAAACGAGGGTAGGACAATAACTAAACGAGGGTAGGACAATAACTAAACGAGGGTATGTCAAGAAAAAAATGTGATTCAACTTTAATCGTACTACAGATTTGTTTTCGGACGTTTTTCTCTTTTTATAATTACCTAACATACTATTTATTATATATTTTTCTACCCTTGTTAAAGATGAAATAAGATGATGATGATGAAGTAAGGGATTATTTAATCTCGCATTGCAATATTTATTGAGAATGTGATTTAGCTCAAATAGGATTTTGTGATTAAGAATCGGAATTGACAAGTGTCCTAAAAATCAGGATTAAAAACTCAAGGATTTCAGAACCTTCGAAAATACTAATTTACAAATGACTAGAAATAAAATCAAATAAGTCAATATAAAACAACGTTTATTTATAAAAATACAATATACTCTTTACATCCTCAATAGAGAAATATATTCTTATTTACACAATTGCTACAATTAACAATTCTTAAAGCACCCCCTACTCATTTAGGTAACAATCATGGGCATTGCTCTTGGCTACAATTCATATTTGAGCATAACATAATAGTGCAGTTTAATTCGGGAGAGTATTGCGTTTTCAGGATTTTACAGAAACTATTTTAAAACAACACTAATTTTACAGATTTTATCGCTGCTTATTTTATTTTTAGCCTCGTTTCGAAAACTACATTCATGGTCATAGGACATGTCGTAAATTTAGTTTTATTTCAATGTTATTCGTGTAAACATAAGAAACCCAGAAACATTTTGTGGGGCAATATGGCTAATACAATTTTAAAGATGTTTAGATATTTCTTTATCATCTCTTATTTGGCATAATTGTAAGGCGTGTTACAAGATAAATAGCCGTTAGGCCGGCTAGTTGAGTAGTATTCCAGTGTTTGGACGTAGAAGTTATAAAATAGCCAAATTACTTAAGATTTGTATGTATAAATACTCTCCCGGATTAAAAAACAACTACATTAAAACTTGATATACACTAGCCAGCTAGAAGATCTCGATTATTTTATGGTCAGTCGTATACAGTGGTAACTATTTAGAAGTATTGTGGAACCATCTTAACTTAGTAAGGCCTTTTAGCTTTTTTAAGACTATGGTAAAAATGATGGTAAGTGGTCAACTCGGAGTATCACCACGACGGTGCCAAAGAAAATTAGGATTGATTACTTTGAAAGAAGGTCCACATTTGTCTAAAGAATCAAGTTCAGAATATAAGGGTGACATGACACCAAATCGGCGTAAAATGACTAGAGATGTACTATGTATTTTTATCGATATTTTTCGAGTTGAACCAATCGCTGGTATGAACATCTCGTTATCACAATTTGGCAACATTTGTAAACAATTTTAACAACTATAAGTAATGAAAATTTTAAAATCAGTAAGGTACTAACTAAATAACCTGTAAATGGACAATTTCAACAAAAATTGACGTGAGAAGTCGATAAAACTATTCTCTAAGGGTAATAGTCCTTTACGATCCGTACCGCGTGACAAACATAGTATGGGTTGACACTCTTTCTAGTACCAACTATACTTCAAAAATCCATCTTCTGAATTCTACATTTCAAAACGCGTTGATAAACTACGACTGTGTTTATAATTGCTAGGTTCGTCTGGTTTTACGATCGATGATCGAATTTAGCTTTAAATACGATTTGAAACAGAATTTTCGAAATGTCCAAATAAAATGTGAAAATGGTCTGTACAAGAGGCCATCTCTACTTGGAATCTATCGATAGAAATGCCAGGATGTAATGAATATAAGCTAGCACATCGACCCGTAAAAGATCGTACATCAGCAGTTACTGAGAAATATCGATGCGATATAGGTTTGAACACAACTATAATAACTATCGCTAAAAATGGTGGTAACCCCCGAAAAACTACATTATATATGCGAAATTCATAATGACTAACAGCAGCAAGAAACTTTCATTCGTTCCACATTTACTAATATTTAAAAATACTTTATTAACAAATTATAAACATAGTCCGACAAACGAGCCAGTGAGTCACCTGATGTTAAGTGATCTCCACCGCCCATGAACATCCACAATACCGAAAGTATCATGTATGCGCTGTCGGCCTTAAAGTACAGGAATAGGGATTAGGGAAGGGAAGGGGGAATCTGGGCCTCCGGATATCTCACTTACCATACGAATCGCGACAGTAAACTGTCACTTTACGTTGGTTTTCTGTGAGACAGTGGTACTACCCCGGTCGAGCCGGCACATTCATGCTGTGTAGACAAATATGTCTACAGCGTGGCTCTACCACCTCAAAATAATATGTTTTTAGAATTGGAAAAAAATATGATTATATAATTTAAAAGGATGAGAGTTCTTATAGTAGAATATAAGTAAATGAACAGACGGGAAGCTGTTGTTAATTAATACCCATGATACAGGTTCGATATCTTGATTTGATATAATTAGTAGACTCTGATTGACTGCCTTGGTAGCGCAGTTGTAATTGCAAATGCGTTACATCCACTGTGCTGAGGTCTCGGGTTCGAACCCCGGGTCGGGTAAAGTGATATTAGGTTTTTCTATCTAGACTTTCTCAGTAGCAGCCCGGAGTCTGCAATTGTGCTCGGTATGGGGATAGGCTTGCCCCGTATTACATTATGGGACCGAAATTCGGCGAAAAGTAGGTGTACTGGTACACCTGTGCCTACCCCTTCGGGGATTATAGGCGTGAGTGTATATGTATGTATGTATGTACTTCTGATTGTTGGATATTTGTTTTTTTTATCGATACACAAATTGTCTGCCAAATTCAATACTACATAATGAACCCAGTTTTAGCGTTATTGTAAATAATAGACCCACTTGTGCGTTTATCTGCCTACTGTTTTTTTTTCAAACAAAGCCTATATAAACAGGAATCGATTAGGAAAGCGAAATTTTAGATTGCTCCGGTCATTGATCCTTTGGCCATGGTTACCCGAGGCCATAGTATACGCCACTACATACACCCATACTATCTGTAGAATCACCAATCTTTAAGACAAGGAATGGGGGAAAAGACATGGCTGGGATTGAATAAAAGTTTCTTGCAACTGTAACAATAACATTAAATACTGAGCAATGGAAGAGCTGGGTATTGCACAGGTTACAAGTATGAGATATTACGCTTCGATATGTTTCCCATCTTTCCACTTCTTCTTCGATCGTTCGAACGCTTCTATTATGCATGATCTGTAAAAAAACATTTATAGCTATATTATTTATAGACTCTCCAATTGAAACATAATACAATCGTACATACACTGACATTATACTGTGATCAAGTTAAGTATTGCTCACGTATTTAAAACTATTATTTTAATTTGACAACGAATATTTACCGTTGCATTTAAAAAAGGCCTTATCACCTGGATTTATGTTTCAATTTCGTTTGTTTCTATTGTTTTACAATGGTGACAGTTATTTTTTATTTGAGAGAATAATTCCCATAAAACAATTACTGAAATCGAATCAGAAGCCATTTTCAAACTACGTTCAGTGTGCGCCTTAATTATATGTTGTAGACTGATACATGATGATAAATCTTCGTGTGAGATTTGACATAAACGTTTATATGGAGGAGGGCAGAAAGCTTAACTCTCTATTTATTATTTCTCAAAGGTGTTTTAGTTGAAACGCCATAACTTCCAGAATTTTTCATCCAATTTAATGATCATATACCTTGAAATAAAACTAATTACTACTACTAATAGTTACTAGTAAAATTAGTTTTATTTAAATGTATAATAGTCGCGTAAACATAAGAAACCATTATGATTCATATACCATTATAAAGCTCATGTTAAAATAAATAAATAAATAAAAATGTTGGCAGCCTATGACGAAAAATTTGTTTTTAAAATTATAGGTTCTGCCACGAGATGAAAAATTAATAGCGACATCTGTTGACAGTGTAATCAACTAATTTGTTGTATTGTTACTATAGGGAACGTGCACAACGATGGTGCTGCCAACTAGTGCCGCCAATACCAATCTTTTACCTACCAATACTACTTAGTCATTGTCATTTTTATCAAGTAACAAGAAATTATTTTAAGAGTGAAAAATAATGTTCTAGTTAATATTAATGTATTGTTGTATTTCTGGATGTACCAACACATCCAAATAATTATATATACCGGGTGTCCAAGAAAATGGCGCACTTGCTTCCCTAGATGCAAGGGCCATAATATTAATATGCTAATAAAAAAATATTTTTTGAAAAAACCATATCTGTTTCGGAGTTATAACAGTTTAAAGTTTCAATTATTATCTCAACTATTCCGCATAAAACCAGTTAGAATGGTTAAAGTAAGTCATTTTAAGGTAAACATATTTTTTAATTTCGTCATAGATTAAATCGTTAATGAAAAAATCCATGAAAACTTTTTTCACCAGCAACGAAATTTTAATAGACTTCCCTTTAAATTATGTCAGGTCATGAACTTTCAGCTGTATACTTTATCCTTCTCTAGCTTCACGAAAAAATATTTTTTGTTTCATATGAAATTCATACAATAGTTGTTTAAGTTGGGACGTACTTAGATTTATAGCGGCAACAAACCAAGATAATATTTTTATTTTGCGTATTTTGTATCGTGTATTGATAGATTACTTTGTCATCATTTTGATCATTCAGTAAGTTACCGAAAAGTCACATCAAATCATGTAATTTTATTTAGTCAATAAGAACAGGCATTATTACCAATAAATAACATTTAAATTTACATTCATCGAAAAAAATCTGTCACTGTGGAAATCCTTGAGGGAGACCCATATTCAACAGTCGACTTCTTGTAGCTGAAGAAAGAGCAAAATAAGATCAAACCGTTTAGGACAAAATACTTGTGAATAAAAAATATGATATTAGAAATAATTCCCTAGTCTGACCCTGTTACGGTGCCGGTAGAGCGGCTCGTTTGATGCAAGCCGCTACCGACTTTGCCGCTTCCGAAAGGCTCTTAATCCCCTTGTCGGTCTATTTAATCACGCCGCCAATAGTGACCGTTAATTCTAAAGACGTGTTTACAGTTCACACTTATTGACATTTAATTTGGTTAAGTACTTGGGTACTGCGAGTTACGTAAAAACGAAGATCATAATTCATAATGGACTGATAGGATGATCTTAGTAAGATCTCCAGAGAGATTAATTAATTGTATTGAAATGCAACGATTTTACAAGTAAAAAGCGATTAAAGTACTTAAGTAATCCGCTCCAGTCAGAAGTTTGTCTTTTTTTATTTTATTTTAATTAACAGTAATTATAATGTTGCTTTAATTGATACAAATTGTACAAGCATTTAATGGCTAGAGAAAGTTTTGACAATCGTTGTAACCCAATAAATGATATGTATTTACTTATGAATTGCATATGAAAATCTAGTGAGATAAAATCAGTAAAGATGCGTACCAATAATGCAAATAAATTATTATAAACTAAAATAGGTATGAATATGTGTATCTAATATGAACAGACCTTTATCTATTTTTTCATCATGGCGAATTTCATAATTTTTTCATTAGTTGGATTCGGATTGCAATCGCGTGTGCATGTGTATTTGTAGTATTCATAGTATTGTGAACTCGTTTTCTGTTATTTTCATTGAGTTGTATTAATTTCAATGCCGTGTTCCCTAGTACACCGACATGGTTTTGGCGTATGGAATGGTCCATAGTAATTACGGTGAAGCCTTACTTTTCTATTTGGACTATTCCGGGCATCGCAATGATGAGCACGTGCTTACAAGCGGTAAAACACTTATGCGAGTGTTGCAACTGTTGGGGGAATGTGGAAGTTTTATTTTATTATGCAATACAGATGCCGACGGCAATGCTAATTTCGATTATCGCAAGTGATGTGTGCTACCAAATTGTGACAGTGTTATCGTGCAGGAATTTGGTGGATCCTTTACTTTCCTCCTTACCCACTAAGAAAATAACGGCTTCAATTACAAGGTCAGTTAATTGTTTTTGTAGTCATTAGTAGCAAGTAAACAGTGCATTTGAATCCATGTAGATCTTCTTCCAAAGTTCTTTAAATGACATATCCTGCGGTTCTTAAAATGTTAAACACATATCACATAACTATGGTCACAGAGAGCACAGTAGGCAATAACGAGATTTACACACAACGCTACTTATGTGTTGCTAAGTATCTACCGTGAGTTAAGAGGAAGCATATTTCATGTTATTGTTGTTTCTCTCAGTATCTTTGTTATTATTAAAGTACGCTACAAAAATGAGTCTTAATCAAGATGCATTCCCGTTATACTATAATGTATATAAGCAGCTGCGCGATTTTCTTGGACACCCGGTATATATATATAAATCGATTATCGTAAAAATGTATTATTTTCCAACGAATAGTACTCACATGCCATGGTTATGTGAAAACCGCAAAAAATGGATACACGCAGTAAGGAAACATACGTATGTATAAGTTTAAAAGCGTGTGTTGAAAATGATTATTGTAAATGACTAAGTTTTGTAGTAAATACTTTAATGTTACTTTAATAACCCTAACAATAGTCTTTGTATGTAAACGTAACCTTTAAATATGTTTTCAGAAAACAACGGAATCCTTGGCTTTCTTCTAGGAATAAAATATGTAGTGCTTACTTTATTGGCATCAAAAAACCAGAAAATTCTTTGCATCCGTGACACGTTCCTACATTAATACCTGGTAATGAAAATAATCCACAAAAATTTGAGGACATAAATATAAATAACTATATACTTTGAAAACATTATACATAAATGAAAACGTGATTTAGAAAATATTTTACTGTTTTTTTTCACGTAGTAAACCTTCGATCAACAATACAACTAGATATCGGGTCGGCGCAACAAAAACGTCTCGGCAAATAACAGCTCACTTTCGAAGTGAGCTCTTATTGTTGTTTAGTTCGTTCCAAACAGAGCCAATGTGAACACGTTTCACAACACCGCAGTGTGTTCAAAAGTTGCGAAAATAATGCCCGAAAAAGCAATTTATCGGCCGGAGTGTCTTACTTTCGGTAAGTACATCTAGAATAAGTTATATTTTAAGCTTTATACTAACAAGTAATATCAAATTTTGAATAAATTACCGATTTGAAACCATTGCCCAAGAATGTATGGCCAACATCGGCCAATACACGCGAAAACTCTGTTTAACAGAACAGCAGATGCATGGAGTAGATTTGTATTGTAATATTATTCATATCTTGTTAGCATTATCATTTAAAATTGATTAAGTTACTTTTGTGTCTGTTTGTCGGACTCTGGTTGGTGGTAGGATATTCATATCCACCCGGATAGCGACCACCGTACTCAGGGTATAAAACCCGCCATTGTACCTCCGGTTTTTGTCGGGGGTCTAGAGTTGAGGTACGATGTTTGGCCGTGTTGGGGCCTTCTGAGTACTCTGACACTAGACCCTTGACAGCTTCCTCACCTTCTTGCCCATGGCGTAGTGTGAAGGAGCAGGGCGGTATCATTGTTTATTTATTTATTTTATTTATTTATTTTTTAAAAAAATTGTGTT
Source organism: Laothoe populi (assembly GCA_905220505.1). Lineage (NCBI taxonomy): Eukaryota > Metazoa > Arthropoda > Insecta > Lepidoptera > Sphingidae > Laothoe > Laothoe populi. Next base: position 3,490,822 of record HG992167.1, on the reverse strand, counting down.
GAGTACCGCGGGATAGATTGTCTCTGGCTACTCGATACTCTAATTGGACGGCACTGCGCTTACCATAAAGTTCAGTGTAGTCACCTTGCCAAGCCAGGATAAAAAAAATCAAATCAAATCAAATCATTTATTTCGTAAATGAGGCCACTAGGGGCACTTTTTACATGTCATAATAATGTAAAACTCTACTGGTGCTTCGGAAATGCCCACTGGTCTGAGAAGAAGCACCAAGAAACTCAGCCGTAGGTCTTTTGTAATTTGTCATTACGTTATAAAAATAATTAACATATAAAATAATACATTCTACAAGTCACATTCACATGAGATAAAAAAAAATTACGGTATACATGTCAATACAAGGCAGAGTCGTAAACGAGGCTATACAACCTGTTATTTAATTATTCCAACGTAACAATCAATGAGCTATCCAGGTAGACCAGTCCACACAAGCAGCACCCGTTCACGAGTATGACGCATGTGCCAGCCATCGGTCTCCTCAACCATGATACAGGGAAGTGACCGTCCCGGCACATAACGCCGCCGCAAGCACAGCCCCTTAAGAGAGCATGACATACCCTAATCGCGTCAAAGAATGATAGAGAAACAAATTCACAAGACAATAGCTAATAAATCAAGAAGCCAAGACTAATACGACTCAGGCATCATGTAAAAACAATTTACATCAAACAGAAATAGATTGTAACAAAATAACAAATTATGTTATTATAAAATAAGTAACTAGCAGTGTGTTGGTGTATTTAGCTGAGCGACCATGGTTTTTTATCATTTAAATATTCTGTTATATTGTAATAAGCCCTTTTCAGTAAAAAATCATTAAATGCCTGAGCAACTTCCACTTTTTCACATACAATTTTAATATTTATATTTAACTCAAACTGGTTATCGGGTGTTCGGAAATTCCCAGTTTCTTTATTGATAATATCCCATGTCGACTTAATTTTGTTACACGAGTTTTTAATTTTCCTGCTTATAAAATTCACTTTTGCTTGATTACAGGCTTTTTTAAATATCTTTGAATAGTCTCTAACGTATTGTAGGAATTCGCTATCAAATTTATATTTTTTCATTCCATATAACTCATACAGAGTAGCTCGACTTTTATAAATTCCTGGAGTCGCCCATTCATTAAACTTGGAAGTACCTATAACATTTATTTTTTTCTTTTTAAATGAATTATGAAATTCATTTTTAATTATATTAAATACACTGATTTTTATTGGATTTAGTCTGCTAACAATACTGCTCCTAAAAATGTTGATTCCCATGTCTGTAATAGGCCTGCAAGTTATTTTCGCATACTGTATTTCTTCACTATTTTTAAAAGCTGCATATTGCCCACAATGATCAGAAGTTAAATTACTGAGAATCATGTGGCTAGTTGAATCACATTTGGAGAATATATTTTCAAGGCAGGTTGATGAATGTGATGTTATCCTAGTTTTAAACTAATCTGATATTTACTTTTTAGCTTTCCTAGCAATTCGTTTATGTGTGTAGAATGGATATCAATTGTCGCTAGAGAAAGAAGAGATGACTTATATAAGCCAACTTCCCAACCAGGCTGTGATCGGAGGTCCCTAGAGGAGCACCAACCGCCACTTTATACGCGATCGGGTGACTCGTCAACAGATGGTCCAGCAGAGTGGGCGCATGACTCGCCACATCTGGGATCCTGGTAGGCTGGTTCACCAGTTGTGTCAAGCCACGAGTCAAAGCGAATGCATGAGCAGTTCTGCCAGCATGGTCAGTTCTGGAGGAGCCCAACAACAACTCATGGTGTGTGTTGAAGTCCCTCAGAACAACCAAGCCAAAAAATGTATATTAACAAACATAGATGCAATAAACAAAAATATCTTAATAAATCTTTGACGTACTAAGTATGTACTTATATTATTTTAGAGTTCAATGCGGCTCCATACCTCCTGTTATCTCAGTTCGTTAGTAAAAAAATATAGATGTGTAATAGCGCGTGTGAAGCGCGTGTGTAATAGTGTGTGTGTATTCACGCGGACAGATTTTAGCTTTGAGTTTATATGTGACCCGTTATCTAGTTGTATTGTTGATCGAAGTAGTAAACATTGGAAAATTTCATCTGTGCGACAATTTTGGAAGTTATCACAGCCTCATTTCTACATTTATTTTCTCTTCCGCTTCAAATGCATGGCTGGCCTAGAAAAGCTTTTGGCCTTTTAACATATTTTGGCCACGCTGTCGATCATTAATAATTGACCGGGGCCCATATATTATAATTTTTATAATATTAAATAATAATTTTGAGAAAAGAAAATCTTGTTTATGTATTGACAGCACGATGATAGTTTCTTTTACTGTCCGCATAGTGTCTCTTTTGCCAGTTTAGTGCTGCCACCTATAGTTACTGCACGTTCCCTATAGTCATATAAGTACATCTTACTCTGCCAAATATGAAATGTCATTCACCTGAACAAGGACTGATGCAGGATGTACGCGGAGACGTGACCCGCGTCCACGTACCGGACCTCCGCCCCCGGCCAGATCTCCTCCAGGGTGCCGACGTCCTCCCGGGGGACGTACGCGTCGTGTTTGGCGCACACCGCTGTATAACACAAAACATTACTTTCTCTTTTGTAATACTAACAATAGCTTTACATTGCACTTGATAATAACTGTAGTGCATTCTATAATTGACAACATTTCAAAATCTAAACTAGCGTAAAATAAAAATACCGTTTCTTATTTTTTCTATTCTTAGTTCGAATATATATTTTTTAATACTTTAGTTTCGAAGAAAAAAATTAGAAACCGAAAAATGCTTGATGACGTCATACATACGGTCGAATGAAATTGTTTTTTTGGCTTACCATACTATTTATTTAAAAAACCAATACATTGTCATTTGTTAAATATCAAGGAAAAACAGCGGAGGAAAAATGGCGGGAATGTGATGTGATGTTTTATTGTGATTAATAAGTGACAAAATTATTTCAGACATGGCTTCGGCCTTTAGAATGGGAAAAATATCGGACATGGCTTCCCCCTTTTGAATGGATGAAGACTACAGACATGGCTTCGGCCTTTTGTATAAGTTAAAACCACGAGAAGAAGAAGACTTTAATTCTAGCCCAGATTTGGAAAAAATTACGACATGGCTGCATGGCGGAGAACCGTTGCCTTCTCTTTTATAGAGTGAAAAAAAATTAAATGTCACAATACGTCAATAATTTATCAAAAGACAGAAGTTTGAGTTGTGACTGTTGACAACTGACATGTCACTTGTCAGTTTGCAAAAGCAAAGGCCATTACGTCTTCAGCCGTATATACCTAGTCAAGTCATAAATTCTGTCACATGTTTAATATAAAATAATTGAAACAAGTTTATTCATTATGTAACCATTTATATACCAAAATGAACTTAACAAAACATAGATTCTTATGACATAAAATTTATTCAAAATGACCTCCGTGATTTTGAATACAGGCCTTCAATCTGCGCGGCCAGTTGTCTATCGCAGCACGAACGAGATCCATGTCAATATCGGCGGCTGCCTTAATCAAGGATGTCTTGAGTGACTCCAAATTGGGATGAGGCTTTGAGCACGCCTTTTCCTCCAAGTGTTGCCATATCTTGTAATCTAACGGATTCAAATCTGGACTGGAGGAGGGCCAGTCTTCGTGCCGGATGAAGTCGATTTCACGCGCCGCCAGCCAGTCTTGTTTGCTCTTCGCTCTATGAGCTGGCGCCGAATCTTGTTGGAATACCCAGTGCCTGTTATTGAACATGGTATGAGAAACAGGTTCCACAAGATTCGTCAGGACTGTATTTTGATACACAACTGCATTCGTTTTTACACCTTTCTCACAAAAATGTACCTCTGTTAAGCCCCAATAAGAAACTCCCAACCATACCATGAGCGAGGATGGAAAATGACCTCGTTGGACACGCGGAATACGGTTGCTCGATTCTTCACTACTGTGTGCGTACACCTTATCATTTTGTTTGTTGTAGCTCTCTTCTACGGTAAAATTTTTTTCATGTGAAAAAAGAATTTCCCGATATTTTTTCCCGCGTACCGCTTCAACAAAGCGCGGCATCTCTTCAGTCTCAGGTCCATTAGACGAGCATTCAAACGATGTCCTGTTTTTCTTCGATATGTCCGAAGCCCTAAGTCTTCATTTAACACCCTTTTCACCGTGGTTCTGCTTAACCTCATCTGAAGGGCCAACAGTTTCTGCTTACGTTTGGGATTTCTTTGAATTCGCGCCTTCACAGCTTTTATCACTGCTGGAGTCCTAACAGACCGAGGGCGACCACTTCTTGACCTGTCATCTACACTAGAGTCTTCATTGTATCGTTTGATGGTACGATAAACGAACCTTTTGGTTATATTCAAATTTTTCAATATGTCAAAAATTTGAATTGGCGCGTAACCGCAACGATGCAACGCAATTACTGCAACACGGTCTTCTTTAAGCGTCCACTCCATATTTAAAAATGAGTAAAATTCTAAAAAGTATACATTTTTATTTTCATGAACAATTTGAAATTCGAATTCAATAAACTTTTTTGTGGCCAGCATTCTAAAATAAAAGTTTTTACTGTGTGACAATACTTATGACCTGACTGTGTATATGACGTCATTTGGTGCTTACGACGATTTAGAATAAAACAAAATTCAAAGTAAAAATCATTAATGAAAATATCTGAATATCGAAAAAAGAAAAAATATGGGTCTTATAATTTTAGTTCAAGTTTCATATAGTGTACAAATGGGAGTATGTTAGAAAAATGAAATGTTGTCAATAGTCAATCGTAGACAGACAGAGGCGGTCCGTTCGAATTGTCGGGGATCCTGATATCACGGATAGCCTGGAACCGTTGGGACTGCGGAGAGACTTCGGGTCTCTCTGCTTGTTCCACGGGGAGTGCTCCGATAACTGTTTTAAATGGTCCCATCATCACCATTTATCATCGCACCACCCGACACCGCAACAGAGTTCATACATACCACCTGGAAACGATTCCGTCTAGCACGGTTCGTTTTCAGCGTTCATTTTTACCACGTACGTGCAAGCTCTGGAATAAACTCCCTGCTGCGGTGTTCCCTGAGCGCTATGACATGTCCTTAAACGGTAGGCAGCGGCTTTGCTGTGCCCTGGCATTGCAGAAGTCTATGGGCGGCGGTGACTACTTACCATCAGGTGGCCCGTCGGCCTATTCAGGCATTAAAAAAAAGGCAGAATTTCCATTATTAGATGAAAGTAAATTCAATACTGTTCTTTTTGTGTTATTTTGTAAATTCAATACTAGGCAATGATATTAACGTAGCCAATTTATTCTTTAAACTGGTTTCACAAAACAAAGTCGTGTTGTAGACAGTTTTGTGAAAAGCATTAATGGGCGAGCTCGACTTACTGTCTCATAGAAAACATTCATATACATATATATTCACGCCTGTAATCCCCGAAGGGGTAGGCAGAGGTGTAACCAGTACACCCACTTTTCGCCGAATTTCGGTCCCATAATGTGATAGGGGGCGAGCCTATCACCATACCGGGCACAATTCCAGACTCCGGGCTAATACTTAGAATTTCTAGATAGAAAAACCCAATATCACTTTACCCGACCCGGGGATCGAACCCGAGACCTCAGCACAGCAGTCATAACGCATGCGCAATTACAACTGCGCCACCGAGGCAGTCGTCAGTTCTCATAGAAAACTGACGTCGAAAAACAAGTTGCATTTGTCTTTCGTATGGTGGATTTACAAAGACTCAAATTTTTCTTGACTTCTTAATCCCATATGCTTTTCTTTAGGTCACTAAGCCACCCATGATATTTGTGGTATTATGAACGTTCGTGGGCGAATTACAATCAGGTGACCAATTTCTGCGTTTGTCGATTTGGGCTATAATCTTTTTTGTTTAAAATACAATACTCACCAATAATCAGCGAAGTGTCGTGCGGTATAGAGAAGTTACTCAAATGCGTACACTCGTCCATTATCCCTCTCATGAACTGCAGTGCCTCTCTGTCCCTCCAATGGATCTTGCTTATGTCTATCTTCTTCCCGCTCGACTTCACAAACGGAAGATTGAGCCATAAATCTGACGTTATCTCCGAAATACTCCACGATTTGTCTTTGCTTTTGGCTAAAACTACCGCTGTTTTTTCTTTGTTATCAGATTTTTCCACTGGAATAGTTGCTGTTTTTTCTTTGCCATCAGATTTTTTCACTGGTTTTGCTGTTAGTGTTTTTTCGTCTATGGTATTTTTTATGAGTGTGTGGTCAATTTTGTTTTCTTGTTTATCTATGCTTTCTGTTTGGTTCGGGTTTTCTTCTTTTACTGCTGAAATCAGAAAGGTTTTCGGTTATTCATTTGTCCTGGTTGTTTGACAATCAAATGAAATAAAATATTTATTTTCTAGTTACCAATAGCAGTAATTTAACATAGATTAACTAATAACTTATAGAAATTATTAAAGACCCATAAAACTTCAACCTCCCCTTTTTTCTTTTTACCATCATTATTTATTTCAATAGTGGTAATCACTAGCTTTTCGGCATTATGTTCTAAACAATAGCATTAAACACAGGACGCTCACCCACTTTACACTGCATGAGCACTTCTTTGAGGCTATCTTCAGACAGTTTGTTGATATTCTCGATCTCCTGTGGGCCTAGCTCAAATTTCTGATTCGCTGACAGTTTATGATACAGTTCTTGACTAATCTTATCCTCAGCTAGTAGCATCTTCAACTCTTCTGTCAATTTCTCTGTGTGCGTAAAATACTCTGTCCTGCCAACTGTTTTAGGCACTTTGTTTTCTTCTACAATATTCTTATTCTTCTCTTCCTTGGCACTACTATTTTCTACTATTCTATTGTCTACTATTTTCTCTTTATTGGCACCATTTTCTTTATAAGTTATGTCCAGATTCTTATTGACTGTTCCAGGTTTGGTTTGTGTGTTTTCTATATTTTCTGTATAGCTTCGTGCGAATTTCTTACCGGCTAGGAACGCTTCGTCGACGATGGTCACCATTTTCGATAATTTTTCTCTATATTCACCGTCGGAGAGATATTGGTCTTCGAGTAAATCCCAGTTGATCGAATGCGACATTACTCCCTAGAATAATAGATTTATGTCTATTCTATGTTAGAAATATAATAATAAAAAATACTAGCCCTGTATTAGACATTGTCCCACTGCTGGGCACGGGCCTCCTCTACTAGTGAGAGAGGTTAGGCCTTAGTCCACCACGCTGGCCTAATGCGGGTTGGTATACTTCACATACCTTTGAAATTCTTATGAGAATTCTCAGCCATATAGGTTCTATGTTAGAACATAAGTAAATTAAAGATGTATTTTCTAGTTAATGTCAATACCGTTTGTCTGCAGTAATAATCATTATATTAAATCAAATCAAATATTCATTGATCCATGAAATGCTATACACTATTTAGATTCATTCAATTATTTTTTGTCTACCAGTTCGGAATGCAGTTTAGCTAGAGAATAACGGGCAAGACACTCAAGCGTTGCTGTTTTCATCGGTTAAGAATATTACATGCTGGTGGTAGGATATTCATATCCGCCCGGATAGCGACCACCGTACACAGGGTGAAAAACCCGCCATAGTGGCACACGCAAGTGTGTCGCGTTCCGGGATCAGCCAGTGTACATCCGGTTTTTTGGGGGTCTAGAGTTGGGGTACAATGTTGGCCATTTTGCGGCCTTCTGAGTACTCTGACAATAGACCCTCGACCGCTTCTTCACCTTCTTGCCCATGGCGTAGTGTGAAGGAGCAGGCCGGCATGATTGTGTTGAGTAGCGGGGGATAGATCGTCTCTCGCTACTCGATACTCTAATTGGACCGCACTGCGCTTACCATCAGGTGAAGTGCGATCACTTTGCCGTGCTAGGATAAAAAAACATTAGATTAGAGCACCTCAACATATGTTGGTTAAGAATAAATTATATATTCTTAACTATCCATACAATAGTATGGTATATACACACACATAATAATACCAGGCGGCCTACCACCACCTCTTAAAGCAGTCTTATCGTAATATTACAACAAGACTGCTCTGTATTAAACATTGTCCCACTGCTGGGTACGGGCCTCCACTAATGAGAGGGGTTAGGCCTTAGTCCACCACACTGGCATAATGCCAGTTGGTAGACTTCACATACCTTCAAAATTTATATTTAAAATTCGCAGGTAAGCAGGTTTCCTCTCGTTTTTCATTACGTTCAAGCGACAATTAACAATAAACACCTACGTAACTTTTAAAATCAGAGATATACGGTGTTGATATTAATGTTCAAGTTATATTTACCTGTAAAAATACTGCAGAGGCCGTCGACCAGGACAAACAGGGAACTAGCACCAAGGGTTTTGGCCAATTCGTAGCAGCCAATGACGCCATCTAGTGTGAAAAATATAATTAAAAATTATAGGTAGATAGTGTATATCTTTATTATATAATCTACTGTACGTGTGTATGTCACTGAACTCCTCCTAAACGGCTGGACCGATTTGAATGTTTTTTTTTGTATGCGATTGGGTGGCGCCCTGGATGGTTTAGATTCACAAATCAGCCCGGCAGATGGCGCCGCAGTCGGTGTGGCGCTGCTTTTACGGGCATGACGACGTCTGCTGGGCACGCTAGTAATAAATAAATATGTAACGGTCTCTCATGTTATTTCAACGAGCGTGTATATCAGTGACACATCGACTATAAATCTCTTGCTCTCTTAGTCGACGAGAGCCGACTTTACTCGAACGAGCGTTACATAGCCGAGCGTGACGGCTCGGTCTCATTCAATACCCACAAAATAAAGTGCACAGCGAGTCTACAGAAGTTTTCATTTCAATAAATGAAACCCAACAGTCACACACAAAGTCTTGACTCCACACTAACATAAGAATCTTGTGTCGTTGGTATCAGGAAATAAGAGAGACTTTCGGTTACCACCAAATTATTGGAGTAGGTCAATGGACCCTCGAGACATTTAACACGCATATAATACACTATTCTTCTTTGTCGTTCCCTCACTTTTAAGGATCGTGACCATATATGATGATATGGTTTTCTTGGGAAATTAGTGCAATGGCTTCTTCTGCACCAGATGTCTTAGGCCCCAAGGTCACTGATACCTCATCCAGTCGGTTTCGCGACTAGGTTGATGGCTATCCCGCATAATACACTCAACAGTCACAAATACTGACCCCACTCTAGCTCGAACCTAATTCGTTGGTAACGAACTACGAGGGACTACAGTCCCACAATACCTACTTTAAACAGATACATATACATTCACGCATGTAATCCCCGAAGGGGTAAGTAGAGGTGTAACCAGTACACCCACTTTTCGCTGAATTTATTACGATCCCATAATGTGATAGGGGGCGAGCCTATCGCCATACCGGGTATAATTACAAACTCCGGGCTGATACTGAGTACTTCTAGATAGAAAAACCCAATCACTTTACCCGACCCGGAGATCGAACCCGAGACCTTAGCACAGCAGTCGTAACGCATGCGCAATTACAACTGCGCCACCGAGGCAGTACTCTTACAGCCCACTCCGCCACACTGTCAAATATACTCACATGTCCGCCCATAGACAGTCCGGTGACCCCGAGCGGGCCCAGTCCGTTCCGCTCGCACCAGTGGAATAGGACCAACGACTCGAGGACCAAGCATCCGCCCATCACGAATATATCAGACACGTTGTGTAACGCTGAACGACTACAAATATAAAAGGTATAGAAAATGGGAGAGCACCGAACCAGTGATCAATCAATAGCTTTCACATACCCGCGGATCAAAGCTGAAAATGTAAATAATGCTCAAATCATAGTCATTTAGAAATCACTTATACATGAAATGGGTACACGCTAGTTTAACATATTGTCACGACGCGTGCTCGTATTTTGTAGTACAGATTATATTACCGTCATCAATATTGGCTGGTGGTAAGATATTCATATCCGCCCTGATAGCCACCGTACACAAGGTGTAAAACCCGCCATAGTGGCACACGCAAGGGTGTCGCGTTCCGGGATCAGCCAGTGTACATCCGGTTTTTGTCGGGGGTCTAGAGTTGGGTACGATGTTTGGCCGTTTTGCGGCCTTCTTAGTACTCTGACACTAGACCCTCGACCGCTTCCTTCTTCACCTTCTTGCCCATGTCGTAGTGTGAAGATGCAGGCCGGCATGATTGTGTTGAGTAGCGGGGGATAGATTGTCTTTCGCTACTCGATATTCTAATTGGACGGCATTGCGCTTACCATCAGGTACAGTGTGGTCACATTGCCGTGGCAGGATAAAAAAAATATTCAAATTCTAGTGGAACCCTTAAAATATGAATTCTAATACTCACACTTGGTCCGTAGGCTTTCTCAATCCGTAAAACGGATTTTCAAGTATGATGCCGCCTATTCCGGCTTCTTTTAGCAGCGGTTTCACCATTAGATTTCGTCGTCGCCAAAAAAACTAAAAACAACACAATAAGTTTACAAACAAAATAATAATCAACAATATTTATTACTGTTTTTTTATATTGCTGTTCGAAACGGTGTCATTGAACCTTCACGTAAGCCGATTAAAAGTACCTACTACCTACACATTGTAAAACCAAGAATTTTAGATTGCATCCGTGGCGCAGGGAGTAGCAGGTTGTGAACACGCTCCAGGTTCGATCCCCGCATAAAAAAATGTTTGCTGTACACAAATCTTTGTTTCGGTTCTGGGTGTTGTAGGCCATAGTTCTGTCTCTAGTCTATAAATATTACGCGGACGAAGCCGCGAGCAATAACCAATAACGTTGCAGTTTCTCTCCCCCTTGGTAGAGACGCCCCAAACACGATAAGAGAGACCCTAAATATGCTTTTTTTTATCCAGGCATGGCAAAGTGACCACACTGCACCTGATGGTAAGCGCAGTGCCGTCCAATTAGAGTATCGAGTAGCGAGAGACAATCTGTCCCCCGCTTACAACATAAAGAGCATGAACTGCCAAAATTTAAGTTGGCTCTAAGTTGGTGAATTAATTATTTAGTCAATCAGGGCAAGTAATTATATATGTATAGATAGATTAGGAATTTTCTGATAGAAAATATAAATCCCACTACATAAACAGTATTTTAATCGAGGGATATCAAATTCTTTGTTCGTGTAAATATACGTCACAATAGCGAATATTATCAAGCGCAACGCACAATTCCCTTATCATTGATTGATATGCGAGAATACATTGCTATGTGGAAGGTTTTACATAGCTGATTTATACGCACGTTATTAAAAAGATTGTATATAGCTTTTACTCGCGGCTCCGCCCGCGTAAATCTTTAGACTGAAGGGCATATTTTAGTTAACCCGTTCTCTTGTTCCAGTTCAAATATTCGGGATTCTAAATTCCTTTACAAACTTTCATACCCTATTCCATCCCTTTAAGGGTGGATTAAAAAAACCCTGTACCTACGTCCTCCTTGACGTTAAAGGTATCCTCATACCAAATATCATCAAAATCGGTTCAGCGGTTTAGCCATGAAACTTAAGAGACAGGCAGAGTTACTTTCACACTTAAAAAAACAGTCAAACATCAGTTCAACCCCAGTCTTTGCTTAGCTTATTTTTGATGACAGTGGCGGTCTGAATGGCGATTAAGTCAGCAATATTTATTTATAAACTTCTGTATTTTTATACTGCCTTGACTTTGACTGCCTTGGTGGCGCAGTTGTAATTGCGCATGCGTTACAACCGCTGTGCTGAGGTCTCGGGTTCGATCCCCGGGTCGGGTAAAGTGATATTGGTTTTTTCTATCTAGAAATACTCAGTATTAGCCCGGAGTCTGGAACCTGTGCCCGGTATGGCGAAAGGCTCGCCACCTATCACATTATGGGACCGAAATTTGGCAAAAAGTGGGTGTACTGGTCACACCTCTGCCTACCCCTTCGGGGATTATAGGCGTGAGTGTATATGTATGTATGTATGTATTTCTTTATAATGTATTGATTCTGATTTCAACACAATTATATAGCAATCCTACTGGTTCATGCTCAAAAGCAGAAATAACGTTTATGACATAGACTTTGTTACAATTATACCATATTGTAGATAAGCACACTGAGAAGGTGGTTAGAAGTTTGCTTACATTCGCTCTACTGTGGGAAGAGAGTTTAAAATGACTAAAATTCTGCTTATGTAATATTTGACCCCTAGGTATGGCAGTTGTTTAGTTTACATTATTAGGGTTCAACGGTACGCAGCGGCTTTGCTATGCCCTGGCATTGCCTATGGGCGGCGGTGACTATTTACCATCAGGCGGCCCGTCTGCTCGTCTGCCTATCGTGGGATTAAAAAAAAGATATAGCTTGCCACGCACGCGCCTTATCATAACTATCGATAAGAGGGTCAACATAAACTATAAAAAATGCTCTTCGTAGGTAAGCGGCTCACTTGACAACAGCCGTACCGATATTATATGTTCTTGGGGAAATAAAAATGTGGAAAACTTACCCTAAAAGTTCGTAATCATGCAGGCGAAGTTGTGGGTAAAAGATTGACGTAATTTCAAATACTAGTTTGCTTGCAGATTTGTTGAATCTAAAGATTTTCTAGGGAGCGTATATTAAATTAAAATAAAATTATATTAAATCCTACCACTGAACAGACTACGGTTGCAGAGATGGATCTAGTAATTTCCTAGTAAGCGCGTCGCATATTTAATTACTTACTTATTGAAATAAACATTTTTTTATGGTCATGTTTCAATTGCATACAATCAAATGTATATTTTTGCCGCCTATTACAATTCGCTGCTGCCTAATCTTACCTTATTTACGTAATTGACACCGCCATCCATTTCTAAATCCGTTTAGCGTCATAGCAAAAATGAATGTAATTAGCAGCCGCATAATATTGAACATATGTACTATAGGTATGTGGGGTTACATGACGCAACTATTCATCTAAATCCGGTCCTTTATCTAAGTGTTCACGCGTGAAAACCGCGCCACAATGACGTGTACACACGTTAAATTGTAAGTCTTATCGTGGATCATCGGCAAGTTTATCTTGTCGCTTGTTTACTATAAAGATATGTAAACGAGTTTTTATCAAAGTTGTGGGACGTAAACAACATATAACCTTTTGCGGCGTCGATTATAGTGCCAACCGACAAATGGAAGTGGTAGAGCCACGCTGTAGACATATTTGTCTACAGCATGAATGGGCCGGCTCGACCGGGGTAGTACCACTGTCTCACAGAAAACCAACGTAAAATGACAGTTCACTGTCGCGTTTCGTATGGTAAGTGAGATAACCGGAGGCCCAGATTCCCCCTTCCCTTCCCTAATCCCTATTCCTGTCCTTTAAGGCCGACAACGCATACATGATACTTTCGGTATTGTGGATGTTCATGGGCGGTGGAGATCACTTAACATCAGGTGACCCACTGGCTCGTTTGTCGGACTATACTATAAAAAAAAAGACAAGTAAAAAATACAGCTTGAAGGGGAGATTTCGGGAACCCAGATATAATATATTTAGGATTTTTTTTTAGGAATGTTGTAAATATAGCTTCACTTGTGATTTAAGACTTACACTCGTATTTATAATCGAGAAAAACATTCTACTTGAGTAAAAGTAATTACTTGAGCAATGATTCTATTTTATAGTTAAGAATTCTTAATCAAGTGACAATCGTTTGACGTAAGATTGCTAGGCAAAGCATTAGCAGCGATGTCCGATGCTTGAGTAACGAAATGACTTACTTAAGTAATTGCTTGAGACAAAGTAATGTCTTGTTTATAAATACGATTGTAAGTGGTTTCAAAGATTTGCACTAAAAGTATAACCTGTTTTACATAATTTAAGAACACTTAAAAAAAAATATAGGGATAGATTTTTTTTAAATAATGTCATATTTGACCTCTTAGGAATTTCTTGGAACTTGACATACATTTTATGATTTACACAATAATTATAAAAAATTATGATTCTGCACAATGATCAAATGAGTTTTTTAGACTGTGAACTCTTTCGGTATTTATTTATAATCAAACTCAAATTTATTATAGCATTAATGTGTCTTAAGAGACTAATAAAAAAAAGAGATGAAGTTTAACCATAAGATGTAATCTAGACACTATAATTTTTTTTACCATTTAGGCATATAAAAGGTGCAAAAGACAGGTCAAAACACAGATGGAAATTCTCCATACAGAATAATTAATTATGGTTAGTGGTGTGAGTACTTAGAAACCAATATTGAGCTGAAATGCAAGGATAACTATAGATCTGCCGGTCTACTCTGTAACAGAATTCCGATCAAACGGTATTGGATTTGACAGATTTCATTCTCCTGAACGCCATATTATTTCAATATTGTGTATCCATTAATATGCAGTAATTGGAATTAAGATTATCATACGAATGGTTATACAATATTGCAATAATATGGCGCTAGGGTCGCACTCAGAATACGAAATCTCACAAATCCAATACCGATTGATCGGAATTGTGTTACAGAGTAGAGCGGCTTTTTTAAAATTAAGGAGCAGTTCCAAATAGTGCAATATTTAAATGGTATAAATGCCATAATTATTTATCAACGACCAAGTTGTAAAGCCCATGACCACAGTTTAACGAGATTAAGACCCGCTGCTTAATTTTATAATATGTATTCAAATCGCGACAGTATAAAAATATTAATAGATTTGTTTCTGAAAATTGTTTCACTTATAAGATTTTTTTTTCTGAGTTACATACTATATTCTATTTTAAAAACTTTGATATTTATGGAGCAGGAATAAATTATACATACATGGTCCCCAGTTCCTGCCAAATGAAGACACACAGGCTTGCATCTCGGGTCTGGCCAGTTAACCGGAAGTATTGCTTGGAAATGAGCTTTCTGTGCAATCGCAGGCACTATGCCAGGCAGATGCTTTTCCAGAGGGGATGTAAAATAACCCTCAAGCACCCTACAGTCATTGAGATTTTGTTCCTAGAAATAAGAAGTTGAAGTTAAGAAGACTCAGTGGTATTATAAGCTGTCAAAATTCTCTGCATAATAAATTATGTATTAAATTTAGGATAGCATGCAACTGACTGTGTTAATTAATTATAATAAAAATCATTAGACACAATATTTTAAAATTTATAAAAATAGTGATGGTTCATTCTTCAAATCAATTAAGCTAATGGAAGTTCTTCAATAAATAAGGAATAATAAAAATAAATTGGTTTATATGTAATATAATTTTATTTTAGGCTATTTTTAATATAATGTCTGCTAAAAACCAGATTACACGATATCGCCCAGTCTCAATAAATCTCATTGAATTCAAATTTGAAAACAGCCAGTGTGTGGGTTAACTTTTTAATATGATTGCCAATGCCTGATACACAAATTCAGGTGTTATTTTTTTTATTCTGGCACGGCAATGGTTATTTAGAACTTTACTAAAATTGAGTTTAATAGTCACCAAATTTAAATTAATGTATAGTTTTTACCTTAGTTATAGTGACTGGATAATCTCTGTCAACTAACTTGAAACATTCGTCGCGGTTCGACACAACTTTTCTGAACTCGAATAACCTAAAAATCAACAAAGTTGCACTTGGTACTTGTAACTGTTATGTCATCTGCACACCTACGGTTGACGAACATCACAAAGTTACACAACATCTTTAATTAATCACTGCAGAATATCTAACCTTCTTAAATTCTCCGGTTTTCCCCAACCTTTAGTAAAAAACTTCGTTAATAGTATACTCCTATACACCGCGTCTAATTTGCTAGCGGACATTTTTCGTGCTATGGGCGGATGTCGAAAACTATTACCGTGTTATAAAGTTGAAGTTAAAATAATTTAGTTTTGTCGTAGTTTACGACTTGTTGTCAATACATTTTGGTAGAAAATGAAACATGTCAACAATTCTTTTTCAGCGCGGTCAGCTGTTCCCGGTCACGTTCACAAATCACATTCAGTTGCATTTATGTCAAGCTTAAAATAAGTATGACGTCTTTGGAGCGTTTAAAATAAAGAATGAAACTAATTAATCTATTACATTATCATTTTAATTTTTTTCAATATAATATATATTTGTTTTACTGAATAATCACCGCTATGATTTGTCGCGGAATTTGATAAGGATATACCTTGTTATAACGTTATTTTCGTTAGTCGACAATCTTGTTATTTTTTTAATAAGTTTATTTAAAATAATTCAAAATATATAAATAATAAAATATTTCACTGATCACACGGCACACCATATAGGCTCTCTGCATTAAGATGTCTTTGCCTGGTTTTTATCGATAATTTAAAAAGAAAAATTATATTTTGGCGGGAATTTTGATATTTTTCATCATCAATAAAAAACTTAAGTTTTATGTTTTTTCAATTTCAAAATAATAAATTGTGCCCTTGGTTGGTCGCATACATTGGCTTAATCAGTCCAATATCTACGAATATAATGAACTCAATTGACCTCTTTGTTAAATCTACTATCACAATAATTATAGCAGTATGCAGAGGTCATTCCGATTTCTCTTGATCTTGTCATCAAGGAGAATTAGTGCACAATGGTAAACATGATTATTGTACTTACTTCATTTTAATATTCATTTAAAGCTTATCTGTATATGGAATTTGTAACATTAATATGATAGAGGTATAATAATAAAAATAAACCCAATAGTTACGCATATAGTTGAGACCCCACACTAGGTAAAATCTGTGTCGTGGGTATCAAGAACTATGGACTACAGTTCCACCAGCAAGTATGTCACACAAACATTTAACTCTGTAAGGAAATCGAAACCGCGGCCTCCTGTTTCACTGCCGGCTATTCACCCGTTGCGCCACGGAGGCTGTCTGCGGAAGATAAGCAAGGGTGGCAATAAAAATAATTATAATCAACATACAACTTTGCATTTAATTTCAAAAATATACACCACAATCTTAACAAACAATATCTATATGTATACATAACATTACGCACGTATGTACAGCCTAATCCTATGTGACACTACCCATCTTACAATAATATCTCATCTATTCAAAATGAACAAAGCGTAAGGCATGCTCGAAATTGGTATTTGTCTAGGCGAAAGTACAAGATATAGTCTGTGTGCTCTTCCAGAAAGTGCGAAAATTTACATTGATTACCATGTCAGTGATTATGATTATACATTTTGAGGCTTATAATGAGCTAACTAATAGGCCATTATGTTAATATAAAACAGCTCAAATAATTACAGTTGTATATATATTTTTTGCTATAACTTATAGAAATCATAGTAAAAAAATGTGACTATAAAGTAACTGGAAAGTTACAAGGCCAAATGAAATAGTATACAATAGTATAATAAACAGATTATTTTATTGGAGGCCATGAGAAGCATTGTGACCTATCATTAAGTTAGTTATTCAATAAAGAAAAAAATTGGTGCCTACAATAAGTTTTTATATAAAGTAAGATATAAAAGGCAGCTTGGGTAATATATATTACACATTTCATTAATGTGGAAAAACATAAAGAGTAGGTACACATTTTAATATAAATATTTAGGCTAATATGTTTCTCATGGGATTATACAATATAATTATTAATTAATAATAAGACTTATGGATAATGTCGTTTTTGTATTGGATATACATGTACCAGCCAATTCTGTATTTTAATAATCAAATTGTATTTTCATTCGTCAGTAACTAAGCGAAATTTACACCAATTGAAACCAAGAGCAAAAGCGTGCTTAAGGTGACCACTTGTTGACTGTAACTGAGACACCTGTAGTGAATGTAGGTAAAAATATATAAATATTTACATAAAGTATATTTCGAACGACCTTGTATAGGTCACCTTTAGAAATATTATGAAATTGAAATTGTCGAAATTCAGCAATGATGCTAGTGGTCGGATATTCATATCAGCCCGGATAGCGACCATCGTACACAGGGTACACCCCGCCATATTGGCACACGAAAGTGTGTCGCGTTCCGTGATCACCCAGTGTACATCCGGTTTTAGTCGGGGGTCTAGAGTTGGGGTACAATGTTTGGCTGACACCAGACCCTCGATCGCTTCTTCACCTTCTTGCCCAAGGCGTGGTGTGAAGAATCAGGCCGGCATGATTGTCTTGAGTAACGGGGTATCCCCCGCTGTCCAATGTCTCTCGCTACTCGATACTCTAATTGGACGGCACTGCGCTTACCATCAGGTGCAGTGTGATCACTTTGCCGTGCCAGGATAAAAAATACTACTAAAACCATAAACTACCTAGGAAGAAATACAAAACTGTTAATTCATGTATGTACTTGTGGAGTTCCCGTGTTCGACCTCCAGGTAAAGCCAGTGGCGGCCCTAGCAAAATGTATGATGATGCGAGCGAGATAAAGTGGCACCTCTCTAAATTTAAAACCTTAGTGTACCGATACTATGTTATTTTTTTTTTTTAGTTCCTCGATAGGCAGACGAGCAGACGGGCCACCTGATGGTAAGTAGTCACCGCCACCCATAGACTTCTGCAATACCAGGGCACAGCAAAGCCGCTGCCTACCATTGCACTTATAGGAACTTTTTTGTTTAATTTTGCTTTTCCGTAATTCTAGTACTTCGTTCTTATGTTAAAAGTAAAATAAAGTTCCCGTTGCCGGAAATGGAATTTTCCCGTTTTCATCCTATCGATCCTTTGTCATGAATAAAACATAAATTAATTGATTTATATTATTATATGTTTCGTATTCCCTGTACCCCGACGAAAACCGGATGTACACTGGCTGATGTTTGTATGATGATGCATTTAATGAGTTAATGGTTCATTACGGACTGTGCCGCACCATGATAGCAAAATTATGTTGCTGCATACACATGTAAGCTCATGGCAAATCAGTACATAAATTGGATGTCTAATCTAACTAGTTACAATTTTTTATGTGGATTTTATATCCTCTTTCGGAATGTTTATATACTTGTAACATAATCTAGGTGATTCATAAAAACTTATCAGTTTGTTTAAGCTATTTGCAAGTTCTATTTATTAGTATCAATACCAAATTGATATACCTACTTGGCAGTGGATCTGTTTATCAGTATATCAATGCAATTAACGGGATAAATAATGACAAGTTCTAGATATCCGAAGCACAGACATATATCTAATAGATGACACTATTATATGTACGTCAGTTGTTGAAACAAAAAATCTTATAATATATCAAATTATAGCAGTCGTCTGTTTACACGAAAAATGCCTTACAGAGTGTGTAACCTGCATTAACAACAAGTGGATCAATGATACAATATTTTAAATGACTTTAATCAATAAGTAACATTATTTACAACCTATTATCAAAAGTATTTTATAAATCTGCTCATAAATAAGTAAGTATAAGAAATTTTTGTCTAGTAGAAAGGGTAAGTGTGTAATTGCAGAAAAAAATTACACACCAACACTCGGAATGGCCATTACAGTGTGAGAGAGATAATATGTTACCAATTTACTCATACTAAACGTTAAAGGGTTTTCATTTTGTATTATTTTTTGGTTACATATCCAATAATTTCCAAAAATAAACATAAACAATCAATTACTCTATTCAAGGCGTTAGAAGTTAAGGCAGGTACAAAAATTTACATTTGCGTCATCTATTTAGATCAATGTCTGTAACCAACATTTATTTTGCTAATTTAAGCTTAGTTTATATTGTTGGTAATAAGAATGAAATACAGTCATCTTAAGCAGATACACTGGTGCCAATAAACACAAAAGAAACTAATTAAAAATATATGTGCCAATCATGACAATACATCCATTGTAATGGACTAACATACCACATTATTTGTTCACAAAAATATTATGGTTCAAAACGCAAGTGCAAGATCTGTTTAGACCACCGTAGTTACAGAAGCAAACAGACAACAACCTATTTTAAATACATTTAAATGAAGCAGAGTGCATATTTCAAATTCAATAGATAAAGCTGATGCATAGACATGGACTGAGCAGGCAGAATGTGAGAGAGATAAAGTGAATGTGCGGCCAGCCATTGTCTTTTTCTAGAATTTAAATTGGTCTACATCATACTGGTCTACATCAGCAGGAGCGAAAAGAAATAGGTATTGGCCACACAGTTACTTTGTCTCTTTCTACAAAGTGGTAAGTTTTGTGAGGATATTGCTAAATCCATTCTCTATGTCTATGTTCAGATGCAACTTACTTATAGCAATTATACAACATGTAACATGATTAACGCACACTATGAAAGTAGTTTGTTCAGAATAAGCAACTGAATCAATATCAAATTTTTTTTAATAGACTATTTGGATTTTCAAAAGTAATTAACACTCAGGTAAATAATAGTCACCCTTTAATTTAACGTTCAAGACAAATGAAACTAAAAACTCAATGCGATAAAGTCTTTTCTAAATGCAATAATAAACAAACACTTTAAAAAATCAAATAATTAAAATTACGAACTTTATGTCGAAAATTAGTGCAACTAATTTTATAAAAAGCAATATTTATTTATTCATTGCAGTCTAATTTCAATACATGTATTATGATTGTAATAATACTTATGAATTGGGGTGTCTGAGGATGTGCGTTATTCCCGTTACACATAGTATAAATCAAGCCAATTATCTTAACATAGAAATTGTGCATTTATTAATCAAATAATACTTTCATAAAATCACACACACATCACACAAAAGACATTTTTTATTACTCATTGTTTTGTGCCGTTAGAGATCTTACTACGTTATGACCGTAAAAATCAATTATTTTAAGGTCCAATTACATGTATATTGTAGCTACAATGAAGCTATTGCAGTTTGTTTAAAGTCTCTGTTATAAATACTATTAAATTATCATAGATTTTTAATGGTCAGCATATATTTTTTGTATATGTAAAGATTGGTAAAAATAAGTAGCATTTTAAATTTTAATCTGCACTAAGCACTGCTAAGTGATGGGACATAGTTGGTAATGTTTTTTTGTTATAAAATGTTATGTATTCATTTGCTACCATATTTAAACCCGTTTTATTCAATTGATGTGATCAAAGTTTTTCATACAATACAGAAGGTTACAGTAGCATATCTTCTGATAATTCATAGTGGCAGTACTTTGTAATGATAGGGTATATAAGCAAGCTAAAATACATTAAATTATAAATAGACTTAGTTAATAAATATATGACAGGGCGAGAGGGAAAATTATTTAAATATTTTACACAATATAGATTAAGCTTCATCAAATTCAACCAATCTTTAAAAAATATAGCTCTAACCGCATACTTGTCCGTTGACATAGTTTTAAAACAAAACAACTGGGCTCGATTCCCCAAAATAATTTGTGCAAAGGAAGAAAGCTCCATGGATACAATATTCCATTATTATCTTAATAATTTCAATTCAAGGTTTATTATAAAGCCTTCTATAACTTACTCCGCTATCACAAAACTCGTTCATTATTATTCTGCACAGGAATAGATGGAAAACTACAATAAGAACTATTATAGAGATCCAGAATAGAGGGTTTAGGCCTCCCAAACTATGGCCGTGCTTATGCAATGCTATTATATGATTTTCATGTGGAGGTGCTTCTACCACTTCTCTTACATGGATTGCATGTCTCAAATCTTCCATGTGCTGCTTGTCGGCTGTGACGTATAATATAGCTGTTAAAGGCTCTGTTAATTTCACAGGGAAATATTTCCTGTACGGTCCTAGCTGGACTGGAGAATCCAAGCAACCTCCATCGCATGCATAGTATGTTTTATCCGAACGATCCAAAGCCACAAATATTGCAGCTTTGTTGTCTTCTTGGACAATCACACTGATGTTAACATGCGTCATATTTCCATAGTTAATACGTCGGAATAGGAAGTCTCTGTGCAATTTTGATGGATGAATATTGTATTCTAAATGTTGGTTGCTGAAACGTAAGCTACCAAAGCTAAGTATCATTGCTTGGTTTACTCCACTCGCACCGGCTCTTAGTAAATTATGACAACCCTGTTTTTCCAATGTCAATAGCCAGACACTGGCCACTGCATTTAGATTTCCTAAGCTGTTTAATGGTTTCCACAAGTTAAATGCATCTAATGTTGAATGGCCTTCATAGCAACCTTCAGAATATGTCAAGGAACGAAGTATGTCTGACTTTGTTGTAGGTTTTATATTCTCCTCATGTTCATAACTACGTACTTGTGATAATATAGCATAAATTGTAGCATTAATGCGATCTCCATTGATGATGCCTTCTGCTTTTGAGTCAGAAATATAAAAGCCAGTATACCATAGACTTTGCCATACCCTAGCATGATTTTCTTTCAGATTTCTAACAGCTGGTCTGTCTCCTGTTAGTGCTATTACTTTTTCCATTTCGTCTATAGCTTTTTTCTCAACAATGTCTTTTTGTTTTGCGTAATCTGCTTGCTTTATAGGTTTACTATATTGTACAGTTGTTAATATGAGCAAGTCTATTCCATCCTTGGCTTCCACTTTTAGAGTGTTTTCTAGTTTCCTGCACACTACGGCAGCAGCTATGACATTCTCACTATCTGGTAAGGAAATCATTCCCGTAACCACTTCATACTCTTTGGTATCAACACCCTGGTGCAGTTTTATTGTTTGTTTCACAGCTGTTGTCCAGTCTGACACCCTTGGCACTGATAAATGCAATGTCTTCTCTTTATTTGTAGGGTTGTTAATCCATATTTCTTGAACAAACACCGAAGGAATAGTCCTATGAGCATAATACTGATATGAAATATGAACACCTGTGTTGGAACATTGGAATCTATTGATGATGCCATTTCTATAGTCTGCTACTGTGAATTCTTTCATTTCGTAATCGTCTACGATATATAAAGGATGATAATAAAGCGGTAAAGATAAAGTCCTTCCATATTTTATGTTCAAATGCGAATCATGTTCTAGCGCCATGCCCAACAAGCCGTTCCCTACATAAGGCACGTAGTTATGGCTCAAAGAAGACAACGTCGCCGATGTCTCTTGCCTCATATATGCATCGTACTCGTTAAGTGCGTTTTCATATGGACTCAAAAAGTTTTTCTGACACAAGTTTTGGTGACTCGCTGCGCTCTCTGTGCTGAAGAGCCAGTTCATCAAAGAAGGTCCGGCGTACATCACCAGAAACACTACGACTAACACTATAATTACCATTTTCTTCCTAGTCATGGGACCATCAGCGATACGGTTTATCCGCCGCAAAAATTCACCCGCTCTACGACTCATATCGGGATAGTCACTCCTCACTTCCATTACAAAAACACAGTCACAATGCACCCAGTATACCTGTGCTTAGTTCAGGTTTGAAATTATCATCGTAAATTCATTGAAAAGTTTGCTATTTTACTCGACTTATCGTTTTGCATTCGCATCCAAATTCGCATCACACGAAATAAATAAATGTCACTTGACTTATCACACAGATAATAAAAATTAGGCCATCCAAGGCCATCGACCAAATACAGACTATCTAATTTTAAAAAAGAACGAATGGTATTGATGTAAAGATACAGCATGATTTATTTTACGAAGTGAAATAAGCCGGTTCATTTTCATCGTTTTTGTTGAATGAGGTAAAGTTAAAATAAAACGAATTTAATAAGTGAAAGAATTCCCAAGTGAAGTTAAATTCGCTATTGGCGCCTTTATAAATTATGGTAAATAGGCATTCGAAATGTCAGTCTGGGTTATTTGGCTGCATCAGCGCCTGCTTATTGGGATGCTGTTTTTTTTTCAATTCAATCAACTAAGTTCAAGACTTATTTTTCATGCTCTCTGAGGCATGGTTAGAACTGGTGTAAATTGGTTAATCACCCAGGATGCTAACATGAAAGAGTATTACAGTACAAGTGCCTACTGCAATACTACGCAATACTCCATGCTAGGGATTATATTCGTCCTAGGAAAGTAAAAACCCTGTTGCATTCAATGAATGTCCGAACAGGAAATTAGTTTTTTTACTCTGAAAAGTGACCAGACGGCACCTGATGTTAAGCGCAGTGCCGTACAATTAGAGTATCAAGTAGAGAGACACAATCTATCCCCCGCTACTCAACACAATCATGTTTGTCTGGAGAATATGAAATTTTGTTTAGTCATATATTAAAAATAAAACTCAAATATACTATAATTGTTTTATTAGCTACATATTATAACTATCACGAACTTACAACATAAATACGTAATACACATTGTAAATGTTCAAAAACCATTACAATATAAGCACCAATTTTAAACACATAAATATTAGGTACAGTATATTAAATTCGATATATTCATATTGCTCGACATTTTATTAGGAGATTCACTATAATTAACTTACGAGTCACATAAATACAATCATTTATTATAAAACGTAGGCTTAATCATATTATTCCGTGGCGAAGGGTAACCAACCTTCAAAAGAAGGCTAGATGATTTTACAAAACTTTCAGTTTTTTTTTGTTTTACATAGAATATGTTTATATTCCACTTATTTATAACGACAGTACGCAGAAAATATAATAGTTCGTATAGTATAGTAAGATTTAATAAGAGAAGCTGGAAAAAATCGTGTTGTAATCAACCCATCGCCACTAAGTAAAAATATATTATTATAAATAAAATTTCATAATTATTTTATAGGTAACTTTCTCGATCAATTATAATTAGAACAATGAATGCTTCTAAAAAAACGTTTAAATTATCTTCGATTTTTATAAGTGTATATAATTCATAAAGTTAATTTATATATTGAACCATGGATATCGATTATTAAGCCTCACCACATTAGTATAAGTTAAAACTAACATGTTTTATTATGTTTACCGTTATTTAGATTTTTCCAAATTTGAAATTTATTTTATAATTGGAACACTTGTTTCATTACAAAATATTTCATAATGAAAATTTATTTCCAGACAGTCTTATATCATCCAATAATATCTATAATCTAATAACATTTTGTTTTGTCCATAATTTATTGAGAAACAGCATGTATAGTTTATAGAAATAGCATAGGAATGTTCAGTATCAGTCTATAAAAATGGAGAATTGAATGAAGAATAGCAGATAGTTTCTAAATTTAAATAATTGTAATTTATATAATACACAAAATACTTTTTAAAAGCTGTTCCAAATTCAAATGGTTATAAATAACGGTTCGAAATATTAACAGTATAAAAATAAGTAGTATCTTAAGTTGCTTAGTACTTAATACTAGCTATTACTAAAAGCACAAGATAAGTAGGAATGAAATATAGCTTGTGCTATGTAGTAATATAAAGTTTCCACATAAGAGATCGCCACTCCAAAATGAGGCCGCCACTTTTGAATCTTATTGCACACAAAACTGAGTGGTAAATATAACCATTTAAGTAGCTGAAGATTAAAGCCAGTAAATGGAATGCATTGACAAGTAATACTGTATTTGTATCTTTTGCGGGATAAAAAAGGTTTTTATAAGTGTTTAAATAATTTTCAATTGTTTGCGCGTATATTTAGAACGGACAACTTTTATAGAGAAAAGGTAGCTTTAAAGATTTCCAGTTTCATTTTATCGAAATAATTATATAATTTTTATACAGTAATGATAAAAATACTTATTGCTTGGCTTTCATTAAAGTAATCAATCAAAAAGTTCTTCGAAATTGCCACAAAAATAGCATTATAATATGATATGTATGATAATAAATTCACATAAAAAAAAAGAAATAATTTTTTTTCTGAGAATTTCCATAATTGCTAATAAATGGAATGAATTAAACTTGAGTGGTGAAAATAATTGTAGCTCAGATTGTGATTATAAAAAAAAAGGTTTGATTGTCATCTTATACATTTCTCTAAAGAATATGTACTACAGACATACAAAAGGGAGAAATTTATGTATATATATTTTATACCTTCTTTCCCTTATAAACATCACTAAGAATATAAATGGACACAGTTAATCTACTGCATTGAACTTGATTTTGCTATAATTATTATCAAATTTAGTAATCTCCTTGGACGGAATAGATTTTACTAATACCAATTATTGTTAATTTAATTCTATTTTATGTAAATTTGGTTTAATTGCCAATATAATAGATTTGCGTGATTTATATGGACTGTTATATCAGATTTTTTTGAACTAAATTCGCCGACCATAATAAATAAAATTTAAAAATTTTTTGTTGTTGATATCTTATTAATTAATCGATTATTATTAAATATTCAATGACTATATTTTATTCAGGAGAGCAGAACTCAATTATATTTGTTAAGGCATTTAAATTTTCCTCATTAATAAATACCAATAAAATAATTAAAGTTCATAGATTTCGATCGTTTTGGTCCACGGAAATCGGGGATAAATTCTAAGACATAAATAAAAATAAGTAGCAAATATGGTTTTTTAAACTTATATAAATGTTGTTAAATTGTTATAAATTAAAGACACGATTCATTTCGACTTATCCCAAAAAGGCTTAAAAAATGCACACATGTTTCTGCCAAAATATTTTCTAGAACTATATAGTCACTAGGCCTAGATTGGAATCTAGGTCCATACATAGCAAACCATCAACCTCTTAATTGAGTCGTTACCGTGACATTAGCTAAGCCAAGTCTTCAACGTTTTTCCAGTCTCGATCAGACCTCAGCAGTACCACGTCATCTTCGGAGTCAGTCTCCGAGGGTCCCAATTCTTCTTCATCGAAATATGGTTTTCGTACTAAATCTGTCAAATGTATAAATTTGGATTATCCTATTTCTTTCACACAGCCCTAGTGTGGTCGCCCTAGTGATGTGTCTCTCAACTATCGATACATTATTTTCTAGCATGACGAAGTGACCACACAGTCGTTCAGGTACAGTATTTAGTAGCGAGACAGCCTCTATCTATCTAGCCATCAAGCTGTGAAACAGTTTGCCAGCTACCGTGTTCCCTCCTTCCTATGATCCTGGGTCCTTTAGGCGTAGTGTGAAGAAGCTACACAGCAGGCCGGCATGATTGTGTTGAGTAGCGGGGGATAGACTGTCTCTCGCTTGATACTCTATGTGAACGGCACTGCGCTTACCATCAGGCGCTGTGTGGTCACTTTGCCGCGTCAGAATTAAAAAAAAAAAACCCTGTGGGTTCGATTCCCACACCGAAACAAATGTGTGACAGACAGATATTTGTTTCGGGTCTGGGTGTTGTGGGACTGTAGTCCCTCCTAGTTCTTGATACCCATGGTACAGGTTTGGCCTAGTGTGCAGTCAGAACTATGTGTGTGACTGTTGGGTGTAAATAAAATGATCCCTCGCTACTTGACACAATGCCGGCCTGACGAGTAGCTTCTTCACACTAAATACTACATTTGTATTGAATTGTATTTATTTACTATAAAGTGTAGTAATTTTACCGTCCATACTATGGGCTCAAATAATGTTTAGTTTATACTAATATCTGTCTTATAATTAGCATGTTAAGGTTTAGTTTCAATTGCGTTTTTGCTCGCACTTGACACTGACACTAAAGAAAAGGCTTATGTACCGTAGTTAGTGTCATCGCAGAGTGGCCGCTTGTCGTCCGACGGGACTTGTGTGAAGAGGTATTCGCGCCGGGCGTCCCGGGTTCGTTCCCGGCAGCTGAAGCACCACGCCGCCATCACCACCAACGCCACACCAATCACGCCTACAATAATATTACAGTATATGTAGACATAAAGACAGTAACATTGTAAATAATTCTTGTTACTTCAAACATCAGACAGTTCACTAATTTTATTTCATTTTAATTTATTTGGGTTTGTTTTGTTCACAAAAAAACCTTAGTGCAACAGACAGGCCAAATTGTACGAAAATAAACACACACATACCTACGCCTGTAATCCCCGAAGGGGTAGGCAGAGGTGTAGCAAGTACACCCACTTTTCGTCATCCACTTTTTTTTTTACTCACCCATAATGGGATAGGGGGCGAGCTTATCGTCACACCGGGCACAATTCCAGACTCCTGGCTGATACTGAGTATTTCACAATAAAAAACCGAATAACATTTTATCGGACCCGGGGATGAAACCCGAGACCTCAGCACATCAGTCGTAACGTATGCGCAATTACAACTGCGCCACCGAGGCAGTCACGAAAATGAAATTGTTTAATAAACAGATGGTTATACAAGCAATGACAATGACAAAATGAAATCATTTATTTTGTAAATTAGGCCACTATGGGCACACCTTTTTACATGTCATAATAATGTTAAGGTCTACTGGTGCTTCGGAAATGCCCACTGGTCTGAGAAGAAGCACCAAGAAACTCAGCCGTAGGTCTTTTGTAATTTGTCATTAAAATTTACATTATAAATAGCCCGACAACCATCGTATATGTGTGACTGTTGGGTGTATGTAATACCTGCTAGCATGACGAACACAAGCCGCGGCATTCCGAACACGTAGTCATCCCCTTCTAACTTGAACAACATGTTGGGCGTCAGGTTCTCCACACTGTTTATCTGTAACAACCAATAATCAAAAACAAATATATTATTGAATCCATGAAATGTTATACATCATTTAGATTCAGTCAAGTTTTCACTCTACCGCCAGTTCGGAATGCAGTCTCGCTAGAGAAGAACGGGCAAGAAACTATAGCGTTGCTCTTTTCACATCGGTTAACAATATTTGGTCATATAATTATAATCATAGGTCATATAATATATACGATTTAAGTTTAATTACCTTAGATTAGAGCAGCTCAATGTATGTTAAGTTGCCTTATTGAAATATTGTGAAATAGAACTCATTACAAGACCTAGCACCGCACATAACCGTCGTAGTCAGTCTGTATTAGACAGTTTCCCACAGCTGGGCACGGACCTCCTCTACTAATGAGAGGGGTTAGGTCTTTGTCCACCGCGCTGGCCTAATGCTTGTTGATAGAATTCACATTCGAAATTGTTATGAGAATTCTCAGATATGCAGGTTTCCTCACGATGTTTTCCTTCACCGTTAAAGCAAGCGATAATTATCAACCAATTATCTCTGTGGTCATTTGGAAGACTCGTGTGAGACAGTTTCATGGCATGGCTAGTTTCTTGCCCGTTCTTTTCTAGTGCATTCCGAACTGGCGTTAGAGTAAAAGATTGACTGAATCTAAATAATGTATAGTATTTCATGGATTCAATAAATATTTGATGTGATATTAAAAGTATTATACTGTAGATATTTATAATTTTTAAATATAAAACTATAATTCCCAAAATTAACCATCTATAATAATAATGAATGTTTATAAAGTTTTTGTTTGGATGGAGTATAGGATTCTCTTTGTTTGATTTTATTGACGGTTGATCGATTTAAAAAGAATAATATGATGTAAGCAATCGGCTAATGATTGGTAAAAAATATATTTTTTCCGATTATTTCATATTATTCCTAATATTTCTACATATAATCAGGCCAGCCCTGTTTGAGCCTAAACTTTTAAAAGTAATTTTTTAATTAAATTTTATTCATTTGGTACATTTTGGCATAATTCGGTCCAATTATTTCCAGAAAAACAGTTTTTCGTAATTACTCAATGTGCATTTTTATACATGTATAATTTAATTTAACACGTTGACTGCGGCGCACACACACGGTGTGTTTTTGATTTTGCTACGCGCATGCAGCCGGCACACGCTAGGTGCGTTTTAAAAATCTCTATACAAGAGTGCGGGCGGCACACGCCAGGTGTGTTGTAAATAAATATATACAAAGATTGTGGCTTCACCCACGTATTTTTATTTAATATTTTAGTACTTGTCTTAGATAGCCATGGTTTGGTTTATATTTATAGGAATGATTATCCTAAATGTTAAAGCTAACTTGAGCGAGTTATTTCGAGTAGAGCGAGTCACTTACGACAATATGCCGCTCCTTGGTGATGTATCCATCGACGGCAGCAGACATCAGGACCTCCTTGCCCTTGTAAGACAGTGGCAAGGTGATCAGGAACCTTCCGTTCACGTCGCTCGAGTTGGTCGCGACACTCGATTTTGAACCTTGTTGACGGACTGTTACGAGCGCGTTTGGTAGCGGCACGCTGCTGCGGTCTAGGGTTAGACCTGGAAATGAATGATAACGACACGACAATAATAAGAGCCTATATTGGAAAATAGGCTATTTATTCGAAGTTATTATAGGTAAGTGTTTATTTATAGTTGACACGACATTTTTTATTATTTTAATCTGTTTAAATAAGACAATAAAAAAGTTTTTTAGTTCATTAAAAGTACAACGGATAATTTATTTTTTAAATAAAAAATAAATTATCCGTCCCTATAAAATTTGAAGGTTGCCCTCGATTTTTCTGAGATTCCATCATCAGATCCCGACTTGGTGCCAATGGAACCACCTGGGAAGTATACCCTTTAAAAAAAATCCTCGAATCGGTCCAGGCGTCTTCGAGTAATCGGGGAACATACATAAGAAAGAAAAGATTCCGACGAATTGCGAACCTCCTCCTTTTTTTGAGGTCGGTTAAAAATATGTTGATACGGAAGACGAGTAAAGGGTGTTACAATACGCAGAGGATTTCCTTAATGTTTCGGGTCTGTATATTTACCTGTAATATACACGAGGTGTGGGTTTTCTTCGACGTGTATCTCCTCAAACTTTCCTCCAGGAATGTTCTCCGCGTTGACTCTCTTCATCACGATGTCCTTCCTCTTCAGGACGCCGTCCACCACGCGCCACGTCACCACCTGACGGCACACGTGGCTTTGCAGTTATTACGTTCTTATCTTTTAATTTGGAATATTAGAAAGAAAGAAAGAATATATTTATTTGGCCATTGTCTTTGGACCAGATGGCAGTAAGTAGTAGGTACATACAGATGCGGGGTACACATTTAAAATAAAATAATACAAAAAAAAAGATACTTACTATATATTACTTTTACGGTGGTTAATAAATAATAATAATACAAGCTCTGTATTAAAATTGACCCACTGCTGGGCACGGGCCTCCTCTACTAATGAGAGGGGTTAGTTAGTCCACCACGCTGGCCTAGCGGGTTGGTAGACTTCACATACCATCGAAATTCTTATGAGAATTCTCAGATATGCAGGTTTCCTCAGGATGTTTTCCTTCACCGTTAAAGCAAGCGATAATTAACATTTAATACACACATAACTTTAGATACGGTGGTTAGTCGGGAAAAATTATATCTGGTTTTTCTAACACGAAATGCTCAGTATAAGCCCGGAGTCTGAAATTGTGTGTGAGACTTGCTCTCTATCATATGAGACTGTAATAATCTCGGCGATATGTGGGGATACTGGTTATACCTGAACACACACACACTTACACTTGCTGATGGTAGGATATTCATATCCGCCCGGATAGCGACCACCATACACAGGGTGTAAAAGCCGCCATAGTAGCACACGCAAGTGTGTCGCGTTCCGGTATCAGCCAGGGTACATCTGGTTTGTGTCGGGGGTTTAGAGTTGGCGTACGATGTTTGGAGGTTTTGCCCATGGCGTAGTGTGAAGAAGCAGGCCGGCATGATTGTGTTGAGTAGCGGGGGATAGATTGTCTCTCGCTACTCGATACTCTAATTGGACTGCACTGCGCTTGCCATCAGGTGCAGTGCGGTCAATCTAAAAATCTAAAAATCGGAAAAAGGGGGCAAACGGGCAGGAGGCTCATCTGGTGGTAAGTGATGTATGTTTTATATAGATCAACTCGTTTGTCCGTGCAGTACTATGTGTGCCACTAAAATAAAAACTTTACCAACTCACCCGCACATATCAAGACGCGCACAAATGGGTTGAACTACCTCGACTATAGAATGTATAGGTACCTGATCGACATTATATCTGGTAGAAGTACTACTACCCCGACTATAGAAAGTATTGGTAACCCACCGACATTATATCTAGAAGGGGTACTACTACTCACTTATATCTGGTGAGGGTACTGCTACCTCTACTATAGAAAGTACGCGTACCTGATCGAGATACTTGGGCGCGGTGATGGTGACGCGGTACTCGCCGGCGGGCAGCGCGATCCGGAAGTGCGCCATGTTGCTCGTCACCGGATACTGGCGTGTAACACCACGGACCGCCAGTACAGCGTCGCGGACCGGTTGACCCAACTCGTTCTTCACGAAACCTACCACTCCTGTGGAATTTAAGTATACTCTCATTTTAATCGCCGTATCGTTGTTTTTTTAGAAGAAAACTAGCAAATGTGTAATATAAGTTTATTATAAATTTTATATAACTAAATATTTTCAAACATAGAACAAACATACCAAATCTGTTCGATCAAATAAAATCATGGTTCATTGTTTCAGCAGGGTCTAGCAATCAAGATAGTGGGTCATTTGGTGGTAAATTATCTCTATTAAGACTTGGCAACACACACTATACCAGAAAAATCATAGGTGCGTTACCGACACCTGAAACGAACAGATAGTGAAGATAGCGCTTTGTGCCCTCGAATGGTCTAGAGGATTTATAAAGACTTTTAATGTCTACAATACTGCAAAATTGAAAATTTGACGATGTGAAAGACATCTAAAATAGACATCAGCTGTCTTTTGTAGATTCGCTTCGCAGTTAAACGACAACGCAATGTAACTTGTGGCATTTTGCCGAGCTGATTAGCTGATATGGCATTAGTGCGTACTACCACTTGATATTCCACTAAGGTGACTTTACAATACTCATACACAAAGTACAATTAATTATTTTGGTCTTCGATCTTGTGGTGTTTTCCACATTAATGTCGAAAAATATTTAAAACGTTGGTGTTGGACATATAAAAAAAGTACGTATAAAAATCTAAGATGATTTTTTATGATGATGATGATTATTTAAAAATCAAAAATATCTTGAAAAAGTTGATGCCGCTCAAAAAAAAGAACATACAAATAATATAAAGACTAAAAAAATTTAAAACGAAACCTTACTTATGATGATCAAAAAAAAAATCTTACCAGTATTAAATTGCTCCACAAACTTCATAACTCCGCGTATGTTGTTCCTCCACACCCATCCAATCTCATCCTCCACCGGCATCTTACAGCAACTCAGACCGACCGATATCACAACAGTGTTAAACCTCTCACACAGGACATCTATCAAGTCCCCATGCACTGGATTCACATTCGCCTGCAAACACTGGTACTTATCGCTAGGCGTCCTGTTATCCTGGTACTTCCTCGCGAACTTCTCGTATATCGTCCTTGTAAGTTCCGGATACGCCACATCCTCTGTACCGGAACTGAGTTCCAGGATCACGTCGTACTTTTCAGCCTTCAGTAATTCCACGAAGGATTTCTCTCTGGTGTAATTCGATAGGGGGTTCAGATCTTTATTTATGATGTAACTGTAAAGGCTGTCTCCGAATTCTTCCTCTATAGGTTCGATGGTACATTTATCTGTGTCGTTGTATGCTTTCAGTATTTTCGGGTATAGACTGTCCAGATTTGGTATGAAGTGCAGTACAGTGTTCTGGAGTAGTCGTTTGTGGATGGGCTCGCCGATGGTGTAGGCAGTGGCGATGTGACGAGCGAAGTTCAGGAGTATTTCTTGGCCCAGAGGTTCGGATGCATAGAAAGAGCTTGTTATAGCTATGTGGAATTTAGTTTCTTCGGGAGAACCGACCTGAAAGGAGAATGACCAGGAATATATGGACCACGGTACAAGTTTGCGTGAATTCCAAAGTTGTCTTAAATAGTCTGTAAAGTATCCAAATACTAACTAAAGTTTACATTTTTGGAATTGGAATTCGTGTTTCCATGTTTTTTGTGTAAACTGTAGGTATATCAAGATTTAAACGTAAGACTGGGCAGCATGGTCGATTGACTATAGCCTGTCTTTTGGACGAATAAAAAAAACGTAATAAAGTATTACGACAACGAAAACTGGTACTGATTCTTAATCAATAATATGTTTGACAGACGACTTAAAAAATAAAGAAATTAATTTAAATATTATTTTTATCTTGATGCGCGAGAAAGGCCGTACCAAGAATGGGCATTCTCCTTTATTTTTACAATTAGAGGCCGTTCATAAATTCGCACTTATAGGGAGGGGGACTGACTGTGAAAATATGTGGCAAGTGGGTCGGGCATCAAAGGAAACGTGACGATTGCAGCTCGTCAATATTGAATATTTGACAAACATTTGACCATTTAAAAAAATACTTGGATTTTTACAGAAATATTTATTTGATTTATTAAAGTTTATTACAAACCATAAATATTTTAAATATAGAAATGTATGTACTATTAATGGCAACTACTACGACTATATTTACTATTAATTATCATGTACGGGGTCTATCATTTGTGACGCAATATCGATAGCAGGTTGCAGAAAAAGTGACATAGCTTAATCGGAGGGAGGGGGTCTAAAAAGGTAACTTTTTGCGTGATGTAATTTATGATCGGCTTTGCTGTGCCCTGGCATTGCAAGTCTATGGTGACGGTGACTATTTACCATCAGGTGGCCCGTCTGCTCGTCTGCCTATCCAGGTATAAAGAAAAAAGAAAGCCCCTTACAAACCCGTAAATCTTTCACTTCCTTTCCATTGAGCCTTACCTCATCAGTCATCTTCAGCTGATGGAACTTGGAGGTAAGTAGACTGTCACCAGCTCGGAACTCTGCTATATCTGGATACTTGTTCTCTAGATCCGAGAGCTGAGCGTACATCTCCAACGGCGTGTGGTATCGAGTGTTCATTATGTTCTCCAGAACTCTGGAGACAGAAAAATCTATTTAGAACCATAATAGACAAGACATAGGAGCCTTTTTTGGATGGGGAAATGCAAACAATGAGACATTATATTCTCCAGAATTCTGAACACAAAATCTATTTAGAACCTTCATGGATGTAGTTTATAGGGAGTGTTTTTTGCATGAGGAAATGCACGTAATGGGACATTATATTCTCCAGAACTCCGATAAGAAAAGTTAAAATATATTTAGAACCTCAATGAGTGCAGTCATAGGAGTCTTTTTTGGATGAGAAAATGCATATAATGATACATTATATTCTCCAGAACTCTGAACACAAAAAATCTTATAAGAACCTTAATTGATGTCTTTATAGGAGTTTTTTTTTGGATGAGAAAATGCACATAATGATACATTATATTCTCCAGAACTCTGAACACAAAAAATCTTATAAGAACCTTAATTGATGTCTTTATAGGAGTTTTTTTTTTTGGATGAGAAAATGCACATAATGATATTCGAACTTTGATTACAAAATTAAAATATATTTAGAACCTTAGTGATGTAGTTATAGGAATATTTTTTGGATGGGAAAATGCACATAATGATATTCGATGAATTGATCATTGTACACTCCCACTATAGGATTCGTAGCTTACTTTGAGCAATGGTAGGCTGAGACAAGGAACTGAAGAATTCTCTTATGTTCTCTTAATAACACAGTTAAGTCGGTAGCCAAATCGTTCACTATCTTCTCGGAGTAATTTGTGTTAATTGGCTATTGATATTTTTCTTGAACCTTCACCATCACGATTGACTCCGATATATATGAGACACTCTTCTTGAAATTAATAATATTCTTCTATTGGTAATTGCTTCTTCTATTTTTCTGGAATGCTATCTTTAGTATAAGAGTTTGAAAAGCAGATCTATAATTCCCGGACCAAGACTTTTTTTTTGTAACAGATAGATATTTATTTCGGGTCTGGATGTTGTGGGACCGTAGTCTCTAGTAGTTCTGGATACCCACGATATAGGCCTAGTGTGTGACTATTGGGTGTATTTAAAAAAAAATAGTAAAATGAATTATTGTAAAGATTTTGGTGAATGTCTATGCGTTGGAAAATTTATCGTTGAAAATTATATAAAAAACTAGCGGGCCCGTCAGACGTTGTCCTGCCCGTAAAAGCAGCGCCACACCGACTGCAGCACCATATGCCGGGCTGATGTGTGAATCTAAACCATCCAGGGCGCCACCCAAACGCACACAAAAAATTCATTCAAATCGGTCCAGCCGTTTAGGCCGATCGACATAGCCAAGGCATTTGATAGGGTCTGGCATCGTGGCCTTCTCTCCAAGCTCCCGGCATACGGTCTGCCCGACAACCTGTGCAAGTGGATTTCCGGCTTTCTGCATGAGCGTAGAATGCGTGTCCTCGTTGATGGACACGCTTCGCAGCTCATGTCAGTAAATGCCGGAGTACCACAAGGTTCTGTGATTTCGCCCACCTTGTTTCTTCTGCATATCAATGATATGTTGTCGCTTGGCAACATTCATTGCTATGCAGACGACAGCACGGTTCATGGGCGTTATAGCAGCAAGCCTCCTGGTTGCCGGGCGGATACTGAGAGGAGACGAGAGGATCTTGTCGTTGAGCTCAACCAGACCTTGGATCTCATCTCATCATGGGGTACCAGGAATCGGGTTGAGTTTAATGCCAAGAAAACCCAGGTGTGCGCGTTCTCGTGCAAGAAGTCTCCGTTTTCTCCAATCCCCGTTCTTCAGGGTGTTCCACTCGCAATGCGGAATGACCTTAGTGTCCTAGGTATGGATATCCGCTGCGATCTTAATCCAAGGAGTCACATCGAGGGCGTAATATCCGCCACTTCACGCAGGGTCGGAATCCTGAACAGGGTGCGGCGGTTTTTCACGCCTGGTCAGCTCTTCCGCTTATATAAAGCGCAGGTGCGGCCGGGAATGGAATACTGCTCGCACCTCTGGGACGGTTCCGCAAGGTACCTTCTCGATGCCTTGGATGGGTTGCAGCGGCGGGCCATCCGCATTGTGAATGATGCAGACGTGAGTAACAGCCTGGAGCCGTTACAGCTGCGTAGGGATGTTTCCTCGCTTAGCGTGTTCTACCGTCTGTATCATGGCGAATGCTCTGAAGAATTGTTTGATCTTATCCCATCCTCTCCCTTCCATACCAGAACCACGCGTACTGGCTTGCGGAGCCACAGCTTCGTGGTGTCTACTACCCCGGCCCGAACCAGGAGGTTCGCAAATTCGTATTTTTGCCGCACCATCAAGCTGTGGAACAGTTTGCCAGCTACCGTGTTCCCTCCCTCCTATGATCCTGGGTCCTTTAGGCGTAATGTGAAGAAGCTAAACAGCAGGCCGGCATGATTGTGTTGAGTAGCGGGGGATAGACTGTCTCTCGCTACTTGATACTCTATCTGGACGGCACTGCGCTTACCATCAGGTGCAGTGTGGTCACTTTGCCGCGCCAGAATAAAAAAAAAACGGAGGAGTTCAGTGACATACACACGTACAGTAGAATTATATATATATATATAAAGATTAGAATAAGAGACAGTTAGTGAACAAATAACACAAACGATACATGCATGATAGTTTAATGAAATATTTAGCAAATAGTAAGAGTAGGATGAGTTGTGTAAAATATATGATAATATTTTCAAAATACATTCAATAAAATTATGATAAATTTTACATTCTTTAAAGATTTTATCGACTGTTGGCGGGCTATTTGATATCAGCCAATTTTTTTGCGATATTAAGTCATAAACCTATTCGGAATTAGAATTTTTTTCTGCATCTTTTGAGAATAGTTTCAATTTTTTTAATTGGTAACACTGGGTAAATTATTTTTCAGGGCACATATTTTTGAAAATAGTACTCATAAGTGCATGGAAATAATAATAAAGATGCAGCACGTGCTTACACAAATAATATATTAATTCTACTAATATCCACGGAATAGTTTTTTATAGTGATTTTTTCTCCGCATAACAAACTTTAAGCCTATCTTCTGTAAATTTTCAAAAATGTCGCTAAAATCAAATAGCCCGCCAACAATCGATTTCGTAATATAATGAATATAATCTAAGTAAATAATGTTGATATTAATATATCCTTACTTCAGAGGTATACATGATAAACTAAATTTTATAAAAAAAATGTTTTTATCATCTATTTAATCACAAAACCAATCAGTCCAACCAATCAATAACCATAATGATACAATAACTTTTAAATAGTCCAATATTGTATTCAAAGTTATATGCGCATTATTGCCTTTTCAGTAAATTTTTTTGGCGTTTCATGCCATATACCTCTAAAGTATAGATATTATATCTGGCAAAAAACGTTAAACATATTTTATACAAGATTATTTAAATATGTACAAAATTATATTAAATATAAAACTTAATAAATAGGTACAATATATTCTACATATATCACATATATTATAATAATGAATAAAATGAATGAGAAAAGCGTATACATTTATAAAATTATCACAAATTATTATACATTGGACGGAATATAAAGGACGGACATTTAAAAACAAATAAGTGATATGTCATTTCAGGTTTCTTCAGACTCTAAGGGTAAAGACCGTGTTTTGATTCACTTTAATTAATTAATTTAATTATAAACAGTGGTAGCATGTACTGATGCATGTGTTAGATTTATTGAATTTAAAACAACTCAATTGATGAATATTTATGAATTATTAACTACCTACATTATTTAAAGTATAAAAGCAAATTGAATTATTAAGAAATAATTGTATTTAGAGTACTAATTCGTTTATAAAGTATACTTTAATTCATTTTAGAATTAATCATAATGTTTGTATGATGTTCTATTTACAAATAACATGTAGACAAAGATTTATGTAAAACAGACTTGTTTGCTCCACTTTATAAAAAGCCTGGAACATCGGTATAGAATACAGTAATTGTTGCATAGTGATAACGGGCGGAAGTTCTGAAAGTATAGTCTGTAAAGCTTTGAAAAATACTTGTGAACAGAATATGTGTTTGCTACTGGAGTTATTAAGCTAAGTATTATTTGATATTTATACATTTGTGTGTTTATGATTTGAGATGTAATATCATAGCAGGAGTTTCTTCCCTACTTCTTCTCCTGTTATTAGGCTTTCCGAAGTAGGGGGTAAATATTTAAAAGATCGTTGTGGCATTAATTATTAAAAGATATTGCCTTTGATATATATTGTTTTATTGCTCTAGGAATATATGGCTATTCATATGATATATCCTATAAATAGTCTAATCCAAATGTGGAAAATATGATAAATGAAAGTATTCTAAAAGATAGTTAAAACACTAGGAATATATATTTTTACATTATAAATTATTAAAGAACATAATGATGATATATCATTATATATTTGTTTATATTCAGTTAAATAAAGGCCATCTATAGATATATTCATAAACATATGATCTAGATTATTGTTTGTTAAAAGAAAGTCCTTATTTTTCTAACACATGCGTTACGTTTTAGCGGAAAATAAAAAATATTCTGATATTGTTAAAGTCAAAGAACATCTGAATATCGACACTTAAATGTATGTGTGATAAAATAAATTTAAATATAATAATCGTTATTTGTGACCATTCAAGCGTATTAAATTTTTTGTCAACCCCGTCATCATGGATCGGAATGTTCGAATGACAAATTTATATTATACTTATTGTGTTTTAATGTAATGTTTTACTTTATCACACTGTTCAAATATAATAAAAACAAACACATACGGAATAACTAATTAGGTTAAGGAAAATATAATTATAATATAAATAATTATAAAATATCACGTGGTACAATCACGCACGTATACACTGCGATCAATGCGTAACGAAGCGTGCGTATCCGTAAAATGCACCAATAATTGTGAAACGAAATTGTCATAATAGATATTTAATTTTTCCTATGAGTATTAACCTGCCAAACACGGCGCGGACGCCGGCGTCCGGAACAAAACGGTCAAGTAGATATATTGATGAAATTCAGCAGAGAAGAAGCATAGAAGATATTTTAAATATCGAAATATTTTAGAAAAGGATGAATTTAATAGAGAATAGTTTTAACCGAAAATTATGCTAAACATGTAACCGTGTAGTAAATGGAACGTTAGATAGTTTGATAATCTGTCACTTTAAGTGCGTTTACAAATGGAGTATTTTTCTAACTCTCATGACTACGTTTGGGATTTTCCTGAAAACACATTAAAATATTACACTAAAAATATACAACTACACAATACAAGAACAAGAAACGTCAGTGATAAACTTTTTTATACTAGAGTTGCCAACCGTCGTGTTTTCCCAGGATATGACCTGATTTTAGAGTGTACTGGATAGTTCTTAAGCAGCGTCCTAGGTTTTTAAGCTGCCCTGATAAGGATGCATTTTAAAATTCGCGTGTCACTTTGAAATTTTTACGTTACGGTCCCAGTTTTAAAATAAAAACGCGTACTGATTTAAACTGAATAGTCCAACAAATCCTATTTTTTGAAATTTGCAGTTGGCAACTCTATACATT
Organism: Laothoe populi; assembly: GCA_905220505.1. NCBI lineage: Eukaryota > Metazoa > Arthropoda > Insecta > Lepidoptera > Sphingidae > Laothoe > Laothoe populi. Next base: position 3,450,480 of record HG992167.1, on the reverse strand, counting down.
AGTGTACTCACCGGAAGTCGTAGGCGGATGACCAGTGCTGGGGGTCGGCAGCCATCAGCGTGAAGTTGAGGCTCACTGACCCATTCTCAGGTACTGTCACCTCTTCTGTAACGCTCTCGTATCTGCACAATATATATAGGAACTGTTACGGAGCGTAGTGTCATCTCTCGGCACTGAGGACCACAGATTAATTATTGATATTGTAATTTTAAATTTTATGTTTTATCTGTGACAGTAAACTTTTGTATTGTACTTTTGTAGCGGCGGAATGACCAATGATTATTACGAACGTCAATGATTATTGTTTTTTTTTATATTACGATGGCAAACAAGCTTTCGCATGATGGTCATCAGTTACCGTAGCCTATGGACGCTTGCAACACCAGAAGCCAAACAATATTGTTGATAGTCCATGGCCAGAAGGGCTTCTGAAAATGGCGGGAATGTGATGTGATGTTTTATTTGTGATTAGTAAATTAATTAATTACTTCAGACATGGGCTTGGCCTTTAAAATTGTGACTATTTCAGATATGGCTTCGGTCGTTTGAATTGTGACTATTTCAGCCATGGCTTCGGCCTTTTGAATTGTGACTATTACAGACATGGCTTCGGCCTTTAGAATGGAAAAATATCGGACATGACATTCCCCTTTTAAATGGACAACAACAACAGACATGGCTTTGGCCTTTTATATAAACCAGAGAAGAAGAACACTTTCAATTTTAATCCAGATTTGGTAAAATAACGACAGATAAGGCTGCATGGTGGAGAACCTTTGCCTTCTCATTTTAGAGAGAATGAAATAAATAATAAAAGTCCATGGCCAGGGCTATGTTAGGCCATGCCAGGGCCCTTGGGCAAACAAGAATTTGGGGCCCTTTTGGAAAATAAAGAATGTGAATGATAATATGAAAAATGTATTACTAATTTATGTAAGCGAATATATAGACCTTTCGGGGCCTTTTATGGTAAAGACGGTATTGTTCATGGCTAGGCATGGCTAGGCGTGGCTAGCAAAATGTAATATAATTCCTAAATCACTAAAAGGTTAAGAAAGGTAAATATAAATTTATGTATAGTGTAATAAATGAGTCGTATAAAACCCAAGTCGGCAAAGTCGGGCCAAATTATTTTTGACATTTTAAAAATACCTGATAAATTTTGTTTAAGTCGAAAGTAAATTTTTGATGAATATTTTATTTTGATATGAGGAGATATATAATTTAATCAATGACAACAAAATAATGTTAAAAAAATTAAGCTTAACCGTGATAAATCTTATAAAAGGACAATGGCGAAATCGTAGTTACAAAAAAATATTGCGTTTAGGAATTTCATACTTTGTAATCTAAATATTATTATTTTGCATGATTTTTCAGAATACTAACAATAGCTGTGTAAGTATAGATAAGCTGTTTAATTTATTAAAAATCTCAATTGATTTTTTGTAACGTGTTATGGCCGTAAGATTTTTTTAATGAATGGCTTCAGGTCTTTTAGGCCAAAGAAAAATCTTTTTCATAAGAATTCTATAAGCCTATAAACTATAAAATAAAAAACTATAAAATCAATGCAAGTGTGTGTGTCCCATTGATATATAGAAGGTGTGTTCCTACAATTACAAATAACAAAAATAAATCAGCTTTACTTTTTACCAACTTAGTGAATGACTGGATCGCCTGTTATTTGGCTGTATAGTTACGACCATAGCTTATCTTATTTAGGAAAAAAAATCACTACTTCCGTCATTTCATACTGACATATTGTGACATAGTTTAAATCATTGATATATTGTAAAAAAAAAGAAAAAAAAAAACATATTTATGTCAACTAATTTCATGTATGGGAACCTGCCATTGTCCTTTATAGATTGCCCAGTTTGATCCCAACTAAGATAAGATGGCCGCCTTTACTACTGTACTGTAAGTTTGCCACATTTAATTGGTCATTGAAATTCATGATAAATAGGATTGTTGACTTGACATACGTTTCTGATTGTTTCTTTTTATGGCTACAAGCACTGTGTTCTGATTGCTTGAGTTTTCCCTCCGATCTTTTTAAATAAGTTTTTGCCATCCCGCCCCCTCCCCCTTCCTCTTCCCCTCAATTCTGAACACCCCTGACGTATTAACTTATTAATTTACCCGTCCTTGACCGCGCTGATGTTGTAAACGCCTGGCAGTAGCAGCCGCCAGTAGTCCCCATCCTGGGCTGTGCGGACGGTGTGCTGGACGCCGCCGACTAGGATCCTCGCTGAGGATAGAGGGTGGCCGATGTGGCTATGAACGAACCCATGGACTCCGGTGTGCACCTGGAATGGAGACTTGGTGTCAGATATGAGCATTTTTTTAATCCTGGCACGGCAAAGTGACCGCACTGCATCTGATGGTAAGCGCAGTGCGGTCCAATCAAATAGAGTATCGAGTAGTGAGAGACAATCTATCCCCCGCTACTCAACACAATCATGCCAGCCTGCTTCTTCTCACTACGCCAAGGGCAAGAAGGTGAAGATGCGGTCGAGGGTCCATCGTCAGAGTACTCCGTAACACGGCCAACTCTGGACACCCAACAAAATCCGGAGGTACATAGGTTGGCTGAACCCGGAACGCGACACACTTGCGTGTGCCACTATGGCGGGTTTCACACCCTGTGCACGGTGGTCGCTATCCGGGCGGATTTGAATATCCTGGTTGGTAATATGGTTGGTCTAATCATATTGATACAATATTATTAGGGGTTCGCAAAAAGGGTGATATAAAGTGAAAGTGGGAAGGGACGCGGTCTAAAATGGTGAAATTTTGCGGGGAGTATTTTATGAACGACCCTTATCTAAATATATAGCGAAGATTTCTTAAACTATACTCCCGATTCACTTGAAATTTAGTATTGTTACTCATTTCGTGATGTAGAAGCTCACTAACACCGGATTGTCCACAATTTCACCCCTAGGTGTGTAAAATAAGAAATGAACGGCTGTATGGAAGTCAGTTATTTTCAAAGTAGGAAAGACGAAATTTCATATACCTGCTTAGAAATAAATGCACATGTATATCGGCGTTTTTCAAAATCTCACCCTAAGGGAGTGTATTAGATTGCATACTTTTCTCCTAAAAAATAACTTCCACTGACAGAGCCGCGAGCAACACCTAGTTGTTATTATAAATAAATAACACCCAACAGTCACACACATTGCCCCGATCCCACACTATGATACGAATCTTGTGCCGTGGGTATCAGGGACCTAGAGAGACGCACCCTCTCACAACACCCAGACCCCGGACACAAATATCTGTCTGCCACACAAACATTTGCCCCGGTGTGGGAATCGAACCCACGGCCTCTCGTTTCACAGCCGGCTACTCGCCTACTGCGCCACAGAGGCTGTCAAGATTATAGATTAATATCCTATCCCATAACTTTATTATCAAAAACGGAACAGTAAAAGCAATAAATGTAACCTGTTCAATGTACTGCAGGAGCGCCTCCCTATTGTCCTGCCAGTAGGTGGGCAGGTCTGCAGCCGGAGGGAACTTGAAGCACCCCACCTCGATGGTGAGCTCCATGTCGCTGGTGTGGAGGTAGCTCCAGTCCTGCATGCCGCCATTCAGCACGTACCTGGAACAAACCGTTTTTATTGAAGTGATAACTTCTTGTGGGAGGGTAAACTGCTTCGTAACGTAACGCGTTACGGCGCCACTCTGTCTGGCTTCTTTATTAATTTCTATTTCTGTCGTTCCATAATCTCTATGCTATATTTTTTTTTAAGTGATTCTTTAGAATCATTGTGATTTGATTTGAGTGGGATCGAATGGGATAGAGTGGGATCCAGTGGGATCAGGTGGGATCGAGAGGGTAATATATTTTATAATCAATAAAAGATTTTATTAATAAATAACCTTTCCTCACATTATCTTATTAATACACATAAAGTTTAAGTAATAACCTAAGCTTTTCTCAAGTTAAACAATTTCAATATTAAATAGTTCAACTTAGATTCGTTTAAGTTATTACTTCTGTCGAGCGTCCCGAGACGCACGCGTTATTTTTTTATTTATTTAGGATAAGTAGTGCGAGATTAACTTGGTATCTCAGATGAGGAGTGTTGAAAGGCATGGGACAATGGGACAAGACTGGTTGTCAATATAAATGTGGATGGACGAAAGACTCGTGGGAGACCTAAAGAGAGTTGGGTGGATTATGTGAATGAGGTAAGGAGTGAATGCAGATTAGACGGATAATAGGGCTGTGTGTAGTTAAAACCATTTGTGCCGACCCCACTTAGTGTGGGATAAGGGCAGGTAGATGATTTAAGACCACCAACAGAGACTACAATCAACATTAGCTGGTACAATTTTACATTTTCATTGTGTCTCCACTAAAGATGGACGCAACATGAGTGTTATACAGCTATTAGGTAAAGGGTCCCCATGAGTGCCTATTTTTTATGGCACAGCAAAGTGATCACACTGAACCGAATGGTGCGCAGTGCCATACTGTTTGATCCTGTGAAGTTTGGTAGCGATCGGATTGGATTTGGTGGGATCGAGTGAGATCGAGTGGGATCGAGTGAGATCGAGTGGGATCGAGTGAGATCGAGTGGGATCGAGTGAGATCGAGTGGGATCGAGTGGGATCGAGCGGGATCGAGTGGGATCGAATCGGTTACTGTTATTGACGTAGTTCTTTAATGGTTTTGTTTAAATATTTTAGTAGTTAGTAATTAGTATGTGTGTGAATACGCGTGTATGTGCCTGCGTATTACAAAGCTTACTCGTAGGTAACCTTTCTGAAGTTTCACTTCTACCGTGTGTGAGATTGCACACACACTTTTTTAACGTAATTTAGCGTCATATTTTCTTGGGCAGGAGTCATTATTGTTAGGGTTCTAGGGGATAGTGACTCATTTAACACGGACGAAGTCGCGGACAAAGCTAGTATACACCATAAAGCTGTAATCCTGTTTGCACATTCTCTTCGTTCGTCGGCCGTTCTTTTAATTATATTTACTTACCATTTAGCACCATTAGTGATCCCTTCAGGAAACTTTGAATCCTTGGCATTCTTGCATGGTTGTCCCAGGTGCATTTTCTGATGGGCCTGTAAATATATACTTTATGTATATTGTTATAACAGACAGATTCCTGTAAAACGATAGGTCGGGGCTTCGACCCCGCACAGATACAAATTAGTCGTATAGAACCAAAGTCGACTAAGTAGGGCTGACTTATATTTAGGCAAATTAAAAAAACTGATAACTTTTGTTTAAGTCGAAAGACAATTTTGCGAAATATTTTATTTTAATCTGAGGAGATATTAAATTGCATCAATGTCAACAACAATAATTCAATAGGTTATTTTACCACGAAATAGTATCAGCCCGGTGTTTGAAATTGTGCCCAATAAGCCTGCCCCCTATCACACGGTAAAAAAATCGGTTTATTAGTTACACATCTGCCTATCCCTTGACGGACTATATTATACTATGGCGAATTGCATATGTATCAACTTACCTCAGAATAAGTATGAGCCAAGTGTACGAAGATAGGGTTGTCAGGTGAGAGGTACTCGTTGCCGGTCCTCATGGAGGGGTTGCCGTCGTAGGGGTAGTTGGCGACGAGCGCACCCCCGTGCAAGTTAGCGGATAGAACGAAAGGGGTGGACAGGGACCAGTTCATCACTGCAGCCGTCTCGGGTTCCTGGACTCTGTTCTCCTGAGACACAAAAAAGCTTACTAATAATTTATTTTTTCGTTCAATTCGTACTATTTTTTTATCCTGGCACGGCAGACCACACTGCACCTGATGGTAAGCGCAGTGCCGTCCAGTTAGAGTATCGAGTAGCGAGAGACTATCTATCCCCCGCTACTCAACACAATCATGCCGGCCTGCTTCTTCACACTACGCCATGGGCAAGAAGGTGAAGAAGCGGTCGAGGGTCTAGAGTCAGAGTACTCTGTAGTGTACCCTGTACACTACTTATCGCGGTGCGATAAGTGTCATAAAAATGATCTACAATAATAAAATTGCATTACCTCATTAGTCTCGAACTGATCGGGGAAGTTTCTGTTCAGATCCACTTTGTGAGCGTTCTCCCTACCCCTTGAACTGCTGTAGTCACCTATAACATAAATATAAAAAAATATTCGAGATTTTAAGAATAATTACATCGGGACGTTACAGGTTCGTTATATTCAAATAATTAACTAGAAACCCAATTTTTGTAATTAAAATATTCATAATATGATTACGATCCAGTCTCAGCGTCTATAATGTCACAAGATGGTATTTAACTCGTTTCTTTATAATTACAAATAATAATTACCTAAAAACTATTATATTACATTTTTATTATTCCGCTCAAAACAGATAAATTGAAAGTCAAATTGAGTGGAAAGCGTAGTTTTCAAATGACAGAAAAGGATGCACAATATGATTTATGACGTTACCTCCCATAATTGGCATTACAGTGCAGTCGTGTGAGGGAGATAGTGAGATAATCGCACTACGCACACGATTTTGTTCATATCAATATTAAAAGAAACAATTGGGACCTCATTATTAAATCAATTTCGATTCTGATTTCGGAAAAGAATTTCTTTTTCGTATTATTTTCGATTGCATCTCGAATGATGTATGAAAATTAAACATAGGAAAAATTACACTAGAATATATAATATTAAAATACACAAATAAATAATTAACAGTACAAGACCGAATCTAACTGAAGATAAAACGCATTTATATATGACACATAAGAAAGAAAGAAAGAAAAACGATTTATTCGTTACAGTTCGCAACGCGCACATACCACAATTAACAAACACACACATATTATACATATATTTTTATAAAAAACTAGATTTGGCACCTGCGCGTCGCAGCTGTGACAGTTAGGTGACCACTCAGCGTACTGCTGTGCTGTGGCACGTACATAGTACATACCACAACACAGCGCTGGTTTTCAGTGGTCACCTTAAGTGACGTACGTACGTACATATGACTACTAAACAACTTTTAAATAACGATCTCATTTCGGTCATCATTAAAGCCGCGATTACTTATATCGTATTTTTGCCGCACCATCAAGCTGTGGAACAGTTTGCCAGCTACCGTGTTCCCTCCTTCCTATGATCCTGGGTCCTTTAGGCGTAATGTGAAGAAGCTAAACAGCAGACCGGCATGATTGTGTTGAGTAGCGGGGGATAGACTGTCTCTCGCTACTTGATACTCTATCTGGACGGCACTGCGCTTACCATCAGGTGCAGTGTGGTCACTTTGCCGCGCCAGAATAAAAAAAAAAAAAAAAACTTAAGCGCGGATTCAAGTGTAAATGAACGGGGTCGAGTACGCCCTTATATGAACAATCTAGTCGTAGTGTGAAGAATGATTGTGTTGAGCAGCGAGGGATAGATTTGTCACTCGTTACTCGATACTCTAATTCGACGGCACTGCGATTACCATCATGATCACCACTGTGATAAATGCATCGGGTACCAAGTTCGAATAGTCATTAGAACACCCGAATTCGGGCTAAAAACCAAGTGTAATCGAAACATTCAAGTCACAGTGTCGAGCGAAAATTGTCCCTTTGTTTTCCAAAGTATTTTTTTATTTTTATGTATATTTGTAATCCCCGAAGAGGTAGGCAGAGGTATACACCCAAAATTACCCGAGAATATTACCGTTCCATGATATGATGGGGGGTGAGTCTATCACCATACCAGGCAGGCAGGCAGGCACAAACAAAACCCTATATCACTTTTCTCGACCCGGGGATCAACCCCGAGACTTCAGTACATCATTCGAACCCAGTACTCTGTTTTTTGTCAAAGTTGTTGAAACTTTGCTTTACATTACTTTTTAAATAAAAATTAAACCGCCTTCAAAAAACCCCTGACACAACTAAAAAGCAAAAAATAATTGGTTACATTTAAATCAATTAGTTATATGCAATTTAAATCAATTATTTTTGGAGTCGGTGCCGGTGTTGTTTTCTTTACTTTTAGATTTATAAAAACCAAGTCTGGATCTATTTTATATTTTTTTATATGCCTGATTATTCTGTTTTTTCCATGTTTTGGCTGGCACCGACTCCAAATAATTGATTTAAATTGCATATAACTAATTGATTTTAATGTAACCAATTATTTTTTGCTTTTTAGTTGTGTCAGGGGTTTTTTGAAGGCGGTTTAATTTTTATTTAAAAAGTAATAATTTATGTTTTGCTTTTTAGTGGTAAATTATATAAAATCGGTTAAAAGCTGCTGAAGATATTAGAATTTACGTGTATTTTAATTTTATCACCCCCCCTCCCTCACCCCCACCCCTTTTACCCTCTCTCACTGAAACTTAACTTTTATAATGAACGTAATGCAAAAAGAACCACTGGAATACTACTTAATTTTAAGGAGTTACCCTCTCCAGCTCCGAAGATATTCATCAGATCTTCACCATATTTTTATGGGACCAAATGACAAGCACCAGCTTTCAATCAAAGAAAGAATGGTCGAAATCGGTTCACACAGTACAGAGAAACGAGGTAACAAACATAAAAAAAAAAAAGCAACATACAGTCGAATTGAGAACCTCCTCCTTTTTTTGAAGTCGGTTAACAAAAGAGATAGAAACACTTTAGAAGACAAAACTCACCTTGAAGCGCCTTCTCATACCCATCAGGATTCATACTCGGCATCAGATGTATTCTCGTATTATTCATCATAAGTTGGATTCTCTCATCGCCACTGGTGTATTGTTGGCACAAATATTTGGCCAAAAGTAGCAGCAGCTCCCGTCCCACGACTTCGTTTCCGTGCATATTGGCCACGTATTTGAACTCTGGCTTGCCTATTGGTACAAATGTTTGATTATCACAGTCACAGTCAGTCAAAAAACAGAGTCCTAACAACATAGTGAGATACGATATTTCTCAGATCCGAAACAAATATCAGTGGATCAATCAATTAAAGAGATCAAGGGAGCAACAAGCCAGACCATGTGTGTGTCTGGACGCTTAGCAACTCTATATATCTAGTAGAGGGTCTGTAGTTAGTTTTATCTAGAACATGAAAACGCTGACTAGACTGGGTTACCCCAATCTCATATAATAATTACATGTAGCAAAAGATGACTGTACGGTGGAAGAAATTGCCGAAGGACATACTCTTTTTCTCAAAAACCCATTGCATTTAGACAACGCACAATGATTCTTTTGGTACTGTGTGTAAAATCTTGGAATCTGAATACGTACCAGGCAAATGCACCCCAGGGTCTCTAGTCACTTCGAGGACATACAGCTCCCTTCCTTCTACCGACTTGCCGATGCTGCTCAGCTTTGTTATATTGGGGTAGGCAGTACTCAGGTCGCGAAGGAACGCCTCAATTTTGAAGTAGTCGTGATGGACGAAATCCTCTGCTGAAATACCGTTGATGGCGTGACGTGGACTCCTGTCAATCTCTGTTGATTTGCCCATTCCTTTTTCAAAATTTCTTTTTTTCTTGTAGTGTTGTGTGTTGTATCAATGTGAAATATGTGCTGTTTTGTAGTGTTTGTAAGATAAGTGTTTTATTTAGTTTTTTTTTATTTATTCATTCGGTTTTTTTATTTTATTTTGTCTATGTGTAAATAAGTGCTTTTACGTGATATAAATCTATTTCGTTAAAGAAACTACTGTGTGTTTCTTACACAATGAATGTTACTTTTGGTAAAATGTGTTTTAAGTGAATTAATTGCTCTAATTCGAAGCAAAGTGTGCTGTACAGTATTTACATGCTCTAGTCTTGTCAATGACGTGAAGAAGGAAGTAACGAAGCTTAGAAAAGAAACGGGCCAATCAGCGGGGAATAACGGAAGTAACGAAAAAAAAACCAACACCAAAACTGGTTAACACAAAAAGCACGATCCTTTAGCATAAAAAAGTAGGATTCATTGTTTTCTTTCTGTTATATTTTATAGTTGTATTTTTTTTATTTCTGCCTCAGCAGTGACTCCAGGCACCTGCACACACTGCGCAATGCGGCACCGCGGAGCACTCCTTGGCCTTATGGCCCACAATACCACATTTTCCGGATTGTTTTATTAATTCCGGGTTAATGAGGTTCTGCGTGTGAGGAACAAATTTTTACAGCTGTTCTGTTGCACTGTAAAACGAGAGGCCTTGAGTTTGATTCCCTCACCCAGACCAATAACATTTGTTTCTGTTCTGTGTGTTTTGGGACCCTAGTCCCTTGTAGTCGTTGATACCCACGATACAAGTTTGACCTAGTGTGGGGCAGAACTTGTGACTTTTGGGTGTATTTGTATTCGTGAATATACGGATTTAAAATTTATATATACTTTGAACAATGAATCCCACTTTTCTCGTAATCGGTGTTAATTGAAACAATACGTACGTACACACAAGTGTAAAACTTTATTTCAGATACTTTACATTATTTATTAGTAGGTAAAGTAACATATAGTCGACATACAATATGATCTATGAAGGATATAGACATTTTTTTAAAGAAATAAGAAAGCAAAGGTTCTCCACCATGCAGCCTTGTTTTTAAGGATATAGACATATACAGCATATCACAGTAATAACGCAAACCTCTGACATTCCAATTGAAACAATACAATCCCACATACATTGACATTATACTGTGAACAACTTAGGTATTGATTACGTATTTAAAACTATATTTAAAAACCTTTATTTCCCTCAACATAAAGTTCATTTTTTTAATAATTGATTTCGTCAATGTTGCATTCAAAGCCTTATCACCTGGATATATGTATCAATTTCGTTTGATTTGAATATCTTACGTAGGGTGACTGTTATTGAGTTAGTTCTGATGAATTTAATGTGAAAAATGTTTATTTAAAAAAATTGTGGAAGCAATTGAGTAGCCAACTCTTAACAAATTACTTACAGGATGTGCGTTTTTTTTTGTTGCATGTTGTATATAATTTATTAAATACATAAGAAAATAAAATCAAAGCGGCATATATACAGCATGGTGCTTTATTAAGTGGTTTAAACTGACATTAACCATGTCAACTACATATTTCGGGCATGGTAACAATCGATATAAAAAATTTTATATTGCCCTTTCAATAACAAAGGAGTCATAGATCATATTGTAGAATCAAATGAAAATGTACAAATTTAGAATTCTATGTAAACTGGAGATTCATACAGACTGCATGGCATGTTTGGGCGAAAGCTAAATAAATATCACTAAGTTCGTACACATTTTTATCACCTATACTAAGTGGTAAACTATATAGTAATAAAACAAAAAGGAAATATTTTTGTCATTTCCAAACTCTATAATTAATTATATAAATATAATAAGTAAGTTCTACATTATACTTCAATTCATCTCTGTTAAAGTAATTATTAAGTAATCCTTCAAAAAAGTTTTATAAAAAAAGTACCAAACAATATTGCTTCACGAGACAGAAAAGAGAACAGCTGTACAAATATATATAAAAAAATAAGCAATTTACTAAGTAAAATTTTAATTATTGTCTCGAGTTTTCTGAGATCGGTATATCATTATATCAATCTCGGAATATCGGTATATCCATTTAAATTCACAAATGTTTCTAATTCATTTATCATTAAATATGTTATATTTAAAATATTTGAATAAAAATTATTAATTAAAAAATATCGACTGTCGAGAAAACGGACATCCTGTTTGCTTTCATCCAAAATTTAATCGGTAGATCAACCATGAGTATGTCAAAAAGTTACGATAGGTAAACGAAGTCGCTGGAATGTTTCTTTCTTACAGTACCAAATTTAGTTTCGCATGTAACCGCTAGAGGCGCTGTATATTTTGTCATATAAATATTTTAAGTTGTTGCTAGCGTATATATGTGAGAAAAACTCATGGTTCAGTTACATGAATCTATACGTTGTCTTTATGTAATATCTATTTACTATAAAACGAACGTATCGGGAGCCAGCGGCCTTGCTGTGCTCTGACATTGCAGAAGTCTATGGGCGGCGGTGACTACTTACCATCAGGTGGCCCAGCTATCCAGGCAGTAAAAAAAATATACCATAAATTAATAATTTATATAAATATATTACTATTTTGGCACTCAAACACTGGCACTTATTACAATCGTTAATCATAAATATCATTATTTATAAGCCATAATTACAAGCCAAAAATAGCTCACGTAAGTAATTTCTAAAACACAACCAATAATTTAATTGAACGTCTAATTATATTAGTAGTGATTTCTATATAATTCTTATCCAATATAAATAATTTTCGAGATCAATTTAGGTATTTCTTACATAACTATGATTAGATAAGCTTGTTTGTCACCATCGTGGTTTAAAAAAAATAATTAAGTAACTAATTTAAATGATAATGATTAAATATGTATAATAGCCTAAAAATGGCAAAAACGTTTTAATTTTAAGTCAATAATATAAGTAAATTTAAAAAACTTGTCAAAATAATCACAGATAAAACGAATACTAGTATTTTTGATAATTTTTTACCGAATTTATATATAATAATATATTTATTACCTTAATGCTATTAATATATTACATGCCAAGCTATCCATTGATAAAGTACTTTTTCGTCACGACAGATTGTATTTCTATTTTTATTCGCTAGTTTTGGGTCGCTAGTTTAGAATAATTTTGATAGTTACATTTCAACCCAGCAATCTATATGTACTACGTACTAGCGACTAGAACAAACATTATGTTCCACCGAGTTGCGGTGTATACTCCGCACCGACGTTAGTTTGCTTCATGCCACCTGAGCAAGCGCACCACATTGCATCTTTCAGTGTCGAGTTAATTTTAGTTATTTGTAGCGACATTCCCGAACAAATCTGCCTTAAATTGATTTACAGTGAAACTGTTAATAGTATATAAGGTAAATAACATAATTTCATAACGTTTAGAACGCAATATCAATAAATATTAATTAATTTCAATTTTGAATACGGGAAGTCTATATTTCAAAACAAATTCATTATATAGTTTGTCTCGTTTTAGCGCGCGGAAAGTCCCGTCCGAGAGACAGTGACGGGAGTTATAACTTCCAAATAGTTCTTAGTAAAATGATAGATGGCATTAGTGGGCGGACAAGGTTTTCGGAACATATTTTTTCTTCGACAGTTCGTGTCTATAGAATATAAGTCAATGTTTCAACCCTACGAAATTTAATAGATAGCTTGACATAGGCGTACGTATATGTAAGTAAATACACGTGTTTCATTAATAATGTTAAATATTCTGTGTCAGAACTATTCAAAATTCATATATATTTTACACTATTATTGAAACACCAATTTTAAAAATATTATTGCTTTAATATGAGCAGTTTTTAATTTTTATTATACTAACTCTTTACATTAACAATACAATTATTCATTAATCGGATTAATAACCATCACGATTAAAAAAATGTAATCTTACAATATTCTTCATTCCTATAGTCCCTATCAAAATGGTTAACATAAAATACAAGAACAGATTTTAGTTTTTAAACCACAAAAAAATACAAAACACACTGGCCGTCTTTTGTGTCTAAGGATTAGCAAAGTTTACACCAAAGCATAAAAAATTTATAAAAAAAAAACAAATTAAATAAAATTATTGGTTAAAAATATAAAAAAAATCTGTCACTTCAAACACCACTTGCCACAAATTCTGTAGACACCTGAAGAGCCAGCAGTGTAACCCAAGATGGCAGTATAAACCCACTGCACCATCACCCACTGTGTTAATACAAATGTTAACCACAAAAACGCTAAAAATAGCAGTGGAACTCCCATAGCGATGTATAAAAACTGATTTTTTAACCTCTCATGTGTGACAAGAACACCGGTGTTCCAAAAAGGAAATAAGTAGTGAGGCAAGATACAAGCCAAAATCAACTTTATTTCTATAACATTAACGTTACAAATACGCTTAATACGCACGTCAATAAGGGCGAGTATTGCCAGTTTGGTGTGGCCAAATATGTTCAGATAATACTTGAGTGGTAAAAAAAATTGTCCTTCAAATACTTGTGTACTACTGTGCCATTCTTCTTAAGAATAAAGACATAGCTAACCAAATTTAATACCCACACAGATACACTATCAAAGTTTCAATCCAAAACAAAATTTAAAACTAATTGTATTGCATTAAATAAAAATTAAATTTCTGACAACAATTTCACCATCACCCTGACATTTGTTTTATTGTTCGATAATGATTTCTTTCAAGCACTACCCCATGTTTTGATGGAACATTATAGATTAACTAATTTGTGCATGTCTTGTTTGTGTGTCGCACACATAGCAAGATGTGCACATATGAGTTGATCTATGATTACTAATGAAAAAAAAAAACAAAAATAGTACTCTTAGGAAAGAGCGTTTATCCACCATGACACCATTACCTTGACCATATAATACAACATGAATTAGAACCGTATCCATACAGTACCTACAATAGATACCGCATTAAAAGTTATATTATTATTTAAGCTTAGACAGAAAACAAGGCATTTAAATATTCATATTTTTTATGTTCAAATTCTGTAGATTTTAAGTGACAGAATCGATATTGAACAATCGATAATTTTGTTTTATATTTTCATTAATAATTCGATACTATAATGGTGATGCATTTAGAAAAGAATCGATTTAGATCAACTGTCAAAAATAGTCGATAAGATTTCTCAAACATATGGGTAAATAATATCGATACTTTGAGGTGGATTCTTGTGGCATTCGATAAAACATTACTGATTCTTTATTTTTAACCCAAATCATTGATTCCTAACTTCCATAACGCGGTATCTATTGAAGGTAAGTTACTAGCGGATCCAGAATAGAGCTCTTAGATCCTGCAATTTTAGGTTCTAGAAACCCTTTATATTTCTAGATACGCTACAGTAAGTAGTACCACAATCTGAATATTTGTTACCGCTTAAAGACCATACAGTCATACAGAATGCATGTAATGGGTGAGACTTGGGTGATGCACTCCGGAATGGCTTTATGTTATGAAACTCGTCTAACTGTATGATTTTTAATGTACTTCCGCTCATCGCGTCAAGACATAAGTCTCTATATGAAAAACTATCGATAACGTCACATCACTGGCTCTATAAATAGGACGATGTATTGTGCAACTTGTCGCGATTATCGGAAGTGTACTTAGACCGTGATACTTACGCTTCGACAATGACAACGAACACAACGTTTAGTATGAGGAGAGCGAAGTGTGTTAGTGCGGTGACCGCCGAGTTGTCGTGGTAGGGGAGCGACTCTGCCGACTTACCGTCGATGGTGTGCCGGCGACGGTGGACGGTCATGTTCACGACCATCGCGTCTGTCTGGTGGGCAGGGATGGTGACTGTCACCGGGTGGGGTGTTGTGTAGCTGTTAGGTTAGAAAACATTATGTATGACGCACATATAATTAAAAAATAATTAAAAATAGGCAGTCATACTACAGACAGAAGTAAAAACTTTAAACCTGATTACTGTGTTCTTTTTTTACACAGCGTCCATGAAGTAGTAACGGTTTTTGTGATGATTGCTTGTCAATAATTATAGCACGTAGGCGTGCTTATATGAAAAATAATAATTTTCACGTGATTTTCCCCTTCCCAAAAGTGCACCAACGTGCGTACAGAAGTTTTCACTTCAAAAACCTGTATACTAGGGAGGACGGCATAATCATTTGAGTGTTAAATATTACCTAATACACTTCAACTTTCACATTAATTAGTAATATATTAATTACCATTTAGTAATTAAGTATTTATTATGTATGCTATGTTATTATCTTTTATGGTTATACAATAAAGAGTTGTTGTATTGTATTGTATTAATAAATTTTCTCAAGCTTTTTTCGATTTAAGTATTTTGTCTTTTGATCTATCGATAATCAACCAATTACAACCCTATATGCTTTGGACATTGCACACAAAAAATTGAACAATTTTACCTAAAAAATAGGGGGTTGGTGGGGAAAAATAGCAGATAAGAGTGAAAAATTATCATCACGCTTTCTATTACCTGCATAGTCTAAAAAGTCGATAAAAACATAAGGTCTGCGTCAGAAGTAAATAACAATATAATAAAATCAGTTCGAAAGACTAAAATCGTAATAAATTTATTTTAAAAATTAAACTTCAATAAATATTTCAAATAAAAAAGGGTTATGACATAGCTTGGGTATTATTATTGCTTTAAAAATAGAGATTTGAAAAATGAAATAATTTTCAAATAAAAAAGGGTTATGAAATGGTGTAGATATTTTCATTTTTTAATACAATATTAGTAGGGCTCACCCGGAAGCGAACACGGTGACATTGTACTCTCCAGGCATCAGCAGCCTCCAGAAGTACCCGTGCTCTGTGGTGCGCACGGAATGGTTGATACCATGCACTGATATTTCGGCGTGCTACGAACAAAATAAATACAATGGCGATAGACTCGCCCCCTATCACATTGTGGGACCGAAATTCGGCGATAAGTGGGTATACTGGTTACACCTCTGCCTTTTTTTTTATTTTTTTATTGTTGCGGGGAAAGCGTTTTATTACTGCCGCCCGCTCCGGAGGGAAGCGGATTAAGAATAAAACGGGTATGCTGGACTAGCCGGTCTTACGACCCAGCATCCCCCTCGCACGGATGATGGCTATCCGTGTTGCCGCTGGGCCGAGTCCCTAACCCCTATGTACACCCCATCCGACACTACCAGCTAAAACCCCGCGGTGGCCTTCTTCGGCGTTTGCGGAGCGATCCCGGGGTATTCTAAGGAGTGCTAGAATTGCAGCCGGAATCGCCCCTGCGCGGTGCCCTGTACGGGCCCATCTCCATGGGAGGCTAAGGAGCCCCCGCGCACCGAGCAACGACAGCGAACGAGGCCTTACCACCCGCGCTGCCGTCCATCTCGGGGTCGCACGATGCCCCGAATTTGGGAGTGCATCGATACGGGCTGACAGCCCTCCGCTGCGCGTCCGCGACCCCGGATGGCCCCAATTAGTCGCCTCGTACGACAGGCAGGGGTTGCCGTGGTGAAATTCTCAACACGCCCCCATTCCACAGGGCGGGAGACGCCGGTCAGTCGTCCACCCGGCGCCTCCTACGTCTTCTCTGGCGGCGGGAGGGATCATATCGTTCCCGATCCCTCTCAGCACTCTCCTTCTGCGAGATGACGTTCTCGCAGAAGTGGGCCACCGCACGCCAGGACCTCCGGCTGGCGACCATGGACGACACCACGGCCGGCAGCGAGAGGTCTCCTCCGACGACTGCTCTGAGAGCGCTGCGCTCTTCATCCCAGGCTGGGCACTCCTCCAACGTGTGTTGGGCCGTGTCCTCGCGGCAGTTGCCACAGTGGTGGCACACGGCAGACACCTCCTTTCCGATCCGACACAGGAACGAACCGAAACACCCGTGGTCCGTCAGTACCTGCGTCAGCCGGAAAGTTGGCGCACCGTGGCGCCTGTCTAGCCATCTCGTTACACCTCTGCCTACCCCTTCGGGGATTACAGGCGTGAGTGTATATGTATGTATGTAAATACAACCAACAGTCACACACATAGTCCTGATCCCACACTAGGTCAAACCTGTATCGTGGGTATCAACAAGGTTCCATAAAACCCAGATCCGAAACAAATATCTGTCTGTCACACAAACATTTGACTCGGTGTGGGAATCGAAACCATGGCCTCTCGTTTCACAACACTATTCGGCAACTCTGCCCCAGAGGCTGTCCATGTGTGTGACTGTTTATTTTGTTTAGGGTTGCCAACCCCGAATTTCAAAAACTAGGTTTTGATGTTGGACAAGCTATTAAAATTTAATCTCACCTTCACTGGTTCGCCATCTGCATCCACGACCAATCCCTTAATACCAATATGTGACTGTTCCATAAAAGCCATCATTGGCTCCTTGTTCATGCGCCAGTAGTGTTCCATATCCGACGCTGGCGGGTATTTGCAGCATGACAACTCGAACGTCACTTCGAAACAGTTCGAGTTAATGTAGTTGAAGTCTTGCATACCACCTGGAGAATGAAATAATAATCACACACACCTGGCCCCACACTAGGTGACACCTGTATCGTGGGTATGAAGAACTACGAAGACTACGGGTCCACTAAACCCAGATCCGAAATAAATATTTGAAGATCACACAACATTTTTCTCGGTTTGGGGAACTATTTTTGCTGTTGGTATAGGATATTCATATCCGCCCGGATACCAGTATACCGTAAAACCCGCCATAGTGGCACACGCAAGTGTGTCGCGTTCCGGGACCGGCCAGTGAACATCCGGTTTTTGTCGGGGGTCTAGAGTTGGGGTACGATGTTTGGCCGTTTTGCAGCCTTCTGAGTACTCTGACATTAGACCCTCAAACGCTTCTTCACCTTCTTGACCATGGCGTAGTGTGAAGAAGCAGACCGGCATGATTACGTTGAGTAGCGGGAGATATATTGTCTTTCGCTACTCAAATTGGACGGCACTGCGCTTACCATCAGGTGCAGTGTGGTCACTTTGCCATGCCAGAAAAAAAATCTCTCGTCCAACTAATTTTGGCTTAAGAATGTTCAACTCCTACCTTGCACTGAATACCACATGGCTCCATTAGTGATTCCACCTTCGAATTTCTCCGGCGGACATTTATCACCAGCCAGCATGTCAGGGTTATGTGAAGAGTACAGACTGGCCAAGTGTTTGAATAATTCGTGGTCTGGACTTCTGCTCTCCTCGCAACATTCCTTGCCTGATCTGAAATAACATTGTGAGGATAGTTTTTGTTTTTCGTGGGATCAATCTCTGTTCCGAGGAATTGTTTGACATGCTGCCCACGGCCACTTTCTACCATCGCACCGCTCGCCATCGACAGTTCATCCTCACACATTGGAACCTAAATGGTCGCGAACAGCTCGTTTTCAGAGGAATTTCCTCCCGCGACCACTCCGAATGTGGAATGAGCTCCCTGTCGAGGTTTTCCCAGGGGACTACAGTATGGGGTTCTTCAAGAAGGGAGTGAATATGTTTATGAATGGTCGGCAACACGCATGTGATGCTCCTGGTGTTGCAAGCGTCCATAGGCTACGGTAACCGCTTACCATCAGGCGGGCCATAGGCTTGTTTGCCACCAATGTGATATAAAAAAAATCTTCTCGACCTCAGGGAGGAGAGATACTTATGTCGGAAATATCGGAATCCATGCTATACATTATTTAGATTCAGTCAATCTTTTTTACTCTACCGCCAGTTCAGAATGCAGTTTCGCTAGAGATGAACGAGCAAGAAACTCCAGCGTTGCTCTTTTCGAACACCCGTTAACAATATTTGGTCATACAATTAATATACATGTCAACTTCGTGTACATATGCTAACTTTATACTTCGTCGTTGCCTGATGGAATAATAATAATAACAGCATATGTGATACAATGACACTGGTAGGAAGGTACAGGTCTATAAGCAGAGAGGTTAGGCTTCGATCCACACTGGCCTAATGTGGGTTGGTAGACTTTATATACCTTCGAAATTATTTTTGTAGTATTTTCAGGTCGACTTCCTTACGCCGTTTTCCCGTTTTTTATCCTGGCACGACAAAGTAACCACACTGTTCATGACTGTAAGCGTACTGCCGTCCAGTTAGAGTATCAAGTAGCGGGAAACAAAATATCCCTCGCTACTAACACAATTATGCCGGTCTGCTGTGTAGCTTCTTCACACTACGCCATGGGGCAATGGGATGAAGAAGCGATCGAGGGTCTAGTGTCAAAGTACTCAGAAACCGCAAGACGGCCAAACATCGTACCCCAATTCTAGACCCCTGACAAACCAGTTAGAGAGTGATAATTTACAATGAATACACTTATAATTTAGACAAGTTACAGATGTGTGAAGTCTATTTCACTCCTCAGCAGACGCGTCATTTCAGTGAATACAAGTCGTGTTTTTTGTCACACCTATCCACATAGGACAGCTTTAGTTAATACTGATAGAAATCTATATAGATAATATTTGAAATCTGTATATATAAAAGATGAAACTGCCTGACTGACTGACTGACTGGCTGATCGATCAACGCACAGCCAAAACGGCTGGGGTTAGAGACTTGAAATTTTGTTAGTAGGTACCTTTTATGACGTAGGCATCCACTAAGGAAGGGTTTTTGGAAATACTACCCCTAAGGGGGTAAAATAGGGGATGGTAGTTTGTATGAAAATCTGTCATTTTTACAGTTAAATGCATGAAAATTTGTATTTTGTAGTGTATACTTTTTGTCTCAAACATGACATCCACGCGGGCGGAGCCGCGAGCAACAGCTAGTAAAATATAAAAAAATAATAATACTAGCTCTGTATTAAACATTGTCCCACTACTGGGCACGGGCCTCCTCTACTTATGAGGGGGTTAGGCCTTAATCCACCACGCTGGCCTATTGGGGGTTGGTAGACTTCACATACCTTCGAAATAATTTTTGAGAATACTCAGGTATGCAGGTTTCCTCACGATGTTTTCACCGTTAAAGCAAGCGATAATTAACAAAGAATACACACATAGCTTTAGAAAAGTCAGAGGTGTATGCCACTTGGGTTTCGAACATACGACTTTCGTCTTGACAGTTCGTATCGCAACCAACTAGGCTATCGCTGCTCTATCATATTTGCTCTATTATAGTATGCTCTCATATTTCAAATCTCTGCTAATAATTCAATGTCAACTCTTTCGGTGCGTGACTCCTGAGTGAAAGTGACAAATGTACTTTAACTGTAAGAAGTGTGAATTGCGCTTCGTGGCCTAAACAGGTTCAGTTAAAGTGGAGCATTCGCAACGAGCTTGCCACACCGCGTCCCTGGCGGTTTAGGTGAAAACAAATTAAATAATATTGCACTTTAATTATGTAATTATACGGTGATTTCAAGTATTTCACGACAATTAAAGAAAGAGTCGTGACAGACAGCCGTTTGGTCAGCTCCTGTGGGTCGCCACTACTATGCCCCACATTTGTTCATACCAATATTTATAACAATTGAGACCAAATGTTTTAATCAATTTTGATTCTGTTGTCCAAAAAAGGTTTTTTGTAATAATTTTTATTTATATAGGTATATATTTATTAAGCAATCCCCTAAGGGCTAGGCAGAGGTGTACCAGTACACCCACTTTTTGCCGAATTTATTACGGTCCCATAATGTGATAGGAGGCGAGCATATCTCCATACCGGGCACAATTCCAGACTCCGGGCTGATACTGAGTATTTCAAAATAGAAATAATATCAATTAAAATCAAATTGCCACCGACGCTGTCGATTAAAAACATAACTACTCTATTTCGGTAGGCAGCGGCTTTGCTGTACCCTGGCGTTGCAGAAGTCTATGGGCGGCGGTGACTACTTACCATCAGGAGGCCCGTCTGCTCGTCTACCTATCGAGGCTCTACAAAAACCCATCATCACATCGAAAACCTTACCTCAAATCATCGTAAGGATAACTGGCAACGATAGCGCCTCCGTGCAAGTTCCCTGACAGTACGAACTGTTTGCCCAACACCCAGCGTATCAGCGCGGCCGTCTCCGGCTGCCGGTGGCCGAATATGTACTCGTCATCGTTCGTGCGGTTCTTGTCGAATTGGTCGGGGAAGTCCCGGTTTAGATCCACGCCCTTCGCGTTGTTCCGTCCCATGTAGTCGTTTGGGGACTCGCATGATCCTTCCTGTTGAGAAAGAGAATAGGCTAGTTGACTGTTCTTGGGAAACCGTTTTATTTTATTCTTCATGGTCTATATTATTAAAATATTATCATTGATAACCATAAAACATAAGTTTTCAAGATTTAATTTGCATTTATATAAAACCAACTTTATTTTTCCTACCACAACGCTACCAACTGTCATAGCCTCTCGTGTGACGTCCCCATCCGCTAAACTAATAGACGTTTGGCTCAGCGTTGAATAGATGTGTCATACGGTGACGTCATGCATGACTGATTTGTGTTGGACATATTTCATGTCACGTAACAAAATTCTTTATTAATACATATTTGTTTCTTGAAAATATAAAAGTTATGTTGTAATAGATTTATTACGTTAAGCGTTTGCTATGCGTTTAGAGACATTTCGCTTGTTTTATATAAAAGCGTCTCTTCGGTATTTTTGACTTAATGAGAGAGGGAAACAATGTAGTATCTTCCCGATCTTTTGACAGCCTCCGTGGCGCAGCGGGCGAGCTGTAGCCGGCTGTAAAACGAGAGACTGTGGGATCGATTCCCGCACATAGACAAATGTTTGTGTGACAGACTGATATTTGTTTTATGTCGGTGTGTTGTGGGACCGTAGTTTCTCGTAGTTCTTGATACAGGCTTTTTTTTAACTGCCCGGATAGACAGACGAGCAGACGGGCCACCTGATCGTAAGTAGTCACCGCCGCCCGTAGACTTATGCAATGCCAGGGCACAGCAAAGCCGCTGCCTACCGTGAAAACCGTTTTAGCTAGTGTGTGGTCAGAACTATGCGTGTATTTATTACCTTAATCTTTATATTCGTGATACGTCTTTACGGAAAAAAATAGAAAATCTGCCTCCTACGGTACAGGTAAACATAATCATACATGCGAAGTTGCTAACAAAACTCTAAAATAGAAATCGTGCATGCCTAAGTCTCTATAGAGGCAGCTTTTTAAACGCACAACTAGGCTAATGTATATTTCCATATCAGCCCACGCGTTTTCCATAATAGCTGATGTCAATATGGCAATTGTTTTTGTGCATCAGGCTTGGTAGCAAACTTTCACTACGACGCAGCTATGTAACATAATATACCGTGACAAAATAAGGGTTATACAAAAAGTGATATAACATAGACTGTACATACGGCCTAGCATGCACACCACGAGACAAAAATTGTCCAATCGTTTTTCACGCACGCAAAACCTTAACACATTATTTTGTAAAGCTTGTGCTTTTATTTTTGATAAATTATTTTAAATACAGACAAGTTTTTTGTTCCACACATGAACGAGTTGTTCAGAAATCCGAACAGAAAGTATTTTTCGTTGTTTATATCAAAATAGCAGAGCGACTAGACCAAACAAGGAAGGGGAAAGACAACTAGAGTGTGCAAACTAACAAACGAGCACTTGGTCGGCTACATAATGATAGTACCCCTAAATATCCTCCTCCACTTTCTAGTATTATCTGTGAATTATTATCTGCAGCTCAAACAACATGTCAGAAAGTTAAAACATGTAAACGAAGTCGAAGCGTTGCAGCGTTGGTTTTTATGTATGTAATGTTTCGTTCTTTGAGTAGCCAATTTATTTTCTCACGTAACCGCTAGAGGCACTGTATATTTTATCGTATAAATATTTTACGTTGTCACTAGCGAATATACGTTATTAAACTCATGGTTCATATCATGATCGTTTCCAAAAATAATAACTTTATTTTTATCCCGCACGGCAAAGTGACCACATTGCACCTGATGGTAAGCGCAGTGCCGTCCAATTAGAGTATCAAGTAGCGAGAGACAATCTATCCCCCGCTACTCAACACAATCATGCCGGCCTACTTCTTCACACTAGGGCAAGGTGAAGAAGCATCGAGGGTCTAGTGTCAGAGTACTCAAAGGAAGGTACTTGACTCACAGTGCCACTAGCAGATACATGACAAACTAAAATTGATAATATTCGCATTTCCGTAACATAATATTCGAATGGAATTCGTATTTGATTGATTCTGTTTCTGACTGAGTTACTAGTATAACAGGATAAAAACAATGTACAGTTGCAGTCATATTTTTATTACAGCAGCGATCATTGACTTCTCGTGGCTATTGCCCAATGAAGGTCAACAGCAAGCGCCGCGCCGGTCGGCACGTAACGCGACATCACATTCTCTGGGTTGCGTTACCGCGTAGTTTCTACTGACGTACATTCATTCATGTTTTTAATCCGTCACGGCAGATGATTCCACTACACCTGACGGTAAATACTGTGCCATCGATGAAAAACATCGTACTAGATAGATACTTACGTGTTAGAATAGGTTCAATAAGAACTAGTGGTCGCGCACTATTTTAACCTGGCACGACATAGTGACCACACTGCACCTGATGGTAAGCGCAGTGCCGTCCAATTTAAGTATCGAGTAGCGAGAGACAATCTATCCCCTGCTAATCAACACAATCATGCCGGCCTACTTCTTCACACAATGTGCAAGAAGGTGAAGAAGCGGTCGAGGGTCTAGTGTCAGAGTACTCAGAAGGCCGCAAAACGGCCAAATCAAATCAAATCATTTATTTTGTAAATTAGGCCACTATGGGCACTTTTTACATGTCATAATAATGTTAAGGTCTACTGGTGCTTCGGAAATGCCCACTGGTCTGAGAAGAAGCACCAAGAAACTCAACCGTAGGTCTTTTGTAATTTGTCATTACAATTTACATTATAAAATAATTTACATATAAAATACATACATCCTTAAACAAGTCACATTCACATGAAACAAAAAAAAACGGTACGGTACATGTTAATACAAGGCAGAGTCGTAAATGAGGCTATACAACCTGTTATTTATTTTCTCTAACTAACAATCAATGGGCAATCCAGGTAGACCAGTCCACACAAGCAGCACCCGTTCACGAGTATGACGCATGTGCCAGCCATCGGCCTCCTCAACCATGACACAGGGAAGTGACCGACCCGGCACATAACGCCGCCGCAAGCACAGACCCTTAAGCGAGCATGACATACCTTAATCGCGTCAAAGAATGATAGAGATACAAATTCACAAGAAAATAGCTTTAAAAAAACAAGAAGCCAAGACTATTAACGACTCCGGCGTCCTGTGAAAACAATATACATCAAACCGAAATACATTATATAAAATGAGTAATATGTATATTATAAAATAAGTACTTATCAGTGTGTTGTTGTGTTTAGCTGAGCGGCCATGGTTGTTTATCATTTAAATATTCCGTTATATTGTAATAAGCCCTTTTCACTAAAAAGTTTTTTAGTTCGACTTTGAATTGGTCGATGGGCAATATTTGCACGGGCTCAGGAATATTATTATAGAAACGAATACTAAGCCCCACAAAAGAAGCATGTACTTTTTGCAAGCGAAAATACGGCATACACAGTTTATGCTTGTATCTAGTATTTAGAGTATGTATATCACTTTTCTTTTTAAACAAACTGATATTTTTCTTGATGTATATTACATTTGCATAAATATATTGGGACGCAACAGTTAAAATACCTATATCTTTAAAGATATCTCTTAAGGAGACTCTTGTACTCAACTGATAAATTGAACGAACTGCTCGTTTTTGTAATATAAAAATGCTCTCAATATCAGCAGCCTTACCCCACAACAAAATACCATAAGACATAAGACTGTGAAAGTAACTAAAGTAAACAAGACGAGCAGTTTCTACATCAGTCAATTGTCTAACTTTCCTAATGGCATACACTGCAGAGTTAAGTTTCCCAGCTAAGCACGAAATATGCGTGCCCCACTGGAGTTTCTTATCCAATGTGCCCAAACATAGTACCCCAACTCCAGACCCCGGCAAAACCCGGATGTACACAGGCTGATCCCACTTGCGTGTGCCACTATGGCGGGTTTTACACCCTGTCTACGGTGGTCGCTATCCGGGCGGATATTAATATCCTACCCCCAGCTAGTAGTCATAAATCGGCCGAAATGCGTGACATTTTTATATATTGAATGTATATTTTTTCGTCAGTTGCAAATGCACAATACTGCAAATATGTCATTAGCTTGTATTATGTTTGACAATGATACTGACAGTATGAACGACAACAAGGAATGTTTTATTAAATTTAATATAATGTATCTATACACAAATCATATATTAATAATATATATTGGGTCAATAACTACGTAGGACTACGGCCTCAAAACACATAGACCCGAAAAAAAACTGTGGATGATATAAGCAATTGTCTCGGAGCGGAAGAGCATCCGCGGGCTTTCATTTCACAACCAACTACTCGACCGCTGCGACACGGAAGTTGTACATCTGATACTGGTGAAGTTCGGAGTTCGAATCTTAAGAGGCAAACATAATTTCTGTTTTCATGCAAGTAATCACAATTCATACGAGATGCCTGGCTTTCGTATTTGTGCTCCAATAGTTGATATATTGTACAGTTAGACAACTGCAACCCAGAATTTCCCATAATGAGACTCATTATGTAATGAAATAAGTAAAAGTTTTTAATCATAAAAAGTACACCGACTTCAATAAAAAACTATATGCGTTTTACTATTATGCGTCACTATAAAATTTGAGGGTTGTCCTTGATTTTTCTGAGATCCCATCATCAGATCCTGACTTGGTGCCAATGGGACCACCTGGGAAGTATACCTTTTTAAACAAAAAAATAATTTTTCGAATCGGTCCAGGCGTCTTCGAGTAATCAGGTAACATACATAAAAAAAAAGATTCCGACGAATTGTTAACCTTCTCCTTTTTTGAAGTCGGTTAATAAAAAGAGGAAATTCTGGGTTCTCTGCCCGCCCCTTCAGCGATAACTAATTGCTACTAACGAGACCTTTATCTTTTGGACGTATTTTCCAAATGTCTGAGTATTTTTTATCATCATTGTTTTCCTGCGAAAGTGTTTGTCAGAACTACTTGGGAATTTTGATGACTAAAGATGAGTCAAAAGTATACAACATTCGTAATTAAATATACACAGTCAGGTCATAAGTATTGTCACACAGTAAAAACTTTTATTTTAGAATGCTGGCCACAAAAAAGTTTATTGAATTCGAATTTCAAATTGTTCATGAAAATAAAAATGTATACTTTTTAGAATTTTACTCAATTTTAAATATAGAGTGGACGCTTAAAGAAGACCGTGTTGCAGTAATTGCGTTGCATCGTTGCGGTTACGCGCCAATTCAAAATTGTGACATACTGAAAAATTTGAATATAACCAAAAGATTCGTTTATCGTACCATCAAACGATACAATGAAGACTCTAGTGTAGATGACAGGTCAAGAAGTGGTCGCCCTCGGTCTGTTAGGACTCCAGCAGTGATAATAGCTGTGAAGGCGCGAATTCAAAGAAATCCCAAACGTAAGCAGAAACTGTTGGCCCTTCAGATGGGGTTAAGCAGAACCACGGTGAAAAGGGTGTTAAATGAAGACTTAGGGCTTCGGGCATATCAAAGAAAAACAGGACATCGTTTGAATGCTCGTCTAATGGACCTGAGACTGAAGAGATGCCGCGCTTTGTTGAAGCGGTACGCGGGAAAAAAATATCGGGAAATTCTTTTTTCAGATGAAAAAATTTTTACCGTAGAAGAGAGCTACAACAAACAAAATGATAAGGTGTACGCACACAGTAGTGAAGAAGCGAGCAACCGTATTCCGCGTGTCCAACGAGGTCATTTTCCATCCTCGCTCATGGTATGGTTGGGAGTTTCTTATTGGGGCTTAACAGAGGTACATTTTTGTGAGAAAGGTGTAAAAACGAATGCAGTTGTGTATCAAAATATAGTCCTGACGAACCTTGTGGAACCTGTTTCTCATACCATGTTCAATAACAGGCACTGGGTATTCCAACAAGATTCGGCGCCAGCTCATAGAGCGAAGAGCACACAAGACTGGCTGGCGGCGCGTGAAATCGACTTCATCCGGCACGAAGACTGGCCCTCCTCCAGTCCAGATTTGAATCCGTTAGATTACAAGATATGGCAACACTTGGAGGAAAAGGCGTGCTCAAAGCCTCATCCCAATTTGGAGTCACTCAAGACATCCTTGATTAAGGCAGCCGCCGATATTGACATGGACCTCGTTCGTGCTGCGATAGACAACTGGCCGCGCAGATTGAAGGCCTGTATTCAAAATCACGGAGGTCATTTTGAATAAACTTTAGTGTCATAAGAATCTATGTTTTGTTAAGTTCATTTTGGTATATAAATGGTTACATAATGAATAAACTTGTTTCAATTATTTTATATTAAACATGTGACAGAATTTATGACCTGACTAGGTATAGTATAATGTGTATTCATTGTTCATTATTGCCTGCCTAAACGGTGAAGTAAAATATCGTGAGAAAACATGTATGTCTGTAAATGTTGATTAAGAATTCCGAAAGTGTATGAAGTCTGCCAAACTGCATTAGGCCAGCGTGGTGGACTATGGCCTATCCCCTATCATTAGTAAGAAGGTCCGTGCCCAGGAGTAGGGCAGAGTTTACTAATATAGATAACTTAGCTGGCCCGGCCGACGTCGTCCTGCCCGTAAAAGTAGCGCCACACTGACAGCAGCGCCACCTACGGGTCCAATTGTTTAACTATTTTTCTCACGTATCCTTGTAAAGAGAGTAATATTCCGAATCATTGTATATGTATTTATTTCGCACGCTCGCACTAAAAAAATTGACCTGGTTAATGACTATATAGAAATCAATGCATAGCAATGGGATCGCTAAATGCTGTGTTGTTTTTAGTGCCTCGATAGGCAGACGAGCAGACGGGCCACCTGATGGTAAGTAGTCACCGCCGCCCATAGACTTCTGCAATGCCAGGGCACAGCAAAGCCGCTGCCTACCTCTTCAGTTTCTACGTACTAGTATTTTATTGAATTATTTTTATTAGTCACAAATACCAACGTCACTCATTAAGAGATAATGAAACATAAACATCATCTCGGCATTGGGAATTTCCCGAAAGATGCTGTCATGTACAACTGATTATCAACATAACCTACTTAATTGGGTACATATATTTTTTACAATTATTATGAACGCATTATCTAATGGACGACCTTGTCTTAAATTTAGTTTATCAAATCTATACATATAAAAGTATGTGCTGACTGACTTATCCACGATTTGATGATTATCATGTAAGGGTACTTTAGATTTTTATGGAAATGTTGCGGGTCACTTGCGAAGTATTTGTGGGTAGATTGGATAGGTTGTGGACTCGGTGGGGTAGATTTGTTATAAAAAGGAAAGCCTCAGCGCTCGCGGGGCAGTCTATACGAAACTAACGGTAGTGTAACTCGGTTTTAATCAGTGTGCGTACAGTTGTTTTCAGTTTAGTTTGTGTTTAATCGATGATGGCTAATAATCATGTATGGCATATATAGGTATTGCATTTTTTTTACTGTGCATAGCCTTGTGAACACACTGCACCTGATGTTAAGCGCAGTGCCGTCCAGTTACATTATCAAGTAGCGAGAAACCATGTCTTCCTCGCTACTCAACACAATCATTGCGGCCCGCTGAGTAGCTTCTTCACACTGTGCTTAAAGGGCCCAGGATCATAGGAAGGAGGGAAAACTGTTCCGCAGCTCGATGGTGCGGACAAGACCGGAATTCGCGAACCTATTGGAGTTGCTAAGCGTCCAGACAAAGCCGGACATGGTCTGGCTTTTTACACGCTTGATCAGCTAAATTAGACCGATCTGACCTTCGTTGATCAGAATTTTCGATTCACGTGCCGTTGTATCTTTGTTGTCAGTAAATGTTCGCCTTGCGTTTGAGTATTTGGACGTATTTTTAACAGACTTCAAAAAAAGAGGAGGTTAACAATTCGTCGGAATCTTTTTTTTAATGTATGTTCCCCGATTACTCGAAGACGCCTCGACCGATTCGAGAAATTTTTTTTTTGTTTAAAAGGGTAGACTTCCCAGGTGGTCCCACTGGCACCAAGTCAGGATCTTATGATGGGAACTCAGAAAAATTAAGGGCAAAATTTTATAGTGACGCATAATTTGTGTTTTATTGAAGTCGGTGTATTTTTTATGAATTAAAAAACTTTTATTTATAATCGCTTTGTTTCAGCAATAATCAAACTTGATTGTTTTCTATGTTTACAAATATTCACAATATGCTGCGTGTATTGGTTGGCATCTCGAGCTACTGTGACGCAATCTGAGTGATTATGTTACCGTTATTGTGGTAATGGCCAAGGCAATAAGATTTATCAGCTATTCTAAGCGACGTATTAGTTTAAAGTATAACTCACGTCAAAAAACATTCAGAGGAAACTTAAGGTGAGGTAGGCTCAGACAGTTCAGATCAGACTAAATTTTTAAACTAATTATTCGATGTTAAAAACTAAAAATATTAACAATATAAAAATTTGCCATGAAAGATGAACATATTTACAAAACGATTGTGCTTCTCGATACACGATTCATTAAAGTTGGCTCGATAGAAAATATTCGCAAAGATGCATCGAAATTTGAAAATTTCAATCCACACGACCTCAAATGAATCCTTAGTATACGGTTATAAAGAAAAATATTGAAACGAAATTTTTCTATAACATTTTCAATGAACTGCATTAAACGAGTGTGTGAATATTTTTTCACATTTCATTTATAAATACAAAAAAATAAATGTTTTAAAATTACGAAACATGAAATGGCCGTGGTCTCCATGCTGAAATGGTTTTTAAACATGATGCGCATGTGCGAGACTTGTCAGACGGCAATTGGGCCGTGTTGAGAGCAGACGTGTACGCGATTTTTCGCTCGCGCTGTCAAAAATATTTTTTGTGAAAACATGATGAATATGACTTAAAGTGTTCACAAATAGCACTAACTAAAGATAATATATTGAATATAATCAAATATATTTAACTTATCATAATAATTTCAAACTATATATATTTTATTTATCATAAAGACTGTCAATTCTTATCAAAAGTCGTGAATACAGGTTGATTGATTTGAACAAACTATTTGAGAATAAAATTATGGTATGATACTTGATATAACAAAAATATACTAATATTATAATTACGAAAGTGAGTCTTCCACTTTGGAAGGTTGCATGGTTAAGCCGCTGAACTGTTTTTGATAATAATCGGTAAAAATGAACGCTAGTATTATTTAATCAATGCCATTATTAAAATGTTGGTGTTCGCGAGACGAGAGGAACCAGCAGTTTATGTTCTAAATAGATGTAGAAATATAAAATAAATACAACCAACCGACACACACATAGTCCTGACCCTACACTAGGTCAATCTTGTATTCTGGGTATCAAGAACTACGAGGGACAATGGTCACACAACACCCAGATCCTAAACAAATGTCGGTCTGTCACATAAACATTTGTCTCGGTGCGGGAATCGGACCCACAGCCTCTCGTTTCACAACTTACTAATCGCCCGCTGCGCCAGGAGGCTGTCAAGAAATGACTAACTTATGTCCAAATTTAATTATTATTTTGTTGGAAATGAAAACCGTCATCAGCGGGCTTATACTATTTCACACTACTATTGCGACTGATTACCAGATCCCTAGAGCTCGAAGACTATAATCGTAAATAAATGCTTTGGATACAGCACTTTGAATTTATTTCAATTATCCATACTAATACTATAAATGCGAAAGTAACTCTGTTTGTTTGTTACCTCTTCAAGACTAAACGGCTGAACGGATTGAAATGAAATTTGGTAAGGGAATAGATTATATCCTGGAGAAGGACATAGGCTATCTTTTTTCTCATAAAACAACCTTGAAAGGGGTCAAATAGGAGTTCAAAATTTGTATGGGAAATCCATAATTCCTCGACTTAGGGATCTGTAAATTCATATTTAGGCTTTTGGGAAGAAATAAAGAAATACGTGTTTCGACGTTTTTGAAAAATCATCTCTAAAAGGGGCAAAGTGAGGTTAAACTTATGGGGTACACCTGAGAGGCTGGACAGGTACTACAGGTGCTACAGGTGCCTCAGTGCAGAAGACAACTCCTTGGATTGTATAATTCTGCTCCCGAATATAACCTCCACGCAGGCGGAGCCGCGAGCAACAGCTAGTATATCATAAGTTCTGCTATATTTATTTTATATTGATTGCGCAAGACTGAAATAACATATAATATAACAATCAAATTCTACCTTAGGCGGACGACTACAAAGTTCATTATTATAATAATTTTATTAATTTAACAGTTTGACAAACAATACGTTTTAAAGTACTCGTTTGTTTTCGGCGGACGATCGATTATACGTTTTTGTGTTCGTGTCGGTAAAAGAGAAATAATATATTACTATTCTTGTCATTTCGTGCATGACGTCAGATATGGATGACAATATTAATTGTCAGAAGAATAGATCTTGCAAAATTTATGATTTCTGAAAATGCATCAACTGAAGATATATACTTTTTACCCGGCTCCACCCCTATTAAATATTATCTATACATTTTCTCACTTGTTTACGGCAATGAGTTTCTATTATAATTTCCATAACCAATTTTTATCCTATGATATCGCTGTTACTTTTTCGTATAAAAATTACCCTATTCAGTTTCACTTATCTCGATACCTGCTGGTGGTAGGATATTCATATCCGCCAGGATAGCGACCACCGTACACAGAGTATAAAACCCGCTATAGTGGCACACGCAAGTGTGTCGCGTTCCGGGGTCAGCCAGTGTACCTCTGGTTTTTGTCGGGGTCTAGAGTTGGGGTATGATGTTTGGCCGTGTTGTTCTGAGTACTCTGACACTAGGCCCTTAACCGCTTCTTCACCTCCTTGCCCCATGGCGTAGTATGAAAAACTGAACATCAGGCAGACATGATTGTGTTAAGTAGCGAGGCATAGATTGTCTCTCGCTAGTTGGTACTTTAACTGGACGACACTGCGCTTACCATCAGGTGCAGTGTCGTCACTTTGCCAGGATAAAAAAAATATCAGATTCCATCATCATCGGAGCCACCCTGACAAAATAGTAAATAGACAAACAGATATTTTTTTGTAAATTCTTTTTTATCGATTTTCATTACTATGACATTTGATATTACTTTTTGTTTTGACAGAATATTTTTTTCTAATAATATTCATTCATACCAACGAAAAAGTTTTTATTCCACAACGAAATATTATATTAACATTATTAATTCAATTAACAATATATTGAGTACTATTATTTTGATAATATAACTCAAAATTCAACGGATTTATGACAATTCATACTTGACGGTCTGCATTGTGCAGTGGACGTTTAGTCGGTTGTGAAAAAAGAAGTCCAAGTTGGATCCCGAAATCGAATATCGAAAGGATACACTTCCTTTACCGAACATCAAGAGAAGTGACGGGAGATGATGATCGGGAGAAGGGTAAAGAATGGGAGGGTAAAATCAAAAGGAAACTGGACGGATTTGGCAGAGATGGGTGTAATCCCTAGTCTAGTTTAGCTTAGCTAGCTTAAGCTATTACATCTATATGAAAATGTCTAGTAACCTTTGCCGAGCGGATACCGTGAGAAAACGCGAGGACCTTAAGGATCGGGTTAAGATGTATAGCAAGAAAGCCTAGGTGATCGTGTTCTCGTGCAAGAAATCCCTGTTTCCTCACGTCCCCGTTCTTACAGGTGTTCCACTCCCAATGCACAGGATAAAAAAAATATTTTCATAAAAATCGGTTCAGTGTTTTCAGTTCAGTCGTGAAAATGTAACAGACAGAAAACTTTCAACCACTACTAATTCACCATTTTAGAGACTACATTTAAAAAAATACGTGTACGTTTATTTGTTTGTTTGAACACGCTAATCTCTAGAAGTACTGTTTGTAATTGAAAAATTCTTTTAGTGTTGGATAACCTATTTATCTGGGAACGCTATAGGCTATATAACATCACGCTATGACCAATATGAGCCAAGCAGCAATGAAAAATGTTGCAAAAACGGGAAAATATATTCCTTTTGAGAGCTTGTTTTGCGTGCGCTGCGTATATGGTTAAAGTTACGCAACAATCAAGTATGACGGAATTGTTCCTCTTAAAAAGTTACAAAAAAAGTCCGCGATAGCATATATCTATCTTTTTCGGTTAGCTCACCTTCCGCCCTGTGGAATGGGGGCGTTTGAATTCCACCACGGTAACCCCTGCCTGTCGTACGAGGCGACTAATAGGGGCCATCGGGGGTCGCGGGCGCGCAGCGGAGGGCTGTCAGCCCGTATCGATGCACTCCCAAATTCGGAGCATCGTGCGACCCCGAGATGGACGGCAGCGCGGGTCAGGCCTCGTTCGCTGTCGTTGTTCGGTGCGCGGGGGCTCCTTAGCCCTCCATGGAGATGGGCTGCTACGCAGCACCGCGCAGGGGCGATTCCGGCTGCAATTCTAGCACTCCTTAGAATACCCCGGGATCGCTCCGTAAGCGCCGAAGAAGGCCACCGCGGGGTTTTAGCTGGTAGTGTCGGGTGGGTTGTATATAGGGGTTAGGGACTCGGCCCAGCGGCAGCACGGATAGCCATCATCCGTGCGAGGGGGATGCTGGGTCGTAAGACCGGCTAGTCCAGCATACCCGTTTTATTCTTAATCCGCTTCCCTCCGGAGCGGGCGGCAGTAATAAAACGCTTTCCCCGCGACAACAAAAAAAAAAGCTCACCTTAACCTGCCTTAACCTTAACCTTTTTAATGGTTATGAAATTTGTCCTAAAACAATACATTATTTGCGAAGGGGTTTTTATAAACTTTGTATTTATTGTATACTTTTGCCCCCGAAAATAACCTCCACGCGGGTGAAGCCTCGAGTAGTATATAAAAGACGTGATTACTTTCACTCATATTGCAACTTATTTCACTGAACGTTAAAAATGAGTAATAATATAGGTACACTAGCTGTTGCCCGCGGCTCCGCCCGCGTGTAAGTTATTTTTGGGAGAAAGAGATCCATCGGACCCTATATATCATTGTTGCATGGGATATTAAGAGTAGGGTTGAATTTAATGCCAAGAAAACCTAGGTGTGCCCGTTATCATGCGTTAAATCCCCATTTTCTACTTTTTAACTTTTGGGGATTACTAAAATGACTATTAAAAAATAGGGGTTGGTGATAGAAGGGTGAAAATTTAGGGTTGTATGTATTTTTATATGTTGTATCATAAAAAAATATAAAATTAAAAATTTTGTCTAAAAAATAAAAAACAAATAAGTGGTGGACTACCCCTAACATTTAGGGGGATGAAAAATAGATGTTGGCCGATTTTCATAGATACCGGATATGCACAAAAAATTTCATCAAAATCGGTCAAGCCGTTTCGGAGGAGTATGGCAACGAAAACTGTGACACGAGAATTTTATATATTAGATATAAATAATACACCAAAAAGTCACACACATATTTCTGACCCCACACTACGTCAAACCTATATCGTGGGTATCGAGAACTTCGAGGGAATATGGTCCCACAACATCCAGACCCGAAACAAACATTAGTCTGTAACATTCGGAACTTTGTTGCGAGAATCGAGCCCACTGCCTCCCGTTTGAGGCCGAGGCTGTCATATAGGTTTTAATTTTAATAAAATAACATAATAGTTGAGGGTTTTTAAAAAATAAAAATTTATGGTATTTTACGTTCTATTTAATCGGATTTATTTGACATTTGCTTATTTCACTGTTTTAAATAATGAACATCCTTTATATGAGCGCCTATCGCTACTCGTTGGAGGGGGAGCCCCCGCGCACGCCGCCCCCACCCGTCGCATCTCACCCCCTCAATCATACCTCAGCCCAGAGTGGACACAGCCTTAATGTACAGAAAATGAATTTGGACTCAATGACTTCTTAATAGATGAGTTATTATTCCTGTAACATGGATTGTAGTACTGCTGTACACGGGGCTTTATCAATAAAAGCTTTAGTCCTCCATGCTATACAATTAAGACACATCAGTTAAATTTGAGTTAATAATGTCACACCAATGTTGGTCCAAATGGTGCCCGTTAAAATTCAAATTAACCATGATGGGTACAAATAGTGGGTAAGGTATTGATTCTTGAATCATTTTCAAATGGAAGAATTCATTTTTAACCGACTTCAAAAAAGGAGGAGGTTAACAATTCGTCGGAATCTTTTTTTTTATGTATGTTACCTGATAACTCGAAGACGCCTGGACCGATTCGAGAAATTCTTTTTTTGTTTAAAAGGGTATACTTCCCAGGTGGTCCCATTGGCACCAAGTCAGGATCTGATGATGGGATCTCAGACAAATCAAGGGCAACCCACAAATTTTATAGTGACGCATAATTTGTTTTGCTATTGAAGTCGGTGTACTTTTTATGAATAAAAAAACTTTTACTTATTCAAATCAAGAACACTAAATTCTTTGGCATCTAACAATTTATAAATCAAGTCTATGTCTAATACATCAGATAGAGCTGAGGTTTCTAGATGCAGTGTTTTTTTTTATGTAAAGGATTCGCGTGAATAAGCTAAGTAGTTAGATTTACAGACA
Organism: Laothoe populi; assembly: GCA_905220505.1. Classification (NCBI taxonomy): domain Eukaryota; kingdom Metazoa; phylum Arthropoda; class Insecta; order Lepidoptera; family Sphingidae; genus Laothoe; species Laothoe populi. The sequence goes on along the minus strand of HG992167.1, from coordinate 3,414,249 downwards.
TTTTGATTAAAGATAAAAGTTATATTTTATAATTAGAAATACTCAGTATCAAATCGGGAGACTGGAATTCTGCCTGGTATGGCGATAGACTTGCCACTATCAAACTATGGGACGGTAATAAATTCGGCGAAAAGTGGGTGTATCTACTTTTTAAAGATTTTGTGTACACCATTTGAGAATACTTATAGAAACTCTATTAAGATAATGACGCAATGTTCACGGCTTGCGCGACTAATGGCGTAAATAAATAATGGTTTTTTACACAGAAATATTATCTATGGGCGAAAAATATCTCATTCTTTATCGTCGACAATAACCCACTAACATTATGGCATTGTAGAGGCGGTAGTGTTCTCTGGCCACCTGGTGAGCCGTTTACCGGTTTGCCGACCTTCTACTTAGATTAAGTTACAATTTATAATAATATACTTAGGTATAAATAGTTTTTAAAATATAATTTTATTCACGGTAGGCAGCGGCTCTGGTGTGCTCTGGCATTGCAGAAATCTATGGGCGTACGGTGACTACTTACCATCAGGTGACCCGTCTGCCTGTCCAGGCACTAAAAAAAAATGCAAAAAACTAGACGAACATATCGCTCGTCGAATGTGACTCAGAATTGAGAATGACAAAGTACTGATTGGCACTTTTTGTCCTGAGACATAAGATACTAAGGCCTAAATTGTGAAAATTACGTCGACAATATCCAATAGCTGATTAAAAAATATATATTAAATATGGCTCATTACCAAACTTTTTGTCTCAATAGAATATCTATAAGTGTTCTTAAACAATGTTCAAAAAACTAGATGGTACCGGGCTTAAATGAAAATTGTCTGGATAACTACAAAGTCTATTCAAGTGTATTCTATAAAATATGTCTTATGACATCCTGAAAGGTTTAGATACAATATAATTTTCCTAAAAAAAAAAAATAATAAACGCAGCACTGCATGACAGCCTACGTGGCGCAGCGGGCCAGTAACCGGTTATCAAGAGGCCTTGGGTTCAAGGTCATTGTTGTGGGTATAGCCTTAACGCCTATACACAAGAACCATACTTATGCGAGCTCTTTGTTATGCGTTGATTTCTCTATACGAGTTGCGGCAGTTTTTGTTTGACGTCAAAAATTATCCAATGATGTCTACAGAAAAGAGATCACATATGTATTCCCCCTCCAACGTCGCCCTAATCATGTTTTGGGAGAACCTAGTGATCCCATCACGGTCGCTATCGAGGCAGCACCTTCTCTGTCCAACCGCAATGATAATTCTATTGTGAATACACGTCCTCGCAGTAGGACTTGCCTGCGAGTTCAAAGAACTAGTTCAGATCACACTAATATATCGAGATGGCCCTTGTTACTATCCCAAGCGACGCAACGGATCAAATTAAGGTTTTTTAGAAGGCGCCTTTGAGATTAGCTACACAAACATACGCTCAGGTAGGTAGCGGAGGAAGGTAGGAAGAAAGGCGTAGATAGGAACGGTAGGCAGAGGAGTAACCAGTACACGCACTTTTGCCGAATTTATTACGGTCCCATGTGATAAGGGCGAGCCTATCGCCATGGCTCAATACCAGACTCCAGGCTTATACGGAGTATTTCTAAATAGAAACACCCAATATTACTTTACCCGACCCGGGGATCGAAGCCGAGACCTCAGCACAGCAGTTGTAACGCATGCGCAATTACAACAACGCCAGTCTTTATCTGAGATTAGCCGTTGCTAAATATTATATTTCCTTGCCTTGCCACAATGCTAGATGAAGCTGTAAAGGCAACTATAAGCTAAAATCACATATCGATTCGAAATAATGTATCGATCTTGAATATGAGTCCCAGTGGGATAAATTATAATTCCATAACATTTCAATGGCTTTAATATGCTTCAAACTGGATCAGTACTAGACAATGCTGCTTGGAGGCAGATCAAAGTGTACCTACACAGATGATGTTTCGCAGTGTACAATTAATATCTTTTTTTTTTTTTTTTATGGAAAAAGGGGGCAAACGGGCAAGAGGCTCACCTGATGGAAAGTGATCACCGCCGCCCATGAACATCTGCAACACCAAAGGGCTTGCAAATGCGTTGCCGGCCTTTCAGGAAAGAATATGCTCTCTTCTTGAAGGTTCCCAGGTCGTAACGGTTCGGAAAGACCGCCGGCGACAGCTGGTTCCACAGAGTGGTTGTGCGTGGCAGAAAATGCCGTAAAAATCGCGCTGTTGTGGAACGCTGGACATCGAGATGGTGCGGATGGAATTTTATGTTTTGGCGCGATGTCCGATGGTGAAATTCAGCGGCCGGGATCAATCCAAACAATTCCTCGGAACATTCCCCATGATAAATGCGGTAGAAGATGCAGAGTGATCCAACATCTCTACGCAGAGCCAATGGATCAAGCCGATCGGAAAGAGCTTGATCGTCGATAACCCGAGCTGCCCTACGTTGAATGCGGTCAAATGGAAGTAGCTGGTACTGGGGGGCTCCCGCCCAGAGATGAGAACAGTACTCCATGTGGGGCCGAATTTGCGCCTTATAGAGATTTAGGCGTTGACCCGACGTGAAGTACCGTCTCGCCTTATTGAGCACACCAAGCTTCTTTGAGGCCAATTTGGCCTTTCCTTCCAATTGACCGCGGAACTGGACGTTGCTCGAAATGTCGACGCCAAGTATTCCGATACTGGGTTTGGCAGACAGGGGAGTGTTCTCTAAATGAGGAGTCACGACAAATGGTGACTTTTTAGCGGTTAACGCGCAGACTTGTGTCTTTTTGGGGTTGAATTGGACTAAGTTTAGTCGACCCCAGTCCGAGACTTTGGTTAACAAGGACTCGACTTCAGACACAAGTTTGTTCCGGCTCTCGTCGACGTATTCCCGAGAAATATTAGCACGGCCAGTGTACAGTACATCTACAGTGCTATCGTCTGCATAGCAATGAATGTTGCTGATTTGCAGCATGTCATTTATATGCAGAAGAAACAGAGTAGGAGACAGTACACAGCCTTGTGGAACACCAGCATTGACAAATTTAGGATCAGAGCATGCACCGTCGACGACGACCTTGATGCTCCGATCTGCCAAAAAACTGGTGATCCAGTTGCATAATTTCTCGGGAAGCCCATAGGAAGGTAGCTTCGAAAGAAGCGCCTTGTGCCATACCCGATCAAAGGCCTTCGCTATGTCCAGGCTGGCTGCAAGCGCCTCCCCCTTGGTCTCAACTGCTTTTGCCCATCTATGAGTTAGGTAGACTAGAAGATCACCGGCTGAGCGACCCCGACGAAAGCCGTACTGGCGGTCGCTAATCAGCCGGTGCTCCTCCAGGTACCGCAGGAGCTGGCAGTTAATAACGGACTCCATTATCTTGGAGAACAAGGAGGTGATGGCTATAGGCCTGTAATTGGACGGGTCCGAGCGGTTGCCTTTTTTAGGGATCGGGTGCACTAAAGCGGCCTTCCAGGATTTCGGGACTACGCCTAATGTATAGGAGTGCCGGAAAAGACGCGTTAAAACCGGTGCCAACTCCGGAGCACATGTCTGCAACACGATCGGAGGGATGCCATCGGGCCCACTCGACTTATGAATGTCCAAGGACAGGAGTGCTTTGCGAACTGCACTTTGCCGGAACTTAACCTCCGGCATCGTTGCATCGCACCGCGGGATTGTCGGCGGTGAATTTCCTCGGTCATCCAAAGTCGAGTTGGACGCGAAGAGAGAGCCCAGAAGATCGGCTTTCACCTTCGCGGCATGGGCCAGCGAGTCATCCTCCGTGTGCAGGGGTGGAAAAGATGGCTGACAGAAATTTCCTAAGACAGCCTTGGCGAGAGACCAAAACGCACGTGTTCCCGACGGGAGACGTGCCAGTCTCTCGCCAATTCTGCCAATGTGCTCCGACTTCGCCTTAGCAATGGCGCTTTTGAAGGACCTAGAGGCAAAGTTAAACTCCTTTTTAAATGCGCCGGTATTTACATCGCTAGACGCCGACGCGTCAGCCCAGGCTTGGTAGCATTCCCGCTTTCGGCGTAATGCCGTCTTGCAGGAGCGACCAAACCAAGGCTGGGATTTGCCTCCGATGGGCACTGCAGAGAATGGAATAAAGAGTTCCATACCCTGAAGTACCACATCAGTGATAGAGTCAGCAACGACGTCAGGATCATCCGGCGAGAAGCAAATCTGCCCCCATGGGTAGGACGCAAAGAATGACCGCATTCCGTCCCAATCCGCTGACCTATAGTGCCACACGCGGCGGCAGCCCGCAAAGCGAGGCCGTGTTGAGTGCGTGACTGGCACTGTACTCCGGACAAGACAGTGGTCCGACGAACCAAGAGGAGGATCGACGGATACCAGGTAGCCTTCCGGATGAGAGGTCAGCAGAAGGTCCAACAGGGAAGGTGTATGATCCTCCACATCTGGGATTCGCGTTGGCGAGGTGACCAGTTGTGTCAAATCATATGCTAATGCGAAATCGTGAACAGATCTCCCCGCATGATCGGTGGTGCGTGATCTAAGCCATTCGGCGTGGTGGGCGTTAAAGTCACCGAGAATCACGATCTCTGCGGATGGGATCTGCTGCAGCACGGAGTCTGTAGCCATTTGCATGTGCTCAACAAGTCGGTCAGTTTCGGCATTACCGCTATGGGACCTATACAGGCATGCGTAGATTCGCGGATGGTCGTCGCAGTCTATGCGTAGCCAGAGGTTGGATAGGTCCCGCCCTTCAAGGCTGCCGAGGCGACGAGAGCAGATATCCTCTCTAATGTACACGCACACCCCAGCCCGCGGTACAAAGGAATGTTCCAGTTTGTACCCCGGGTAGGAGAGGAAAGAGGTGTCAGCCGGAGAAGATATCTGCGTCTCGGTAAGGAATAGCAAGGCCGGCTTCGCCGTCTCAAGATGGAAGTGGACGGCGTTCAAGTTGGAATTCAGCCCCCTTATGTTGCAAAAATCCACAGCAAGCGTGGAAGGGGTGGCCTTATGTTGCCTGCTCCGTTTGCCTCGTACACGTGCAAAATTGCCCCCCCCAGAATACGGAGGGCAGCCTGGGCATCCACACACAGGTGGTGTACGATCTGGGCGTGGACGTCCAGAGAGGGATTCTCCACCGCGATGTACGCTGGTGGTACCCTCCTGGGGTAGATCAACCAAATCTCGCACTGCCATGTTATTTAGTGGTGTGGGGGAGGGATGGGGAGTGGGCCTCCGGGACTCTCACAGACCAAACGAAACGCGACAGCATAGCTGCCACTTGACGCCGGTTTTCTGTGAGAGAGTGGTTCTTCCCCGGGCGTGCCGGCCCATTCGGCTGCTACCCGAAAGTGCGCAGCATGGCACTACCACTAGTGAATCTCCAACTCCTCAAGCTAAGCATTCTCAGAGCCTCACTTCACTGCTGTTTTAAATGCGTGCCATTGTATATCCTGACCGAGTTATAGTGGAGAGTGTATGGGCGAATAGTCTAAAGTTCCAGACTATGTGCGAATACAGACGCATTACATTTCCTTATCAAAGGCATTGCCCTGCATCCGTTGACATATGCAAGCACCCCAGTATCATGGGTCAGATGATAACACTATTTGTCTTAGGTATTCAGAATACCTCTCAAATAACACTGCATGTGTCTTTAAGTATTGTCCTTAGCCTAATTAGATATAATAGCAATTTTCTTAGTGTTTTGTGTATATTGGCCTGAATAATAGAATAAATTAATTTGTCAGATAAAATTTTTATTTCATTACAACCACTCTTTAGAGTGGAAATATATCTATGAATTCACGATTATATATGAAATTTGAAATATCTACAGCTGTTGAAAAGTTATGAAAATTTTGATATTGCAATTATTACATAGATTTACTAACAATCATTTATAAAACAGCATTAAAGTAGATAGATTTTGAAATGCATTTTTGTTTAAAACTTCCATAATAAAAAGCTTTTACAATACCAGTCAACCTTCACGTAATTTAATTCAAATACTTTTTTACAACCTTAAAAAATCTATTCAACACAAATGAAAGAGAGTGGTTGAGGAAAAACTCAACCTTGATGTCATAGTTTGAATGCAATCCAGTTTAATTATAACATTGCTTTCTTGTCTATAATAGGCTATTTGACAACATTGAAAATACACTGCAAATTGTGGTCATCCTGTTAGACAATAGCTTAAAAAACATATAACACTTAATTTTAAACAAAATACACAGTCAGGTCATAAGTCACACAGTAAAAACTTTTATTTTAGAATGCTGGCCACAAAAAAGTTTATTGAATTCGAATTTCAAATTTTTCATGAAAATAAAAATGTACCTATACTTTTTAGAATTTTACTCATTTTTAAATATGGAGTGGACGCTTAAAGAAGACCGTGTTGCAGTAATTGCGTTGCATCGTTGCGGTTACGCGCCAATTCAATTTTTTGACATACTGAAAAATTTGAATATAACCAAAAGATTCGTTTATCGTACCATCAAACGATACAATGAAGACTCTAGTGTAGATGACAGGTCAAGAAGTGGTCGCCCTCGGTCTGTTAGGACTCCAGCAGTGATAAAAGCTGTGAAGGCGCGAATTCAAAGAAATACCAAACGTAAGCAGAAACTGTTGGCCCTTCAGATGGGGTTAAGCAGAACCACGGTGAAAAGGGTGTTAAATGAAGACTTAGGGCTTCGGGCATATCGAAGAAAAACAGGACATCATTTGAATGCTCGTCTAATGGACCTGAGACTGAAGAGATGCCGCGCTTTGTTGAAGCGGTACGCGGGAAAAAAATATCGGGAAATTCTTTTTTCAGATGAAAAAAATTTTACCGTAGAAGAGAGCTACAACAAACAAAATTATAAGGTGTACGCACACAGTAGTGAAGAAGCGAGCAACCGTATTCCGCGTGTACAACGAGGTCATTTTCCATCCTCGCTCATGGTATGGTTGGGAGTTTCTTATTGGGGCTTAACAGAGGTACATTTTTGTGAGAAAGGTCTAAAAACGAATGCAGATGTGTATCAAAATACAGTCCTGACGAACCTTGTGGAACCTGTTTCTCATACCATGTTCAATAACAGGCGCTGGGTATTCCAACAAGATTCGGCGCCAGCTCATAGAGCGAAGAGCACACAACACTGGCTGGCGGCGCGTGAAATCGACTTCATCCGGCACGAAGACTGGCATTCCTCCAGTCCAGATTTGAATCCTTTAGATTACAAGATATGGCAACACTTGGAGGAAAAGGCGTGCTCAAAGCCTCATCCCAATTTGGAGTCACTCAAGACATCCTTGATTAAGGCAGCCGCCGATATTGACATGGACCTCGTTCGTGCTGCGATAGACAACTGGCCGCGCAGATTGAAGGCCTGTATTCAAAATCACGGAGGTCATTTTGAATAAACTTTAGTGTCATAAGAATCTATGTTTTGTTAAGTTCATTTTGGTATATAAATGGTTACATAATGAATAAACTTGTTTCAATTATTTTATATTAAACATGTGACAGAATTTATGACCTGACTAGGTAATGTATATTTTTTGCAAATCAAACGAAATAAAATACAACATTTTTTTTAAATTTTATCTGTGATGTGAACACTCTGTGATTGTTTGCAACTCTGGTGACGTCACACGTAAGTAGACATAGTTTCTTCAAGTGATTTTAGTTCGCGTTTTATGTTTTCTGCGTTATAAATTCTATTGTTGGTCTATTTTTGAAGCAGTTTTATGATAATTGTTGATAAAACAATTATCATAAAACTTAGCTTTGCTTATCATTATGAGCTTGTTTACTTGCATGTGACGTCACACGTGTCATATGATCAGCGCCATTACAGAAATAGCGTTTTTGCCGCGGTTTTGGGGATTTAAACTTTAACATTGATTTTTATTAAAAATACAGTAGATTTCCCGGAAATATCAATATAGTGTGCTTATTATGTAATAAATAATAGTTTAAATCATTTTCGAAAATTAGTCAAATAGCCTATTGTATTCTTTGATCCGTTTATTTGAATTTCATAAATATTACGCCATGCGAAATTCCAAAGCTAGAGATTAAAGAGTAACTAGTAATATTAGTCAAAACTGTACTGGAAATATGGCTCTGCTCATTATTTTTATAATTAAAGATATGACCTTGGCTATCTTATGACAAGAGGTGACCAATTAGCATGAACACTCTAAATAAAAATAACATACATAGTGTTGAACCCATAGTCTTGTATCATGGGTATTAGGAACTATGAGAGACTTTTTTATACCATGATGGTGGCATACGAGCTTATGGCCTGACTGATAGTAAGCAATTACGATAGCCTATAGATGCTTGCAATAACAGGAGCACCACACGCGCGACGTCGACCCTTGATAAACCTATTCACCCCTTCTTGAAGAACCCTGTAGTCATACTGTAGTCCTCTCAGAAAATGAAAATTCCAAATTGGGTTGCTCACCTTTGGGAAAAGGAAAGTAGATGTTCAATGAATAGTTATGTTATGTTGGTCAAGCTATTGCAGAGGCCGAGGTTTCCATCTCTGCACTAATAAAATGAGACCATAAGTCATTCCTGATACTCAAAGCACTCGTTGTGTCTTATTTATCACACTGTTTTGCTATTGGCTTCTCTTACAACATTAATCTATTTAGACAAAAACCTTACAAATTTATGTAAACTTTTTAGCAAAACAAGGGAATTTGATTGCTTGGTTTATTACAAATACATAAATTTTCCAATAGTATCTTAATTAACCAAGGATTTATTAGTAAAGATAGTAATAATTACTATTACAATGTACAAAACAAGCACATTAATTCCAATATAAATAGTTTAGATGATGTCAATTTTAAATGATTAAATAATGTTTCACCCTCCCTGCTGGAACATTTTTACTACAAGACACTTATTTTTAATACAAACCATGTAATAAATGTATTCAAAATGAACACCAGGAGATAACAGTGGTGGCCTTATAGGCTATGAACCAATGGTAGGTAAGATGCTGTATGAGATTTTTACAATTAATCAAACATTATCTGTTGAGAAATTATCTACCACAATATGTTTTTGGGAAGGCATTTGGCAGTAAGAAACAACACCAATATGCATAAAATGTGACAATGCACCAATGATTTTTCTTACAATATATACAGAGTATGTCATAAACAATGTATAAAAACTTCATCGCGGTGATGAATGGATGTAGTCTACTGATAATGTGGTTTTATAATAAGATTTTATTGGCAGTGTATGATGCTGCTGGCGAGAATGAGACTTTTTGGTTCAAGATCAATCCTGCCATATGTCAATACATATGTACTTTATTAGTGACACACAACTGTGTTTTACTTTTTGATTGATTAGCACCTTTATGTTGAAGTTTTGGAGTTAAATATTATTGTTGTTAATTTTTCACAAAAATCATTGGCTTGTTATTTATGTACAGTATTTTAATTCTTCATTACACAATTAAATTACAGCAAACAATTGGAATTAATAATATTAAAGACACTGATTACAGGAAATCCCCTTATAAGAAATATATCTAAGAATGTACAGTATTCATTTATACTCTTTACAAGTGTGCCTTGATGGTGCAGTTGTAATTGTGCATGTGTTACGATTGCTGTGCTGAGGTTACACGATCGATCCCCGGGTCAGGTAAAGTGGTATTGGGTTTTTCTATTTAGAAATTGTCAGTATTAGGCCGAAGTCAGGAATCTGTGTCCTGTATGGCGATAGGCTCGCCCCCTATCACATTATGGAACCAAAATTCCCTGCCTACCCCTTCAGGGATTACAGGTGTGAGTGTATGCGTGTCTTTAAAAGTGTATGTTCAATTCCCTTTTTGAACAGCTATATATTTTGCATATCAAAATTAATAAAAACATTATGAACTTGTTTCTCAAACTTTTTGATTCTTGGAAAAAGCATTTTTTAATATGTCCTTATAGTTAGTACAGTAAAGTGACTACATACCCAATGGTACATAGTGTCATTGAAATGTAATGTTAACAAAATGTAAGATTCCGGGCTAGGATTTTACAGACCTATAACTATAATTTTCTAAAATGTATGTTCTGTTTTGTATTCTTTATATGTATGGCTCCACCGTTGGATTCGGTGATTTTGCCAATGACAAACTGGCCTGACATCTTTTTAAATGCTCATTTATCTATTTTAAAATTACAAAGCTATTTGAAAATAACAAAAAAATATTATTGGTGTTGTTGTTAGCCTCCATTATTCTGTTTTGTATTGAATAATAAAAACTAAACAGAGTCAAAACACATTCTTAAAAATAATACACTGCATTAGTACTATAGAACTAAATGTAAAGTTTCATGAATAAATTTAATGATAACACCTCACCAAAATATGAATTAACAACTTATTTATTATTATTTGATTGTATTATGAACTATATCATATGGTTAGATGAAGTCTGGCAATCTGCCAATAACAAACAAATTAACTAAAACAAACAAAGACTCACCTTCGAAGCTTCAAATCCATCCGGATTCAGTGACGGCATCAGGTGTATTTCCGTGGTATTCACTAGTTTAGTCACTCGCTCGCTTTTCCCGTAATTCCGCAGCAAATATTGGGCCAAATACACCACCAACTCTCGGCCAACTGATTCGTCACCATGCATGTTGGCCACATATTTAAACGCCGGCCGCTCCGGGTGTACGGTACCGACATCGCTGGTGATTTGTAATACCAATAAGCGCCGTCCTTCCACCGATTTGCCTATAGAATACACTTTGACCAAATCCGGATATGTCTTTTCGAAATCGTCAAATAACTTTACTAGGTCGTCGTATCCTGTGTATTTCGGATTGGAAAGAAAACTCTCATCCTCCTCTACGGATCGAAGTGCTGATTCGTTGATTAATAAAGAAAATAAAACAATACACGTGTAAATGTACCAGCCCATGTTTGCAGACTGGTTGTGTAGACGTAGCCGCAATATAAGCGCGTTTACCCGCGTATACACTTGAATTACAACTGTAAACACCTCTTTATCAGCTCATACATTGTAAACGACCACTTTATGAGAGGAAATAGTTAAGAAATTGATAACACAAATAAAATAATACTGACGTCAGACTGCCCGAATCTGTATTCTGAACTGAAGTCTGAATCACACTTTGACAGCTGACAACTGTCAAGACAATGTTGGTGTTGCTACATTAATATCTAATTCCGTCCCTATTATTTTAATTATGATATAAAATATCAATGTAGTTTAATTCTAAGTATTTTGCTAAACCTATCTCAATATGTCTCTAATCACTATAATTGAATTTATTCTGTACTTTTCTTATTGTAGTCTAGTTGGAATCTTTAATCAGATATTATTCGGGGTAGTAACCGGCAAGATAAGCTGTCTGTGTGAGTCAGTACTTGTACATGTGTTACACAACTCTATGCTGTGCTACAAATAGCATAAGTACACATTTTAAAGGAAACCCACTGGCCTAGCGCATTAGTCATATTATAAGAAATGTCACACTTGTGTGTGAATTATGAATTACTAGCTTTTGCCCACAGCTCCGCATGCGTTTAATGGCGCCGCAGGAGACAGTGCTCTACACAATAAATAAGTACACCCACACTATGAAACTTTTTCCCAGCGCGAGAACCCAACCCGTAACCCATATGTTACTGGATAAAAATTATTGCCTATCTCATTTTCTGATCCATAAACTGCCACTATGCAAAAAACTATGTCGATCCCTTACTCTGTGAAAAACTTAACTATGCCGCGGGAACTGTACATTTTTCCGGGATAAAAAGTAGCCTATGTGCTTTTCTGGACTATAATTACTCTACGGACTATATCTGTGCCAAAATTCAACCAGATCCGTACAGCCATTGTAGCGTGATTGAGTAGCAAACATCCATCCATCCATTCATACAAACATTCGCATTTATAATATTAGTAGGATTATTGAAACAAAATACAATCTTCATTTTATACATAAAAGTACAGTGACATGTAGGTCGTTTGATATGCTAATTAAATCATTTTGAAGTAAGTAAATCCGCTTGCATCCGTCCGCCTGTTATCTGACGAATATCTAATCTGAGAACGAAGTATTTTTTATGGTGATCTTTTTTTTTCAAGCAGTAGTTGCAATAGGACTATCCAAGTTTATAGCATATAGTTTTGGAAATATGTATGTCCCAAGCTGTTAGATAAACTCTTTTGTCAAAAAAAGTTTAATTTTTCATTTTCAACAATTTAATTACAGATATGTTGATTACATATCTCCATTAAAGTCAAATAAGTAGAATATGTAGTCTATAAAATTGCGTGTATATTATTAATTAGCAAAAAAACTCTGAACCTATTTAAATAATAACAAGGTATCATAAAATAAAATAAATAATGTGAAAATGGCGTTTATTTTAACTGCGTGATGAAGAATTATCACCTTTTTGTGCTTTGAAATAATAACACTATTTAGGTACAAGAAAGGAACTGAATCCCATACAGTCTAGATAAATAAAATTGTAATGTACAATTATTAACAAATTACTAATGCTGCAAGTAATTAAAAAAATGAAAATGGAAACAGAATTCAATTGAAACTAAGAACCAAATTTCCTAAAGGGATGTCTTGAAGTATTCACATTGTTTTGAAAATAAGAAGACATTGATAGTGTTGTCTCATAATTTTTGTAAATGTCAGTTTTTGTTTTTTTTTTTCATAAGAATATCCCGCTAATTTTCAAAGCAATAACATAAATAATTTATTCTAACTTAATGAACACATCTTTAATTGTTTCATACATTCTATATACTAAGTAGTTAAAATTAAATAAAAATTATAATCACACTTGGGTACATGGATGATTTTTTCAAGGCTTTATATTTAGTGTGTGTGTACCTTCAAAATAGATTGACAGACAGGGCCTGACAAAAAACGACTTTTAGTGATGGAAAAACAGACCAGGGGTTTATATGATCATTATTATTTTGACCGCCTCCGTGGCGCAGTTGGCGAGTAGACGGCTGTGAAACGAGAGGCCGTGGGTTCGATTCCCACACCGGGACAAATGTTTGTGTGACAGACAGATATGTGTGTCCGGGGTCTGGGTGTTGTGAGACCGCGCGTCTCTCTAGGTCCCTGATACCCACAACACAAGACTCGTATCTTAGTGTGGGGTCGGGGTTATGTGTGTGACTGCTGGGTGTTATTTATTTATTTTATTAAATTTGACAGATTTATTTTTCACTAAATATGTAAAAAATTATAGATCGTGGAATATTTTGTAATAATGTTAAGTTTTAAACATATTTGGATATGCCAAATGCCAAAGAAGTGAAACATCTAAAGTTCTATATATTTTTAAACCGAAAAAATCATCTATGTAGAAAAATAAAACAGAAACAACATTCGACATAAATAATATTTCATCGTATCACAGGATCATAAAATTGAAGTGTAGTAAAACGAACTAATCTGAAATATTAAAACATATGTTTGATTATTATTCTTCGTAGATTAAAATAATGCTTGTAGAAATACTCATAACAGAAAAATAATACTAGACAATACATTTATTTCTTAATTTTTAATGCTTTGTGCGTAATGTAAATGCAGTAAACAGATAGTTATTTTTTATGTTTACACAGAAATGTTAAAGGGCTTGGAACTTTATATTGTTGCGTTTTCATATTATACGTGTGATTTTATTTCTTAAGGTTATAAAGATCACATTGCACCTAAGAAACTTGTAAAATACGTTTTCAGAATATTAAACTTAAGGCACCAATTAGTATGTAGATTTTATTTTATTTAAAATTGGTACAATCTATTACATTCTAACAGAACACCTTACAATTTATTGTATAAAATACTTAAGTTACATACTAAAATAGTACAAAAAGGAATAAATGGCAACACTAATTATCTTCACTTTACTTTTATTTGGTTTTACATTTATTTTTTTTGTTGTTAAAATAAATTAAAAAAACCATATTGTAATTAAAAATATTTACACCGGTGTTACCATATTCTCTTTCAAATACTACCATTTTTTTACAAAATTCACCTATAACATACATTTACACATAATATTATGTCAATACTTACGTAGGACGGCCCTGAAATACAATATACAAAGGCTATATAAATTATTACAAAAATACTTGAGCAACACTTAAAAAAGCTTGCTACATAGTTTTAAAATACTTTTTTAATACAAAAGTAGACATTAAACATCAGCTCTTAATATATAAATTTATCATTCCGATACTTTTTTATCATGTCACAGCAAAGTGACCACACTGCACCTGATGGTAAGCGCAGTGCCATCCAGTTAGAGTATCAAGTAGCGAGAAACAATGTATCTCTTGCTACATAACTCAATCATCACGGCCTGCTGTGTAGCTTCTTTACACTACGCCATGAGGAAAGAAGGTTAGGTCGAGGGTCTAGTGTCAAAGTACTCAGAAAACCACAACACGGCCAAACATCGTACCCAACCTTTGGCTCCCGATAAAAAGTATCAAAAATATGAAATTATGGCGACCATACAAACACACAGACACGCAACATTTAACTATATAAAAGGCATTTAAAGACTACAATAGATGTATTATAGAAAAGTGTGGAGGCACTTGTGTAATTGAGTTAAAGACAATACATGGAACATAAAGGGTCTTGCCCTTCTATTACTCATAAACTCTACAATTTTTATCTTCGTTACTTACTGCAGAATCATTTTACAACAAAACAGATTAGTCTAAAGCGCTTATTGTTTGTATAAATTGTGTCAAGCGCTTTCAATCAAAAATCCCCTCCAGAGTATCCAATATAAATCATCAAGCAAGTCATTAATGCATATATACCCACCAAATTTAACCTACCAAGCCTTTTTGTTTTTCTCTCTTCTTAAAACGTATGCCCGCATTTATACCAACATTTAATAAAATAATTAATGTAAAGAAACCGTCGGCGACCATTTCCTTAAATACGCCTTTAATGAATGTTAATATGGGTGATTATCGCCTGTTTTAGTGCGGCTGTTTTGGGCCGGGCCGGGCTTGAGAGGCTAAGTTTAAATAGGCACCAGCTAATAACCACAGACTTATTTTATAATCACATACAATGTCATTCGGCAAACCACAATATACACCATCTAAAGCTTTTAAAATGATGATACTCGAATATAAAAATATATTTATATAGAAGGATATAGTGTGTATTGATGGATTTCTTTCACTTGTTTAGATAAAAAATAGCAAGACAAGAAACTTAATAGAATGAAAACGTGTTTTCAAAATGGCTTTTATATTTAAATTTCATACTTTACTTTGGTGAGTGTTTTACTGCATGATAACAATGGTTAAATCATTTTCAAATTTCAATAAGACATCGGTGGTTTACTTTTATAAAAAATTGTATAAAAATTTGATACCTAATTTCATATATTAAAAAAGCTGCCAAACTACATTCTTTTGGTATAAATTATTTTGGTGTAGTAACCCTAACTCAGTTTGGGGTAAATTCTCAAGGACGGCTATGAACTAGTTAAAAATAATGGAGAAGTTCTTATTTGGAGCATCAAAAAAAATAAACTTAATAATGAATAAGATGAAGGCAAGAAACTGCCAGTCAGAACAGAACCACTTGTAACTTTATTACAATATTAAACTATAATTAAACGAATTAAGGAATAATTGAATGAATTAAATAAATGCCATAAGATAGGAAATAACATGGTAATACAACTGAACTTAACTTTATGTACCTACCCCAAATGGGTTTTCTGGTGGTAAATTTTTAAATTTTCAGAATACCCCAAACTCATCCAAAAATGTTACATGCTTACCATACATTCTTACGCTATAATAATTATTTAAAATGGCCAGTCCAAAAGATATTGGCTAAAATTCCGGCGATCATTAGCGAGAAATATAACACCACCGCCGCCCACCATAGACGCTTCTCCCATTTCCGCTTCTCTAAGTTACGAAGTACCCCAATACCTACTAGAAGACCTGGAAATAAAAAAAAATTTAATGACATAATTTCCATTTTCGAAATTATTTTTTTAGTTTTGTAGAAAGCTTACGGACTAATATAATCAGGTAGTTATGATTACAATATAATGAAAAAAACTGTTGCCAATGAAAAACTTCAGAATATTAATAATAAGATACATTTATCTACGTTTCCCTAAAAATACAAAAAAAACATAATAATAATAATGATACCAAAGAGCCTCGACCAACATCTTCAGAGGCTCTCAATTGGTTGTTGGGTCAAAAGCCAGATACAAAAGGCAGTATTATTGGACACGGCACGCATTGTGAGGAGGTTCCTCACTCTGGGGTCCTAACCGCCGGTGGCTTGGGTCCTAGGCCTCGCCATCGGAGGGTACACATTTTTATATTTTTAAATGTATTTTTTATATAATAAAATACCTTTTTGAATAAAGACTACTGTACATACTGAAATAAATAAACTCAATCAAACAAAATCAGGCGCTACATAAAGTAAAAAAGAATCAGCTATTTTATCATTGAAGTAATCCTTGTTAAATTTTTTTTTGATGTGTGCACTGGTACAAAATAAGTGAATTTCTAAATGTGATGGTAAGCTGTTAAAAGTTATGGCACTACTTGTAGTTTGCGGCAGCGAACGGTACGTTTAAAAGGACGCTTAATAAATATTATTTAAATCATATTTTTATGGCAGTGATAGTCTAGTTTTGGTACGGACTAAAGCCAAGGCCAAGACGAAAGTCGTCGACTAAATTCAATAGCATAATAAGTCTACCAACCCGCATTAGGCCAGCGTGGTCGACTAAGGCCTAACCCTTGGCTAGCAGAGGAGGCTCGTGCCTAGCAAGTGGGAAAAATGTTTAATACATAGCTAATAGTATTATTAATATTTTTATTCCTATTCAAACTCAAAAGTATTTATTTTAAATATAACAACAAAATGATTAAAATAGACTTTCTGTGGAAACAGCATCAATATTGGTTATAAAATGAGGCAGTATCTGACTAATAATGTCTGGCCATCTCCCTCGTACGCGTGCAGTTTAATGAACGATACAAGGAGTGACGTCACACCTTGTGTCGCGCATCTCTTATGTCATCAAAACTGCCTAAGGGAAAGGTGGTAAGTCACCTGATTTTAACTGGCTTTAACATCACCTTTGAGCTGATTTATGAAATACTTTCTATCTAATACTGTTTATTATGATTATTCTTAAAAAAATAATATTTAAGAAAGCAACATATATCGATTGTCGTTAAAATTATATTATCATGAAGTAGCAGTACAAACACTGGCGGACGCCGGAACGCGCCACCATTGTACTTGGTTTTTAACAATTTGTACGGCGGTCGCTACACTATCCGGTACCAAAAGATCAGGTACTCTTGCACCAACAAGCATCATCACTGGCGCTTTAAAATAGCGCCATCTACCGGCACGTTTACAAAACACATTTTACGAAGGTAAATAAACTTACCAGCAACTGCGCCGGCCAAATGCGCAACATATCCAATGTGTTGGTCCAAATGCCTCCAATATCTGTCGTATACAGCTGTGCCGATGTCCACTCCGGCTAACAATAGAAACACTAATAATTGAACTATCGCGAACTCCATTTCAGCCCAATTCTGAAAAAAATATCAAATCATTTTTTCTATTATGAAATGAAACAGGATATTTTTTTGATGTGTAACATCTTTACTATCGCTTTCTGGGAGTGATATCGTGAAAAGGGGCGGAAGTGTGTAACAGGAAGTCGGGGAAGCGCGCGCTATTGGATTAGACCAATGAACGCGGGGTGCTTGAGTTGGCTTCCGCTCTCCCCCAAATTGAACAAAAATAACTGTCTATTATAAAAAAAATGCATTACTTCTAGTGTTAATTAAATAAAATACAATTTTTATTAAAATAATTATTCTTCGTTTCAAATAATAGGTGAATCAACGATGGCTGTAATGTGCTGTAATGTTAATGTTGATTATTACCAAGGTGAGATGTCATATGTTACACATCATATGCGACTACTGCAAGTCCCGTATATTTTTTATTTAAAGACAAGACAAGACGAGAAGGTTGCTCGCCTAATGACAGCCACCTCCGTCAATCGATTTAGGAATACAGTCGTGAGCTTATATGATTTTGATGTATTATTTTAGAATTCACAATAAAAAGGTACATTCTTTAGGATCTGTCAGGATGATCGTTAACGATCCGGCAGTGATATCGGTGAGGTACACGGTCATCTGCCATCACTTTTCTCTAATAGCGCTCTAGGAGTTGTACTTAGTTTTTAAATCGAGAGCCTAATGTGTAATTTTAACCGTGAATTACATTTTGATATTTCTATGAAAACATTTTGTGGACTGCCTCGGTGGCGCAGTTGTAATTGCGCATGCGTTACGATTGCTGTGCTGAGGTCTCGGGTTCGATCCCCGGGTCGGGAAAAGTGATATTGGGTTTTTCTACCTAGAAATACTCAGTATTAACCCGGAGTCTGGAATGGTGCCCGGTGTGGCGATAGTCTCGCCCCCTATCACATTATGGGACCAAAATTCGGCGAAAAGTGGGTGTACTGGTTACACCTCTGCCTACCCCTTCGGGGATTACAGGCGTGAGTGTATATGTATGTATGTATGTACATTTTGTGGAGCAAATTCGTTATAAATATTAACTCTGGGGTATTTATTCGCCAAGTTGTTGTTACGTTTGCTAAGCTTTAGCTTGGTTTACTAAATCTAGCAAAAACCCTCTAACGTCACTAATATTATAAAGCTGAAGAAATTGTTTGAACGCGCTAATATCTGAAACTGCCCGACAGATTGGCATAATTATTTTAAAATTCCATAGCATATTTCATGAGGAAAGATATAGGCTATCTAAATTTACTTGACTACCCATGGAAACGAAGTAAATGACTGTCACACAGACAACTCAGCGAGCAAAATATCGATAAAAATAAAAACGGATATACGGAATAGTGTTGGTTGGTTATTAAATGCCACCCTTACCATAATAATAGTTGCCACATGAGCAGCAATCAGCGCGTACACTCCACCGGACGCGCCGGCGAGATACACTGTGGGATCGGTAAGGCTGGTCGCAAGCGATCCGGCGGCGACACCGGCGAGGTACACGAGAATCACCCTCCACCATCGATGCACCATCTCTAGCGGCACTCCGAGGAACAGCTGCACTAGTAAGTTCACTAGTAAATGCACTACGCTGAAAGAGAATCCAAATTATGTCAGTGAGCGTATGTTTTAATTAATAATACTAGCCCTGTAATAAACATTGTCCTACTGCGGGGCACGGGCCTCCTCTAATAATGAGGGGGTCAGGCCTGAGTCCACCTCGCTGGCCTAATGCGGGTTGGTAGACTGCACATACCTTCGAAATTCTTATGAAAATTCTCAAGTATGCAGGTTTCCTCATGATGTTTTCCTTCATTAAAGCAAGCGGTAGTTAAAATTTAATACACACGTAACTTTTAGAAAAGTCAGAGGTGTATGCCATTTGGGATTCGAACATACGACTTTCGTCTTCACAGTCCGTACCACAACTAACTAGGCTATCGCTGGCTTAAGCGTGTGTTTTAATTAGATAATCAATTCTTTGGTTTGCTTAACAAATACATTGAAATCTAAACAAAGGGTAGTTTTATCGTGGGAATACGGAAAATTATCATGATAGAGCCACGTGGCATTACAATTTACACTTGATCTTAATACAAATATAATGTCAACGTGTCGTGGAGAGAAGCAATGTAAACAGTCGACAGAATTATACCGGCCTGAAGTAACTGAATAGCTGATCCCGGAAAGTGACTCACCCTAACGAGCTACATAATGGGTAGACTCAGACTTCAGAATTTTGGGCTACGTGATTTAAATTGTTAACACGGTAGAAAATATCTTAAGACATGCTTCTATGCAATAAATGTAAATAAGGCCTAAGTTCATGACATTTAAAATTAAGAAGGTTGTAACTGCAAACTGGCATTTCTTGGAGACATAGCTTGACTTCTCCGCAACAGTTAGTGATATAAACTAGAAGTCATAATTCAAATTGACTGAATCTAAATAATGTATAACATTTCATGGATTCAATAAATATTTGATTTCATTTTAATTTGAATTAAGATCTCAATGTCTATGTGATTGGGTCACTCCGAAATCCACGGATATCCTCATCATCACACTCTGCCATTTGGTTATAATTAGGGCTATTTAAAAACATCTACAGTCAAAAGACAATAAAAATAACTTACCCCACATGCACCAACATATAAGTGAGGAACCGCCACGCCTCCTGCCTCTTATTCGGGTTATAGATGAAAATCTGCGCAATGGGCCCGTTGGCCTGGGTGTTGCCTTGAGCAGCGTCATAACAAAACAGCACTATCTCCACCAGCGAGATCAGGATCATGCAGAGGGCAGGCGGCCAGCAACTGTATTCCTCTTCGTAGGTACCGTCTGTGTATGTGAAGTATGCTTTGCTACGGGGTGTTTGGGCTGGTTGACGTAACACAATATACACGGATCGGGAATTTGGGTGAAAGATTTTGGGAATATGGAAGATGGGAAATGTAGGAACATTTATTGTTATAACAGATCACGGATGGAGAAGAGAGCAAAGATTCAATGGCGAAATTTATTTGTTTTAAGAGAAATATAGTGGAAATAAAAAAATAATGATTTCATGAGTACAGTTGATGTTCGCCATGAATATATGAAGAGAGTAGATTATAAAGCAGAGAAATTTAATTAATTGTTTGATAAAGAAATTAAGGGCGAAGAATTATAGATAGATTTTAAATCAAAAGTTCATCATTAACAAAAAGGTGGATATTACACAGTGACAAGTAATTCCAACATCAGAAAAGTTTGAAAATATAAAATAAATGGAAAACAATTTCAACAGTATCACAGCCAATAATTTAGCAATATATTTTCAACGCATGTCCAATCGCCATTATAAATAGAGTTGTGAATGGCAACAATAGGATGAAAATAGATCACGCGAGCAGCGAGTGACAATGCAGCCGTTGTTACGGCAAGCAGGACGCATTAATCAATTAGAAGTGGCGTCGAAAGGGCAATTGCCGGTATTTTGATAATGACCGAAAGGTATTTGCGAATTTTTCATTCGATTACAAATATTATGGAAATTATTTGAGGATTAAGTTTGGACAAACATAAAACAGTAGGAAAGGAGAAAAGAAAAGAAAAATACAAGTTAGTAGAATCCATATACCGAGTTAAGAGTTAGTTTTTAGTTATGATAGTTTAGTAAGTCAAGCTGAATAAAATAGACGCGGTAAGTAACCTTTTTGCTTTAATTTTGTGACATTTCAAGCTAAAGAATGAGACAAAAATACCTCCACATTTATTAGTTGTAATAGATTTAGTTCTAATGTTATACATATATAATAAATTTCTTTCTATTTTCTAGCAAATAAGCGACATATATTTTAACTACCATCACCAATACATACAGTGTAATCAACTGATCTACAAATACGTGCAGTTTATGGCAGATGATGTATAAACGTATGATTAGATGTGGAAAACAGAAACATTATGTAATGTATTTTTTTATACCGCGATTGTGGCAAACACGCTTACGGCCCGCATGGTAAGCGGTTCCGTAGCTTAAGGACGCTTGCAACACCAGGAGCATCACATGCGCGTTACCGACTCTTCAAAAACCTATTTGAGAAAATAGGACTCCCTTCTTAAAGACCCTGTACTGTAGTAGACCCGTAGGAAAGCCTCGGCAGGGAGCTCATTCCTCAATCTAATGCTATGTTTAAAAAACTTATGGAGGCGTTTCTTCTGAGACAAGTTAGAATTTCTGAAGCATCGCTGAACCATCCTACAGTGATTACTTTTTTTTTTTTTATCGTGGCTCGGCAAAGTGACCACACTGCACCTGATGGTAAGTGCAGTGCCGTCCAGTTATAGTATCAAGTAGCGAGTGATAATCTATCCCTCGCTACTCAATACAATCATGCCGGCCTGCTGTGTAGCTTCTTCACACTACGCCTAAAGGACCCAGGATCATAGGAGGGAGGGAACACGGTAGCTGGCAAACTGTTCCACAGTTTGATGGTGCGGCAAAAGTACGAGTTTGCGAACCTCTTAGGCCGGGGTAGTAGACACCACAAAGCTGTGGCTTCGCAATCCAGTACGCGTGGTTCTGGTATAGAAGGGAGAGGATGGGATAAGATCAAACAATTCTTCAGAGCATTCGCCATGATACAGACGGTAGAACACGCTAAGCGAGGAAATATCCATACGCAGCTGTAGCGGCTCCAGGCTGTTACTCACGTCTGCATCATTCACAATGCGGATGGCCCGCCGCTGCAACCCGTCCAAGGCATCGAGGAGGTATTTTGCGGAACCGTCCCAGAGGTGCGAGCAGTATTCCATTCCCGGTCGCACCTGTGCTTTATATAAGCGGTAGAGCTGACCGGGCGTGAAAAACCGCCGCACCCTGTTCAGGATTCCGACCCTGCGGGAAGTGGCGGATATTACGCCCTCGATGTGACTCCTTGGATTAAGATCGCAGCGGATATCCATACCTAGGACACTAAGGTCATTCCGCATTGCGAGTGGAACACCCTGAAGAACGGGGATTGGAGAAAACGGAGACTTCTTGCACAAGAACGCGCACACCTGGGTTTTCTTGGCATTAAACTCAACCCGATTCCTGGTACCCCATGATGATATGAGATCCAAGGCCTGGTTGAGCTCCATGACAAGATCCTCGCGTCTCCTCTCAGTATCCGCCCGGCAACCAGGAGGCTTGCTGCAATAACGCCCATGAACCGTGCTGTCGTCTGCATAGCAATGAATGTTGCCAAGCGACAACATATCATTAATATGCAGAAGAAACAAGGTGGGCGAAATCACAGAACCTTGTGGTACTCCGGCATTTACTGACATGAGCTGCGAAGCGTGTCCATCAACGAGGACACGCATTCTACGCTCATGCAGAAAGCCGGAAATCCACTTGCACAGGTTGTCGGGCAGACCGTATGCCGGGAGCTTGGAGAGAAGTCCACGGTGCCAGACCCTATCAAACGCCTTGGCTATGTCGAGACTCACAGCCAGAGCCTCGCCATACCTGTCAATGTCGGAAGTGTGTGAACTGTTACTGAACACACACTTCCCAGGGTGCTCCGTCACGGAAAGCACCAAATGGGAAGAGACGGACCAGCAGTTCTTCGTACAGCCAACTGATGGAGCCGTCAACAACGCCCGAAGAATAGTTACACTGGAAAAAGTCATATGGGCAATCAACAGCTTCTCTACATACAAAGCGGCGGGCTTGGACGGCATCTTCCCCGGACTCCTACAGTGGTGTAAGAACAAGATAGCACCACATCTTGTAAAAATTTTCCAGGCATGCTTAGAGCACCGCTACGTTCCCCTAAAATGGAGAGAAGTAAAAGTGGTATTCATACCCAAACCAGGTAAGAGTGATTATACACAACCTAAGTCATATAGACCAATAAGCCTCACTTCCTTCCTCCTCAAGACGCTGGAAAGACTCTGTGATAGGGATCTCAGAGATGAGGCTCTGGTGCAATATCCTCTACACCACCAACAACACGCCTACTCCTCAGGTAAATCAACAGAATCTGCGCTTCACAGTGTAATTTCACCAATTGAAAATGCACTATCAACACAATCATCAGCGCTTGTAGCCTTCATCGACATCGAAGGGGCTTTTGACAAGACGCAATTTAATAGCATAAGCCATGCACTGCTGAGCCACGGCGCCGATCGATCCGTCTCTGAATGGATCGATAGCATGCTGAGGAAAAGAGCAGTGCAGGTAGCAGTCAATGGCACCACAAGAGCTATTGTGTCAAGAGGCTGCCCACAGGGAGGGGTTATTTCACCACTCCTGTGGAACCTCGTTGTAGACGACTTAATCAAGTCACTTAACGAGGCAGGCTTCTACACTGTTGGCTATGCAGACGATGTGACAATTCTCGTAAGGGGAAAAGTCGAGTCGGTCCTATGCGACCTTATGCAAAGGGCACTCAAAATCGTCGAACGATGGTGTTCTGAACAGGGACTGTCAGTAAACCCATCAAAAACCGAACTAGTATTGTTCACGAAGAAGCGAATTATAAAAGACCTTCGTTTACCCAAACTCCAAGGCACAAAACTGACTCTCACAAAAGAAGTCAAGTATTTAGGCGTTATCTTGGATGATAAACTGTTATGGAATAAACACATGGATAACAAAATGGAGAAAGCCTGTACCATATTTTGGCAGTGTAAAAGGCTTCTGGGCAGAACTTGGGGACTACACCCCAAAATTGTCATGTGGCTATACACTGCGGTAATAAGGCCTATCATCACATACGGTGCGGTGGTCTGGTGGCCCAGAACCAAACTGACCACTGCCAAAAATAAACTGCAGCACTTTCAAAGGCTGGCTTGTATAGCCATAACGGGCTGCATGAGAACTACACCCACAGCAGCTTTAGAGGTGTTGCTGGGACTGCCCCCCCTAGACTTATTTGTTCAGCAGGAGGCAGCCTCAGCAGCCACCAGATTAAAATCTCTCAAGCTCTGGGGTTCAACAAACGGGGCTCACACGGAAATCCTTGAGGAAGCCATCAGCTACCAACGAATGATAGCTGCTCCCAACGATAAGGTCCCTAAACAATATTTCTTCAACAAAAGCTACACTGTCCAGCTAGTAGAAGAAAAACACGACTGGTCTGGAGTACATGAACTGCGCATATATACTGATGGTTCAAAAACTAGGACAGGATCGGGCGCAGGAGTGTACTCAGCCGAAATAAACATTAATACATCAATAGCCTTAGGCGAATACAGTTCCATTTATCAATGTGAATGCCTCGCCATTATACAGGCTGCCAAAGCAGTGGACAAGCGGGGCATTGAGGGCCAAAAAATTCGCATAGTGTCCGACAGCGCTGCAGTACTACGAGCCCTGGACAGCAAAATAATCCAGTCTGGGCTCATACTAGAGTGCCACCTTGCATTGGAGGTGATAGGTAAGAGAAACATAGTCACCTTACAATGGATAAAAGGGCACAGTGGTTCTCTAGGAAACGACGTAGCAGACGAGCTGGCTAAAAGAGGGTCGGACCAGCCGGTAATCGGTCCAGGTCCAACATTACCATTGCCCTTTAACCAGATAAGGTCATGGCTTCGTCACAGAACAATGAAACAACAATCCGATCAATGGGCAAATATGACCACATGCAGACAATCCCGGGAGGTGGTGCCACACCCGGATGTTCGCTTGACTAAGCGTCTGCTGTCACTGGACAGAGCTTCCCTACGTATAATCGTAGGCACTGTCACTGGACACTGCCCACTTAACAAACATCTGTATGTTCTAGGTATGACTGACAGTCCCCTATGCAGGGGTTGCCTGTCAGTCAATGAAACAGCTTCCCACGTCATCCTGGAATGCGAAGGGGTAGCTACACAACGGGCTGAAATCCTCGACACACCGAGGTCGCTCCGAGAAGCCTGCGGAGACACCAGGAGGATCCTGCGCTTCTGGTCGGAGCTAGGCTGGCTAGACTGCTAGCCGGCACATGCACGCACAATGGCTCGACGTCTAACGGGCTAAGTGCGGAGAAAGGAGCCCACAACCAATACCAATACCAATACCTGTCAATCGCCTCGCCCCAGTGATGCAATACAAACGCTAGAAGATCACCCGTTGATCGGTTATGGCGGAAACCATACTGGAACCATACTTTACTATTGACGATTGATAAGCCCGTTGAAATTTACTTGACAAATAAACATATTATTTGAACTACACTTGATTAATATTTGTTGACACTTTAAAATTCTATTCAAATCAACATTTAAGACGCCACATTACAGAAAAACAAACGATAACGTTAACATACATTGCTACTAAGGACGTGATGTTTCAAAACGTACAGTCCAGTACACCCACTTTTCGCCGAATTTATTACGATCCCTTTTGTTCCGGGTCGTGTTGTTTTGTGATCTAAAGTCTCTTAGTTCCTGATACTCACGAAACAAGATTAGAATCTTAGTGCGCGGTCAGGACTATGGCCTACTTTAGACTACTTATGAACAATGATATAACAAGAGTTAAAACTGAACAGTTGTAATTGCGCAAGTATTACGACTGCTGTGCTGAGGTCTCGGGTTCTATCTCCGGGTCGGATAAAATGATATTGGGTTTTTCTATTTAGAAACACTCTGTATGCTATGCTCTCAGCCTGGAGTCTGGAATGAGCCCGGTATGGCAATACGCTCGCGCCCAATCAAATTATGGGACCGTAATAAATTCGGCGAAAAGTTGGTGTACTGGTTACACCTCTGCCTACCCCTTCGGGGATTAAAGGCGTGAGTATATATGTATGTAAATAGTCACAATAGTCGGGTGTGATTATAGTTGGAACTACGCGATGACTCTATAGTTAACACTTTGGTGGACAGTAACGCCTCCAGGCGTCAAGCAGAGCGAAATGTTATGACAGTACGCCTGTCGACGTCCAAGTTTGCCGCTATAGGCAATATATGAAATATAGTAGTGCCTAAGCACGCATTTCTACCTAGGTAGTACTGTCCACCAACGTGTTAATTAAGAAAAATTACTGTAACAATAGTCATCACTTGATTATAGTTTAACAATACGACCTAAATTACGATACGTCTTTAGCCGTAGAAAAACAAACATGATGACTGTAGTATGTTCTATATGTGTTTTCAGTTTTTGATGTTATTAAATAACACCCAACAGAAACACACATAGTCCCGACCCCACACTAAGATACGAGTCTTGTGTTTTGGGTATCAGGGACTACGAGAGACGCACGGTCTCACAACACCCAGACCCCGTACACAAGTATCTGTCTGTCACACAAACATTTGTCCCGGTGTGTGAATCGAACCTACGGCCTCTCAATTTAACAGCCGGCCACTCGCCAACTGCGCCACGGAGGCTGTCCTCTAAAGTACAGATATAATACATCTAACGAGACATTTGGTCCTATATTACAATTTAGAATGCAAGTCTACGGGCGGCCTCGAGTTTACACAATTTTAATACAAACAAAAAATGTGTCCATATAGATTTTTTGACGTAATTTTGTTTCTAATAGGGAAGCAAAAAGTAATTTCAATATTTATAATTGAATATTTATAAAGTTGGTTGGAAATAGGTAGATACAGTAGTTTTATATTATTAGCCCAGTACATTTTTTATCCTGGCATGGCAAAGTGACCACACTGCACCTGACAGTAGGCGCAGTGCCGTCCAATTAGAGTATCGAGTAGCGAGAGACAATCTATCCCCCGCTACTCGACACAATCATGCCGGCCTGCTTCTTCACACTACGCCATGATCAAGAAGGTGAAGAAGCGGTCGAGGGTCTAGTGTCAGAGTACTCAGAAGGCCGCAAAACGGCCAAACATCGTACTCCAACTCGAGACCCCCGACAAAAACCAGATGTACCCTGGCGGACAACGGAACGCGACACACTTGCGTGTGCCACTATGGGGGTTTTACACCCTGTGTACGGTGGTCCCTATCCGGGGATATGAATATCATACCATCAGCGTAGTATACACTCACTGCTGGGTACGACTTTCATGAGGGCTAGATCAAGCTGACCTAATAAACGTTGCCAGATTTGAATTTCATTCAAAATTCTCACTATGTTACCGTTTTACTCCGTAGGTTATCGGATAAGTGTTTGACGTGTTAAATATCACTGACTTATTGAAAAAAATAATTTAATTTAGTACATATATAGAAAACTGCCTCAGTGGCGCAGACGACTGCTGTGCTGAGGCCTCGGGTTCGATCCCCGAGGCCTCAGATCGATTAAAGTGATATTGGGATTTTCTATTTAGAAATACTCAGTATCAGGAGTCTGGAATTGAGCCCGGTAGGTAGCCCGGTTGGTAGCCCGGTTGGCGATAGGCTCGCCTCCCTATCACATTATGGGACCGTAACAATTTTTTTTTTTTTTGTTTAGTGCCTTTCGGCGAAAAGTGGCTGTACTGGTTACACCTCTGCCTAACTCTTTCGGGGATTAAAGGCGTGAGTGCATATATATGTATGTTTGTAAATAGTCACAATAGTCAGTGCGCTTGGGCCAGGAATCGAATCCACAACTTGACAGTAGTCCGTTCCACTAACCGCTAGGCTGTATTTATTTAAAATATTTATGAAAAAGAACAATTATTGTAACGTTAGTAATTACTAGAAGTAATTTATACACATTACGCCACTGCATTGCGTTACCCAACAATGCGGGTAATAAAGAACCAATTGCACGTCTACACTGTGAATGGCCTAGGAAATATCTATAGCTGCTGGTAATAAAATACGATCGAAGCAATTCAAGCGTAAAATATTTAATATTTTTCAACTGTAATATTAATAAACTGCAATTTTCGAGCGTAGTTTTCATTTTTAACCGACTTCAAAAAAGGAGGAGGTTAACAATTCGTCGGAATCTTTTTTTTTTATGTATGTTACCCGATTACTCGAAGACGCCTGGACCAGAAACGTCTGGACGTCTGGACGAGAAATTCTTTTTTTGTTTAAAAGGGTATACTTCCCATGTGGTCCCATCGGCACCAAGTCAGGATCTGATGATGGGATCACAGAAAAATTAAGGGAAACCCTCAAATTTTATTGTGACGCATAATTTGTTTTTTATTGAATTCGGTGTACTTTTTATGAATAAAAAAACTTTTACTTATTTGTGCACATTTTTGGCACTGAAATCAACAGGTAAAACAGGGCACATTTATTTAAGAAACTTTTGCTCATAAATGCATGAAAATAGGTCATAAAGATGCAGTATATGCTTACACAAGTAATATATTAATTCTACTAAAATCCACGCAATAGTGATTTTTTTCCGAAAAGCAAAAAAAAACTTTAAACCTCTCTCCTGTAAAATTTCAAAAATGGCGCTTAAGTCAAATAGCCCCGCCAACCGTTGATATTATCACTGTTTTAAAATCTGACTGCAAACACTAAGTCTAGTGTATATATTATAAATAAATAATAAACAACATCCAACAGTCACATACATAGTCCAGACCCCACATTAAGATAAGTCTTTTAACGTGGGTATCAGGAACTACGGGGGACTTTCGGTCTCACAGACCCGAAACAAATATCTGTTTGTCACACAAACATTTGTCTCTGTGAGGGAATCGAATCCACGGCCTTTGGTTTTACAGCCGCTTACTTGTCTACTATGCCATGGAGGCTCTTTGCCAGCAAAAGCTTAGAGCTATATAATGACATTCACATCACGCATAAAATAATTTTAGCCCTGTATTAAACATCTTTCCACTGCTGGGCACGGGCCTCTACTAATGGGGAATGACATCTCATCTCGTATTAGACTCCGAAATAAACATAAACATACCAAAATATTCTATAACACGTTTCAAAGTCTTATTCCACACTTTCAAATAAACAGTTTGTTCACTCAAAGGCCTGTATCCACTATAACTCTTTTTACATGTTTTACACCACATATTTGAGTCGGATAACAAAACGTTATTGTAATTAAAATCACATTTTGTGTAACCAGTATATCTTGCTAACACATTGGTGATTGAGTGTAACAATTATGTTGACGCGGAGGTCAAGTTAGGATGGTTCCCGGTCCAAGAGATTGTCAAGAGGTCAGTGGAAACGTGCTCTAGACCCGACCGCGTGTTAGGTACTATAGAATTCCTCGGCTTTAGCCGGACCGCTTTATGCACGGATGAGCACTCGTGACGTCGCGGTTATTGTAGCCGTTTAATTGTTATGGTTGATTTAATTATGTTGTCTGTGTTGTGTACTTACGCTTAGTAGAAGTTAGACTAGAGTTGCCAACCGTCCTGTTTTCTCAGGACATGGCCTGGTTTTTAGAGTGTCCTGGATAGTTTTGAAGCAGCGTCCTGGGTTTTTAAGCGCCCTGATAAGGTCCTGTATTCGTACACTTATGCAATGCTTACGTTAATCGGCCCTCGACTCGCGAGTGTACGCGGTGCCTGCGCTGTTTTAAAACAAAGACGGGTCGTGTTTTTAACCAGTCACGTATCAACGGCATGCCGGCATACCAAAAATACTGACGACACTCGCCGTTCTTACATGCTATTTTTAACTTTAATATTATGGAAATAAAATTGATTTTGGACATACTCTACTTATTACCTTTTCGAACTGAGGTGATTGTGATTCGAGAGTGGTTAAACGGTTTTTTTAGTCTGGCAACGCAAAGTGCCCACACTGCACCTTATGTAATTGTCCTGGTTTATTCAGTTTCAAATCCTAGTTTCTTAAAGTTTTTTTTTTATTTATGTTAGACACAACAATTGTGCTCAGTTGCTTTAGGATATTTTACCACCGATATTTTAACATTTATAGTGTTTGGGGAGCTGTCCACGTATCAAACGTCAAAGTCATTAGCGTAAGGTGCAGCCTTAATTATAAAACAAATTCATGGTAACCTTCTGCATCGTGCAGTCCGGCACTTTTCTTCACAATGTGCCAAACAGATTTATTGCTCGTACATACATCATAACATAAGCATAAATAAAGTTTAACGACCGCCAAGTCTGAGTGGTTAGAAGAAAATTGAGGTACAACGGTTAAAATTCTATTAAATCTCTTCAGAGTTTTCTACAACTTGACAACCTCCATAGCGTAGTGGGCGAGTAGCCGGCTGTGAAACGAGATGTCGCAGGTTTGATCCCAGCAGCGACAGTTAGGAACATCAACAAAACTATGCAAGATGGATATTTAAAAGGCACAAATATAAAGTTTATAATTTATTGATAGATTTACACGGCACTATTACACATCTCAGTGCTTAATATTAACACACACGCATGTCAGGATTCACTTAAGGCTTCTCTTTATAATTAAACTACCAGCATTACCCTTTAAGCTGAACTAACGGCCATTGAACTGTTTACACATTGATACACTTACTACCCCGCGAACGCACCACGAATATTCTGGCTTTCACCTAGTCTACTTCACAAAACAACTGAACTGAACACCGGAGCGCGGAAGGCACTCTGTTTTATATTAAACATTTACTACTCCCACTTTGGTTGTCATTATTAACTACCCCCAACTAGTCTCCTAAATACCTCAGTTATACCTTCCGTATCTCTAATAAAAGGAACTATCCTAATACACAGATATTTGTTTCCTGTCTGGATGTTGTGAGACCGTCACTCCTAGTTCTTGATACAGGTTTGACCGGTGTGAGGTCAGGCCTATGTACTGTTGGGTGTTATAAGCTACATCATGACACTTTATGCTACCCTAAAATCGTAGCTAATAAAAAAAACATAATAGTCTATCCCAATAAATAAAAGTTTTTTAATTCATAAAAAGTACACAGACTTCAATAAAAAACAAATTATGCGTTTATAGTGACGCATAATTTGTTTTAATTTGAGAGTTTCCCTTGATTTTTCTGAGGTCCAAACATCAGATCCTGACTTGGTGCCAATGGGACCACCTGGGTAGTATACCCTTTTAAATAAAAAAAAAGAATTTTTGAATCGGTCCAGGCGTCTTTAGTAATCGGGTAACATACATAAAAAAAAGATTCCGAGGAATTGTTAACCTCCTCCTTTTTTGAAGTCCGTTAAAATCAAATTCATATTCTATCCTATACATTAAGTATTCGCTTAAGGTTGGAGCAGGCTTTTATGGCTCACTTCGCCTTATGGTTAGACATAAAATGAGATGTCGTCAAAGTTAAGTGGAGATGGCTATTTAACTCGTTAACTGTCAAGAAAAAGGCTGTACACTAGATCACGTTGAGTTTTTCCCGAGTTGAATTCTGCTGACCCAATCGAATAAATCTACTTAAACAGGAATTCAGCCGTATTCAATATTGATTATGGGTTACGTTTTATACGGTACAAGAATTATTTATTTATCATAAAGAATTACGTAGGTTTTTTCTAATTCAAGTATCTATCATCGGACGACAAGAGACTCGGCGAAGCGTCATCGATACATGGTTGATATTCCACCAGTGCGCACGAAGCGTTTTGCTAGTACATTTATCATGCGCACCGCTAGAGAGTGGAACTCTTTGCCGGAGTCTATATTTCCTGAAAATTATAACCTGGGTATCTTCAAGTCAAGAGTGAATAGGTATCTTCTAGGCAAGCGTGCTCCACCGTAGACCACTTTATCACTTACCATCAGGCGAGATAGTGGTCAAACGCAAGCCTACTTATAAGAAACAGTCACTATAATTAAGTGTGATTTTGATAAAAAAAGGCGCCAATTCCAACTTTAAGCTCCTGTTTCTAATTAACTAATGTCATGTGAAATGCGTTATCTAGCATATTGTAGTTTACGGACAAATAATATACAGAAGCACAAAAATGTTATATTAACAACATTGAGATTATTTATATTAGTATAACATAATGTTAAATTAATAAAAAACAATACGTCATAAAACATCTATAGTTAGTTACATACAAGAGCTGCCATCTATAGTGTGTAATAGAAAGTTATAACTCATAAATCTACCGCTAGATGGAGCTATGTGTAATTTGTGTTAACACGTATCTAATCTAACTCCTTTGGCAAAGGAGGACTAAATTCTATTATACGTAAACGGTAAAACATTACCTAATCAAATCAAATCAAATCAAATCATTTATTTTGTAAATTAGGCCACTAGGGGCACTTTTTACATGTCAGGTTTAAGTTTATCTACCGGTGCTTCGGAAATGCCCACTGGTCTGAGAAGAAGCACCAAGAAACTCAGCCGTAGGTCTTTTGTATTTTCATCATAACATATAATATTCAATTAAAATTAATAACAATACCTACTAGAAGTATTACACTTAAGTTCCATACACAATTATAGAACAAAAAAACTGTTTAAGATTGATATACGTGTAAATACAAGGCATAGACTAAGTAAGTGACGCTATACAAGTTAATTAATTAGCTTAAACTAACAATCAATGAGCAATCCGGGCAGACCAGTCCACGCGAGCAGCACCCGTTCACGAGTATGACGCATGTGCCAGCCATCGGCCTCCTCAACCATGATACAGGGAAGTGACCGACCCCGCCACATAACGCCGCCGCAAGCATAGACATTTAAGCGAGCATGACATACCCTAATCGCATCAAAGAATGAGAGAAAATAAATAAATATGCGACACAAAAACTTTATAAAAAGCCAAGACTATTAAACTCAGCAATCCTGTAAAAGCCATGTACATCAATCCGTCAAAAACAAAACATTCTATAAAATAAGCAATATAAAATATAATACAATAAATCAATGTCAATTATTGAGTTGTGTATTTAGCTAAGCGACCACTGTTTTTTATCATTTAAATATTCCAATATATTGTAATAAGCCCTTTTTGATAGAAAGTTTTTAACTTCGACTTTGAATTGGTCGAAGGGCAGTATTTGCACTGGCTTAGGAATTTTATTATAAAAACGAATACTAAGCCCCACAAAAGAAGCATGTACTTTTTGCAACCGAAAATACGGGGTACACAGTTTATGCTTATATCTAGTATTTAAAGTATGTACATCACTTTTCTTTTTAAACATACATATATTCCTCTTAATGTATGTTACATTTGCATAGATATATTGGGATGCAACTGTTAAAATACCTATCTCTTTAAAGAGCTCTCTTAAGGATACGGTCGTTCCTAACTGATAAATCGAACGAACTGCACGTTTTTGTAGAATAAATATGCTCTCAATATCAGCAGCCTTGCCCCACAACAAAATACTATAAGACATAAGACTGTGAAAGTAACTAAAGTAAACAAGGCGAGCAGTCTCTACATCAGTCAACTGTCTAACCTTTCTAATGGCATACACTGCGCTGCTGAGTTTCCCAGCTAGGCATGATATATGCTTGCCCCATTGGAGTTTTTTATCTAATGTAATTCCTAAGAACACGGTAGAATCAACAGTTTCTAGAACCTCATTGTTCATTACCAGATTAGGTCCTAGATTTGTTACATTTGGCATTATAAATTTAACGCATTTTGTTTTTTTGGCATTAAGTACAAGATTATTTGCCGTAAACCACTGAGTTACTTGTGAAAGTGTACTATTAATTTCGTCAAAATTATCTCTATTTCTATCCACTCTAAAAACGAGTGAAGTGTCATCAGCGAATAGCACTGTATTGCACATGTTTTTTAAATAAAAAGGTAAATCATTAATGTACACTAGAAACAAGAACGGGCCCAGAATAGAACCTTGTGGTACTCCCAGTAATACAGGAAGATCCCTGGACTTCACATCTACGCACTGAACTCTTTGTAGCAGGTAAGAAGAAACAACGTCAAGAGCAGTGTTGTGTATACCGTAATGACGAAGTTTCCGTAAGAGCGTGTCATGATGCACACAATCAAATGCCTTCGAGAGATCACAAAAGACCCCTACGGCGTTCTGCGATCGCTCCCACGCATCAAATATGTGTTTAATAAGAGCAACTCCCGCGTCAGTTGTCGAGCGACCCTTTGTGAAACCATACTGATTATCATGCAAGAGGCCGTTAACCTTAAAATGGTTAATCAGCTGCTTCAGTATAAGTTTCTCAAAAATCTTGCTGAAGGCTGGTAATATTGAGATTGGTCGGAAGTTACCTGGGTCTTCTTTAGAGCCAGATTTATATAAGGGTATAATTTTGCTATATTTCATTAAATCTGGAAAAATGCCCGTATCTATACACTTATTAAAAATTACAGTAAAGTAGGGAGCTACTATATCAATTATTTTTTTTAAGAAATTGACAGAAATGTCCCACAAATCACCCGTGTTTTTTGGATTGAGAGTTTTTACTATACTTATTACCTCAGTTGCTGTTATACGCTCAAATTTAAATAATAATTTACACTCTGACACGCTCTCACAAAGCAAAGATACAGCACGACTAGGTGAGGAATTTAAAGAGCAAGTAGTCGTTATAGGTATATTCGCAAAAAAATTATTAAAAGCCTGAGCAACTTCGACTTCATCACAAACAATTATATTATTTATATTTAATTCAAACTGGTTATCCCGTGATCGGAACTTCCCAGTTTCTTTATTGATGACATCCCATGTTGACTTTATTTTGTTAGTCGAGTTTTTAATTTTCTCACTTATGAAATTAGATTTAGCTTGGTTACAAGCTCTTTTAAATATCTTTGAGTAGTCTCTAACATATTGTAGGAAGTCATTATCAAATTTATATTTTTTCATACCATATAACTCATACAGAGTAGCTCGACTTTTATAAATTCCTGGAGTAGCCCATTCATTGAACTTGGAAGTGTTTCTGACATTTAGTTTTTTCTTTTTAAATATGTGATGAAATTCATTTTTAATAATCTTGAATACACTCCCATAGTTCTTATTAGGATCTTTGGCTTTTAACAATGAGTAGTTTAATTTTTTAACCATACTGTTCCTAAAAATGCTGATTCCCATGTCTGAGATAGGCCTGCAAGTAATTTTTGAATCCTGTTTTTGTTCACTATTTTTAAACACTGCTAATTGTCCACAATGATCAGAGGTTAAATTACTGAGAATCATGTGGCTAGTTGTATCAAAATTAGAAAATATATTGTCGAGGCAGGTAGATGAATGTGATGTTATCCTAGTTGGTGTATTAAATATATGCCTCATATCATAAGATTTAAATAGATTCAGCAATCTATTACTGGTTGAGTTTGCCTCTAGGATATTAATGTTAAAATCACCACAAACAATTATACCCTTTTGAGAAATACAAACTTTAGTAAGTACATCTTCTATAACTGATTCAAATAAATTCAGATCACTAAGTGGGGGTCGGTAAACGCAAATTATAATGTATCGCTCAAGCTCGACACAAGACAACTCAACAGTGCGCTCGATAGAGAGATTTACTATGTCTTGTCTAGGTCTTGATTTCAAAATGGTGGAAACAATAATTAAAGAGCCACCACGGATGGCATTTTCTCTTACAAACGCACTTTGTACTACGAATTTTTCACTATTAGTATATTTCACTTCATGATTTTTAAGCCAATGTTCAGTTACACAAAAAACATGAACATTGTATTTTTCTAAAAATAAACTTATTTCTAAATCTTTGCCGGGCAGACCTTGTATATTTTGATGAACTACATTCAAACAATTCAGCCTGCCCCTTGTCGCACCCTTTAGTTTAAACTATTAGGCATGTAAATATTATTGTTAGTACGTATACTAACATTTTCATTAAAAACAGTACAACAAGTACCAATGTCACTATTTAAACAATTATTATCATCATTAGTTAAGCTAATGTTAGGAGAATGCTTAGATAAACTACTGTTATCTGTGTCCATACATAATAAATAAAATGCTAATGTTTTAGCAAGGTCTTTCTTATATACATAAGGCAGATACATAGTATCTTTTGTCAATTTAAATTTTTTAATAAAAATATTAGTATCAAAATAGGAAATAGCCTGATTATAACATGAAATATTGTACATTAGCATGTTCATGTCATATATGTGCCTATTTTGTTCCTTACTCAAAATATTAGAGTATGGAAAGGCACACAATATAAATTTATTTTCTAATTTAGAACTACATTTGGTCATAGTATTTACAATATTTAAAATGTCATTCTTACATACAGAAAGGCTGTCTCCCAGTAACATAAACATTGTGTTGTTACATTGATTCACTTGGCAAATTGAATAAATTTTTTTATTTATATAGTTAAAGCTAGCTCCGGGTGAACATATATTTATAAGAGGCTGATGTGCATAATTATTTAACAAGCTACCTAGACCTAATCCTAGCTTGTCAGTGATTATATAATATTTGTGTGCATGTCCTTTGGATGCATTATGGTTAGACTCATGTAATATAGTGTCGCTAACAATTGGACTTGTCTCATTTAAATTAATAGTGCACTGCTGTTCAGAACTACATTGTGGTTTGACCGGTGTTATAGTTTGATAACATTTACACTCATAGTTGTTAGTGAGTGATTCAAACCGCTCCATATTTTCATTGCTCAGTTTGAGAAGTTCTGAGGTGGCTAAAATATGCTCCTTAATCTGTAGTTTAGAGTCCTCATACTTTTTGGCTATAGAAGTAATAGCTGACTGAAGGTCTAAAATCTCAAGTTCAAGGCAGTGAGTGGCATGATCATAATGTTGTCTATTTTTTGTCATTTGTTCACTATAATCATGCAAACTTGAAAGTAAATTGCTACGTTCATTTATTAATTTTTTAACACTTTGAGCACATTTTTTGTATTTAATTGATTTTTTTATTTTCTTAATAATACTATTAATTTTAATATATTTCTTTAATTTATTGTGGCTTACTGTGTTTGTGTGAGTTTGTGATATTAAATTACTAGTACCTGGACAAGACTCAATGAGTTCAGTGTACAAGCTCTGAGTCGCAATGCTTTCATTGGAATCTCTGGAATTTTCGAGGCTCACAATAGATTTGTGGGCCTCACTTAGATTCCCTTCCAATTCCACAATGCGAGTCAAGGCTCTCTCATGGGTGTCACTGCACTCATTAAAGGAGTTTACAATATCCTGAAGTCTGTTTCTCTCATCAAATACATCCATTAATTGTACATGACAATCTGCTAGTTGTTTTTTAAGCTCCGAATTCTTCTGATTAATTTTTATAATTTCCTCCTCACTTTCCTCTCGTTCCCTTAAGAGTTGATTGCAGAGGTCCTTAGATGTTTTAAGCTCTTGCAA
The DNA here is from genome assembly GCA_905220505.1 of Laothoe populi. NCBI lineage: Eukaryota > Metazoa > Arthropoda > Insecta > Lepidoptera > Sphingidae > Laothoe > Laothoe populi. The sequence continues at coordinate 3,376,466 of HG992167.1, read as the reverse complement.
AGACAACTTTAATTTAGACTCCACATCCTTAGCAATAGCCTTGCGAGTCAGCATCTTTTATAGAAGGGAAACTGAAAGTATTACAAGGAATGAAGTGAAAATTTGGTAAATATTAGGCCAAAACTGATAGAGGTTAATAGTCAATTAAATGGAGTGAAAGAACAGTAATGTAATAAATATGTTAGAAGAAAAATTACTAGACAAATAGGGAATAAAAGATTAGAATAAATGAAAAGTATCCCTTAATACTTAATAATTTATTGTTAGGGAGGTAGGACAAATTACAACAAAATCGCGAAATGAATTTTTTAACCTTTAAACATTAATTTTTAATACTATTTTTAATTATTGGGGGCATTCAAATCACAGAATATAGAAATAAAAGCAAATACTCCCCCGTAACAGTTTCTTGTTTGAAATATTTGAGCAACGATCCGTTGACGGACAGCTGCTACGTTCGGCACTCGGATACACTATAATATCAGACTTTCCGTTGATTTTAACATTTATATTGATCTTGCAGATTGTAAACTGTATTATTTACACGTATAAAGATAATTTAACACTTTAAAATAAATTAAAATAATTAATTAATAGCCTCAGCTGATTTTGGCATGTCACCCGGCCAGTGTTCCACCCTACATAATAATAATGTTCCTACATAATAATGGTAAGTCGGGAGTTCTTGTTTCATATATATTGATGTTTTGCGACGTCGTGGGTAATTCTTGCATAATAAATATTTCACTTTGCAGACCATTACGTGCTCTTGTTCCGGTTTCTACAAAATATTTAATGAAGAGAAATACCTCGCTAGAATTAGCAAGAGATTTTGTAGAGATGACCTTTGTGATGTGCCCCAGAATTGTATATGGATTTTCGAATAAAGTAAAATAAAATTAGAAGTGATGAAGTACAGCGCCATCTAGCGTTATATGATGGAAGTACCTAAAACTGAGCGGTTATGAAAGTATTAGAAAATGAAGATGTATACGAAAACAAATATGTTTTTATCTATGTAAGAGCTTGCTGTTACTTTTATTTGATTTATTATATCTACATCCTTGTATCCTTCCTATTTCTAACTCCATTACTTAAGGCCACAACGCAAACATAAATCTTCTGGGGTATTATACTTTTTTAACACAATTCTTTGTTACCTCTAACTCTAAGTTATTAGAAACGAAGAAGAAGAGGCGCGTTACGTTAACTGCATGTAATTCGCATATAATGGTATTCTGTAATGGCAACACATGCGAATATCGTGCAGTAAACGTAACGCGTCTCGTTACGCGTTTGTAAGGATGTCCTACTAATAATATTATAAATGCGAATGTTTAGATGGATGGATGGATGTTTGTTACTCAATCACGCCAGAACCGCTGGACGGATCTGGTTGATATTATGACGGATATTATAGTATGAAATAGCACATAGGCTTCTTTTTATCCCGGAAAAAGGTACAGTTCCCGTGGTACAGATTTGCTTTTGTTGTTCCTAGAGCAAGGGATCGACATGATTCTTTGCATATAGGTAGTTTAGGGCCCAGAGAATAACATGGGCTCCTTTTTATCCCGGAAAATGCACGGTTCTTATTGGATAGGATAATATAGAACGATGTTATAGTTTAAGATGTCTCCATGGAAACCGTGGGCAAAAGCTAGTAGAGAATAAATCCCATTGTATTGTGTCAATTTTTTTTATACTGGGACGGCAAAGTTACCTAACTGCACCTGATGATAAGCACAGTGCCGTCTATTTAGAGTATCGAGTAGGAAGATGCAATATATCCCTCGCTACTAAATTCTATTCATGGGCGGAGAAGATCATTTATTATCAAGTGACAGTACACGTTTGTCGGTCTTTGGTATAAAAGACTCACCAACTGACGATTGGTACAAAAAAAATATAGAGTCAAGAAATCAAATATGTACAATAAACTGGTACTAAGCAAGTCCAGTAGGCATACTCTTGAAATCACTCCAATCTCGAACTCGATACAGTTTCTATTACAATTCTACAAGACATTAGAACTCTAACTCACTCAACTAAATGAAATAGAATATTTACGAACTAGCGATCGTAAATACTCTATTTCATTTAGTTACTAAAAAATCCGCCGTATTCAGTTAAATCGTGCGCTGGTGTGGCGTTCAAGAGTGCCAATTATACAGTAATCGAACCCAATCCGAATTTTAAATTGGAATCGAGTGTCAAGAGTAACCCTCCAGGTGGTCAACTTACATAGTTCAAGCAACATATATACAACTATATTTGTGTTATTCAAAGTCCTGTGATAAAATGATAAGATATGGATTATTGATGCTAATATTTACTGTACGAGTATGTATTGAACTATGATTCTTTTTTTTATAGCATAGTCCGACAAACTAGCCAGTGGGTCACCTGATGTTAAGTGTTCTCCACCGCCCATGAACATCCACAATACCGAAAGTGTCATGTATGCGCTGTCAGCCTTAAAGGACAGGAATAGAGATTAGGGAAGGGAAGGGGGAATCTGGGCCTCCGGATATCTCACTTACCATATGAAACGCGACAGTAAACTGTCACTTTACGTTGGTTTTCTGTGAGACTTCAGTAAGTAAAATTCTAAGTTTGGTTACAGATTGAACTACCTAATGCAAGTGGTATGATATTCGTATCCGCCCGGATAGCGACCACCGTACACAGGGTGTAAAACCCGCCATAGTGACACACGCAAGTGAGTCGGGTTCCGCGATCAGCCAGTGTACATCCATCCGGTTTTCGTCGGGGTCTGGAGTTGGGGTGCGATGTTGGACCGTTTTGCGGCCTTCTGGAACTCTAACACTAGACCTTCGACCGCTTCTTCACCTTCTTGCCCATGGCGTAGTGTAAAGAAGCTACACAGCCGGTCGGTATGATTTTGTTGATTAGCGAGGTATATAGGAGGCGAGGTATAGATTGTTTCTCGGTACTTGATACTCTAATTGGACGGCACTGGGTAAGCCCATCAGATGCAGTGTGGTCACTATGCCGTGCCAGGATAAAACCACCTTATAAATAAAGTACCACAGAGGCAGAGGCATATTCATACTGTTAAAACTAACACGTGGTTCTACCACTTATGGTATGTTATGTTATCCAGGTGGGTTACAGCCATTCTGAGTAAATACTTAAACCCGGTCGCTTGTCGTAAATGTGTTATAAAAACTATTATTTGTATCGATCTTAAATTGCAGAGTTGCTCTTGAACTAAGATTGACCCGCTTTCTTGTCATCGGATATTTTTTTATAAGATTACAGTCAGATTTGAGGGATACAAGTGACAATAATAAATAAATAACACCCAACGGTCACACACATTGCCCCGACCCCTAAGATACCGACGAAGATACGAGTCTTGTGTTGTGGATATCAGGGACTACGAGAGACTTTCTCACAACACTCAGACCCCGGACACAAATATCTGTCTGTCACACAAACATTTGTCCCGGTGTGGGAATCGAACCCACGGTCTCTCGTTTCACAGCCGGCTACTCGCCAACTGCGCCACTGAGGCTGTCGTAATCAATGATCGTGGCCTTCATGTATCAAAATAAAAACAGATTTGTAATCTTTTCCACAGGCCATTGCATCCTTCGAGAATATTCTTTGAGAATTTTGGAAGTGGTAGAGCCACGCTGTAGACATATTTGTCTACAGCATGAATGGGCCGGCTCGACCGGGGTAGTACCACTGTCTCACAGAAAACCAACGTAAAGTGGCAGTTTACTGTCACGTTTTGTATGGTAAGTGAGATAACCGGAGGCCCAGATTCCCCCTTCCCTTCCCTAATCCCTATTCCTGTCCTTTAAGGCCGACAACGCATACATGATACTTTCGGTATTGTGGATGTTCATGGGCGGTGGAGATCACTTAACATCTGGTGACCCACTGGCTCGTTTGTCCGACTATACTATAAAAAAAAAAAAGAATCATAATAACATGAGGTGCGATTGGTGGTTGACGTTTTACAACCTGTGTGCAGTGGTTGCTATCCGGGCGGATATGAATATACTACAACCAGTTAAAAAAAGCTAAAGTTCCACTGTTGGGCACTGGTCTCTACTAATTAGGGGGTTATTCCTTTGTCTAGATCTAATGCGCGTTAGAAGACTTCAAATTCTTTTTGCAGAACTATTAGGTATGTAGATTTGCTGATTGGTTCATTTTTGCCGCAAAAAAAAACCAGACCAATCCCGTGTACAGAAATCAACGAATAGCAAAGAGCGCTCTTAAGTATTGCTCTTGAATATAGGTGTTAGTCTCATCAAATCATTTCATTAGCTTTAAAACCCTTCAAGCTGTTGCACATTCGTGACAATTTTTTTTACCTAGACTTGCGTTTGACCACTATCTCGCCTGATGGTAAGTGATGATATGGTCTACGGTGGAGCACGCTTGCCTAGAAGTTACCTATTCACTCTCGACTTAAATATACCCAGTTTATAATTTTCGGGAAATATACTCAGGCAGATGTAGACTAAGGGGTGGTACCAAAACAGACAGACTCCTTCAAGGAGCCTGCGTGGCGCAGTTGGCGAGTACCCGGCTATGAAACGAGAGGCCATGGGTTCGATTCCCACACCGGGATAAATGTTTGTGTGACAGACAGATATTTGTATCCAGGGTCTGGGTGTTGTGAGACCGAATGTCTCTCGTAGTCCCTGACACCCACAACACAAGACTCGTATCTTAGTGTGGGGTCAGGGATATGTGTGTGACTGTTGGATGTTATTTATTAAAAAAGACCACACACTAATCACTCGGTTAATGACCTCGACCATTAATACTATTTAGTAATAACCGACTGACCACTAACCATCTCTCTAAACCACATATAAGTATATAAATAGACCCGATAGTTTCAAATGGCGCGCTTGGTTATATGGATTATGGAAATGATGAATTACTGTACACTGACTCGCTGGCGCAGTTGTAATTGTGTGTGCGACTGCTGTGCTGTAGTCTCGGGTTCGATCCCGGGTCGGTCGGGTGATATTATAATCATAATAAATAACACTCACACACATAGCCCCGACCCCACACTAAGATACGACGAGTCTTTGTTGTGGGTATCTGGGACTATGAGACTTTCGGTCTCCCCACACCCAGATTCCGAACACAAATATCTGTCTGTCACACAAACATTTGTACCAGTGTGGGAATCGAACCCACGGCCTCTCGTTTCATAGCTGTCTACTCGCTCGCAAGCTATAGAGACTGTCCAGTAAGAAGATTTAACAACTCTAGAAATTGTGTACATATTACAAAGAACTTTATCACCATTCAGAAACGCGTAATTACTTATCAATGAGTAAGACACCTAAAAATCAATAAAAACAATATTTACTGTCGTTTTCCTTATTTATTTTATGGTAAGACACAAAGAGCATTCACTCATTGTATTAAAATCCTTTTAATGACAAAGCGAATTACTAAAGTGTAAAGTAATTAGAAAAAATACATCAGCTCTGAATTATAAATATTCTCCTGTAGAGCTTGGGTGCCTCGGTGGCGCAGTTGTAATTGCGAATGCGTTACGACTGCTGTGCTGAGGTCTCGGGTTCGATCCCCGGGTCGGGTAAGTTGATATTGGGTTTTTCTATCCAGAAATTCTCAGTATTAGCCCGGAGTCTGGAATTTGTGCCCGTTATGGCGATAGGCTCGTATATCACATTATGGGACCGAAATAAATTCGGCGAAAAGTGGGTGTACTGGTTGCACCTCTGCCTATCCCTTTGGGGATTACAGGCGTGACTGGTGGAATTTCAAAATAGTATGAGTGCCTCTATATTTATATAATTCTACTGTACGTGTGTATGTCACTGAACTCCTCCTAAACGGTTGGACTGATTTGAATGAATTTTAGTATGCTTTTGGGTGGCGCCCTGGGTGGTATAGATTCACTAATCAGCCCGGCAGATGGCGCTGCAGTCGGTGTGGCGCTGCTTTTACGGGCAAGACGACGTCTGCCGGGCCCGCTAGTTAAAATATATTATCTATTTTGATCAAACTTTGAATAAAACGTATATAAAACGATATTTTATCTTATTCATAGTTTAGAATCTGCTTTATTAAACAACTCGAAACAAAATAGTGCGGAGTAGCGGAAACGTCTAGTTTAAATAATATTTTAACCTAAAAATGAAGCAAACTGGGGCGTGGAGGTGGAATACCGTGCGTTACGTAAGCTATAAACAAACAGACTACAATATAAACTGTTTATTTTATTATGTATGTTTAAACAAACACATAGCGTCATGGGCGTAGCTTTGTATAACTTCTTATACACCGCTCTATAAATCTTTTACTGGTGGTAGGATACTCATATCCGCCGTAGGATACCGACCACCGTAAAACCCACCATAGTAGCACACGCAAGTGTGTCGCGTTCCGGGGTCAGCTAGTGTACATCCGGTTTTTGTCGGGGGCCTAAAGTTGAGGTACGATTTTTGGCCGTTTTGCAGCTTTCTGAATAACTCCAAAAGTTTTTGCGCTTCGTGGAAGGTTGCTCATGTCTATCCGATCCCTAAAAAAGGGAAGAACGCCATGGGCAAGAATAAGGTAAGGTAAGGTGAAGAATCACCTTCTTGCCCATAGCGTAGTGTGAAGAAGCAGGCCGGCATGAGTAGCGGGGGTAGATCGTCTCTCGCTACTTGATACTCCATCACTTTGCTGTGACCACACTGCACCTGATGGTAACCGCAGTCCCGTCCGGGCAGGTATCAAGTACTGAGACAACCATCACTCACTACTCGACTTGTTAAGTAGCTTCTTCACACTAGGCTTAAAGGACCCAAGATTATAGGAAGGAGGGAACGTGGGCCGATAAACTGTTCCACAGCTGGATGGTGCTGGGCCGGGGTAGTAAACACCACGAAGCTATAGTTATAGCTAGTTTTTTTTTAATGCCTCGATAGGCAGACGAGCAGACGGGCCACCTGATGGTAAGTATATTATTAGTATTATTATTAGTTTTGTATAACAAAATAATATAGATAGAACATTAACGCCATCTATCGGTACTTTTTATATCATTATATTATACCTTTATACATACTTGTAATATTGTCTATTAACGGTTAAAAGGAAGAAATTAAAGTCAGTCTGTTTCAAAAGCCATTACTGTGTATTACTATATATTTTATCAGGTTATGGGCCCAGTACCAGTATTCGCGTTTAAAATTCAAAAATATTGATTTTAAAACTGTTGGTGTAAAGTAATTATAAATCAGCTTGATTAGAATTGCTGTTACTGTAAATCCAACGTGCATTGTGTTCACTCGTTTGCCGTAGTCAGGTTTGAAAAAATGGCCGCTAGTTATATAGTAAACGTACCGAGGTCGCGAAAATTATGATTCGTGGGCATTTGCCGCTGAGAATTTTCTCATACTAGAAGGATTGGACATCAACAAGGAAGATGATAAAACTGTTGCTGAGGCGGATGCTCAAAAAGCCAAAGCAAAGTTGATCATGACAATTGATTCGTCGTTATATGTCCATATAAAGAATGAGAAGACTGTTCAAGATGTATGGAAACGCTTGAAAATACTTTTCGACGATTCGGGATTTCAAAGAAAAATTAGTTTACTACGCCGTTTAATTTCAATAAGATTAGAAGACAGTCAATCTATGACTACATATGTTACTGAAATTGTGGACACAGCGCATAAATTGCGAGGTACGGGTTTTCAGATTGATGATGAATGGGTCGGGTGTTTATTGCTCGCGGGATTGCCTGAAAGGTTTTCCCCGATGATAATGGCAATAGAACATTCTGGCATGACCATCAGTACGGATGTCATCAAATCGAAATTGCTGGATATGAGCGCAGATGTTGGCAGTTCTGACATGGATAGCGCGTTTTTATCAAGAAGTTGTCAGCAGCGTTATAAGTCTAAAAAGGCTAGCACTTCAGAAATGTCAAAGACAAAAACGTTAATTTCAAAACCTGTCAGCGGGAATGTCAAAACATTACGTTGTTATAAATGTAATCAAGTCGGTCACTACCAAAAATGTTACTAAAGTTAAAGAAAGTGCAGCATTTAGTGTATTTTTCTTGAACCCGACATATAGAAAAACCGACTGGTACATAGATTCCGGAGCCAGCGCTCATATGATTACGGACCAGAAATGTTTGTCAAATGTATCGTACAAACCAGTGATACAAAATATAGTAGTGGCTACTAATATGAAAGTACCAGTATTATGCTCAGGAAGTACTCAGTTAACGACTATAGTGGATGGTTCAGAATTCAGGATTACTGTGAAAAAGTCTTATGCATTCCTAAACTGACTACGAACCTGTTGTCAGTGAGTGAGTTAATTCGTAACGAAGACAAGGTTACTTTTGAAGAAAATGTTTGTAAATACGCAACCATATCAATGTACTTGTTGGAATTACTCATTTAGTGAATGGAGTGTACAAGTTGGACATAAAAAGGAGTTGTTTGTTTGTGGGTGCAGCATTAGCTACAACTAGTATTTTATGGAACCGAAGATTGGTTCATATATGCAGTACGGATCTGAACAATATGATGAATGGCGCTGTAGAGGGAATTGATTTCTCTGGCAAGGCAGAAATTGACAAGTTCCAGTGTGTCACGTGTTGTGAAGGAAAGACTATTGAGACTGCCTTTTTTCGCACAGTATTTCCAGATGTGGGAGTGTGTTGGAGGTGGTACATGCGGATGCGGTCCCATGGAAATAGTCTCAATAGGATTGTCAATGTATTTTCTCCTAGTATGTCAAGGTTACAGCAGAATGTCATTCGTATATAAGTCGAAAGAAGAAACATTAAAATGTTTCAAGGAGTTTAAAGCTTTAGTGGAGAAGCAGACTTAAAGGAGCATAAAGGTACTAAGAACCGACAACGGTGGGGAATTTTATTCTTTAGAATTTTTATATATGGTGTATTGATATTTGATATTAATTTGATATATGTATTTTACATCAAAAGAAAAACCCTATACGCCGGAACAAATGGTCTTTGTGTGAGATTAACAGACCAGTGGTGAAGAGAGCTCTGTGTTCTTTTATTTGATACGGAACAGGACTTTGGCTGCAAGTATACAGAAAACACCGTATGAGCTCTGGATTGGTAGAAAACCAAATCACAGCCACGTTAGGGTATTTGGAAGCACCTCTATGGTCCATATTGCCAAAGTAAAGAGGACGAAGTGGGACAAGACCAAAGATTTTACCACCAGCAGAGATGTTGTTATTATGGAGGATCTGTAGAGAGACTCAGACATGATACAAGCTGTGGTGGAAGAGAAACAAAAAAGAGTTAGACTACGACTCAGATAGTTTAGATAGAAGATATTATACTGTATATTGTTTTATATACTCAGGGTGCGTAGTTTCTCATGAATGTAGGAAGCCACAGACCGTAGCTCTATCCAGCACACAGGCCGAGTATATGGCTGTCTGTGAAGCCAAAGAGGCAATTTTCTTGAAAAACTTGTTATCTGAACTTGTTAATAGACATAATGTGCCAATTGTATTGTATTATGATAACCAGAGTGCGTTAAAGTTGTCTGAAAACTGTATGTATCATCGAAGAACTAAACATATTGATGTGAAATTTCACTTTATACGTGAGGCAGTAGTGCAGAAGTTAGTCAAAGTTCTTTATTTGAAAACTTCAGAAATGCCAGCCGATATATTAACTAAAAGCCTTTGCAAAGTAAAACATTATGATTTTATGCAGAGAATGGGCATAGTTAAGTTAAAGTGATTTTTAGTTTTCAGTTTATATGTTTTTGATATTATTTTGTTAAGTGGTGGTATTAGTTTTGTATAACAAAATAATATAGATAGAACATTAACGCCATCTATCGGTACTTTTTATATCATTATATTATACCTTTATACATACTTGTAATATTGTCTATTAACGGTTAAAAGGAAGAAATTAAAGTCAGTGTGTTTCAAAAGCCATTACTGTGTATTACTATATATTTTATCAGTCTCCGCCGACCATAGACTTCTGTAATGCCAGGGCACAACAAAGCCGCTGCCTACCGTTAAAGTAAGTTCTGGTGTGGAAGGGAGTGGATGGGATATGATTAAAGAATTGTTCAAAGCATTCGCAGTAGATATATTGCATCACGTTTGAGGCACAAACTAAATATCTAGGTATGTCTAAGATGATCACGTATTTAGAGATAAGGGTATAGAAATCATACGGTATAGTTTGTAACAAGACATGTTTAGAGAAGTCAAAGGTTTTTGACAAATTGGATAGTTTACCTTCACCGAGGCCTTAACCTATGCCTACCACTTGAATATAAACGGTCTTTAAAGGTATTAGATTGTAATTTGATAACACATAAGAACATAGAGAAGCTACTGAAGGTTTGGAGGTAGGGTCATGAGCTTACAAGTACTTACAACAATAATTTGAATTATCTTTATCGCTAATTGAACATATTATATAAGATCAGTTTGATTACGACTTCTGAAACTCAATTTTTTTTAAGGGCGTTAAGTACGAGTATCGTTGCCGTAAAAAAACTAAAACTGGGTGATATGGATGATTATACTTAATTCAAGATAACATAAAAAAACAGATTTTTATAATATTATTTTTGGATAAATGGTGTATTTGCGAATTTTGTAACATAATAACATAAAACCCATGCGATCGATGAAACGGCCCAGCCCGACACAAATGGCGGATATCCATGAATTTTGACAACAACGATGAACGATAAGCCAATTGAACGAATGATATTTGTATAAAAAAATTAAATACCGCCATCGGTCGTCGACACAGCTCGAAAACCTGTCCAGGTGCCTAGCGAACAAAATTAGTGTGTTAATGTATACTAAATATACATTTACATATTTTAAAACATGCAAAAAATCTACATAATAAAAGTGACAGAATTATCGACGGGTGAAAAAAAGTAATTCATATTTAGAATCAGCAAATTCCAATTTCAAATATGCACACATAAAATTTAATTTGTAGATTCAACCGTCGATTTAATGTCAAGGGTCTTGATTCTTATGATACGCCATATCTCGAACGATAACACAAGCTCCCATGCATGTCGGTTAACGATTTTTTTTAAATGGTCTTTATAAATAAGGGTTCCGTTTCCGATTAGGCTACAAAATCTAGCGACATTACTAGACATTGTAAGAATGTTACAAAGTGTTCATGATAAGACTTATAGCTTAAAGCCTTATATAATCTACTGCTGCAAAAATAATTGATTATATTTAAAAATGCAGTTTAGAGCTTATCAACAAATGCCATTTTCATATGAATAACTAAATGCATCAAGTACAATTTGTTCTTATTGAATTTATCGAGGTTAAGAAGTTTGGCACGATATTCATAGCAAGTTTCAAGTAGCAGTATGTTCTGTATAAAGTAGGATGTTATTAAATTGTTTCATTCACAACTATGCTGTTCGACATACAAAGTTACTGTTTATCTTTACAAATACGACGCTTTGATATTTCATCAATATCACGACGTATATACATATAAATACTATGGTATTACTATTTAATTGCGTTTAAACTTGCATGCTGTGGTCTCCAAAAATTGTATTTTCGCACGTCATAATTATCTCGACAATGTAATACATTTTTTTTATATACGTGTATCATTTGTTAGAGGTCCTTAATAAATAAATAGTTATAGTTCGAGATATGTCGAAGGTTTCAGAATCATGACCTACAAGGCCCATTCATTTATTCACAGCATATATTTCCTCAAGCTCTACTTTTATTTACAACAAAATTACAACTTTCAGTTAAATGACCGTTAAACGGTACATTATGAAGGTCAAAAAGTTGATAAGGAAGCGGGCGCGGCCTTTGTGAGTTGATAACAACGATTTCTGATAAGATTTTATGACTCAATATCACTAGGCGTGCTTGGATCAATAGGTGATATCAGAATTGGGAAATGCAATCATTTTATCGCTGGCTATTCACATTTCTATTTTGCTTGGATTCATTTGAGAAATATTCCAATTACAACACGCGAAAGTTTCATTTAATTATTTAAGACTTTATTTAAACAAGAAGTTATGTTATGGACAGAGCTTATCAAGCATCATTCAAGAGCGGCTAGTCTCTTCAATTAGGCAAATAAAAAAGTCGGTATTGGGAAGTCGAATGATTTATGGGGGGCTATTCTTGTTTATGGTTAGACATTTTGAAAAAAAAACACATCGATTGTAACAGTTTTTTTTACAATCGAAAAACTATTTTTATCACTCCATAACTTCACAAAGACCGGACCTTCCCCTCAACTGTCAACTCACCAGTGGTGTCCACAGGATTTCTATGCGGTATAATGGAATGGACGTATCTCGCAACAAAATGGCCAAACACCGCCTTCAGGTCAGGGTGGTGCATCATCTCCACGAACTCCGGGAAGTCAAGGAAGCCTGAGTTGTCCCGGTCTGCGAGGGCCATGATCTTGTCCACCACGTTGTCGGGTAGGTCGTGATCATATTCCCGAGACTCGATGATTCCTTTCAATTCCACGTAGGATATACGCCCGTCGCTGTCTTTGTCGTACTGTAAAGAAAGTTCCTTTTTAGATATAATAATAATACTAGCCCTGTATTAAACATTGTCCCACTGCTGGGCACGGGCCTCCTTTACTAATGAGAGGGGTTAGGCTTAGTCCACCACGCTGGCCTAATGCGGATAGGTAGACTTCACATGCCTTCGAAATTCTTATGAGATTTTTTAGGTATGCAGGTTTCCTCACGATGTTTTCCTTCACCGTTAAAGTAAGCGATAATTATCAATTAATACACATATAACTTAAGAAAAGGCACAGGTGTATGCCATTTGGGTTTCGAACATACGACTTTCGTCTTGACAGTCCGTACCGCAACCAACTAGGCTATCGCTGCTTTTAGATCTACAATAAGTAAAAATAAACCGCGATAACATCTGTAAAATTAGTTTTATTTCAATACTAGCTGTTTCCTGCGGCTCCGCCCGCGTGGAAGTTACCTTATACTAGTTATATAATAATTTCATCTCTCACAACTACTCTTTTCACAGTACAGATATTCGTTCAAACAAGTATAACTTTTGATTGAATGCACCGCTTTAAATTAAATAAAGACTAAGGGCCGATTTCACCATTCACAATAAGAACCGATTTTAATAAAACTTAGTTAATCGAGTTTAATTGTCGATCTTGATCTCAGTTTACGTCAAACTGATTTCACTAGGATTTTGTGATACCCTCTTTAAAACGACGACAATAATAATAAGAATAACAAATTCAAACCGAAGTACCAATAGAAAAATATGCCACTGTGGTAAACAAAACAATATTTTATAATTTTATATTATTGATGACAGCGACAGCTCTTGAACGCGTTTAGCAGAGCTAAACGACGAAAATGCGCGGATCAGAAGTTAAACTTGGTTTAGCTTGAACTGCGTTCAGTTTATCTTGGTGAAATGCAATTCGGAATTTTGAACTCAGTTAAACACGTAAACTCAGTTAAATTTGAATTGATCGCGTTTATGTTTAATGATGAAATCGGCCCTCAATGTTAACTCGAGATACACTCTATGATTATATTGTCGATTGTAATACAGTACTTTGGACGTGATGCCTTGACAGATAGATAGACAGACAATAATTCCAACAACAATTGTTTTGCGTACTATAACGATAATATAACACGTTAAAATCAAAATTTTGCAAAAATATTTAATGTATGTATGTATAGATTAATAGATACAATAGGGTTAAACTCCTATGTAATTTTTTTCATATTGTTTAATATGCAATCGTAAATAATACGAAAAAGAAATCCCTTTGCGAAATCAGAATCATTTGAATTTAAAATGAAGCCACAAAATATTATATTGTGTTAGTATAAGCAAAAGTGGGTGCGTAGTGGAAACATCATACTATCTCCCTCGTTTTTTTCAACCTAGAAAATAATACCAAGACGAGTAAAACTATTTGGGAAATTATTAAAAATCTTGAGTGAACCCAATTTTTTAATCGAGCTCTTTTGGGTCATCCTAATGTAGAGCAACCGTTAGACTACAATCGAATGACTGAATGAACTTACAGTAATATTCGCATTTAACGGTTTATTTAAAGCAACACATAACTAGTTACCGATATTACTGGACTAGTTTGCCGCACTACAAATTATTAAATCTTAATGGGTGAAGTAGGTATCAAATTGTCTCTATCTCAAAAAAAAATAATGACATTAATTAAGGCAAATTTTACGAAGCTCTCTAATAGGTAATAGGAAAGTTATGTACGTTTTTTGTTAGCACGTCAAAGTGACCACACTGAACCTGATCGTAAGCACATTGCCAGTCAGTTAGAATATCAAATAGCGAGAGACAATTCTTCACTACGCGATATAATCATGTCGGCCTGCTAAGTAACTTTTTCACACGCCTAAAGGAGCCAGTGTCATAGGAAGGAACACGGTAGCTGAGAAACAGTTCCACAGCTTGATGGTGCGGCAAAGACAAAAAGCGAGCCTGTTGGTTCGGGCCGGAATGACAGACAACTCACTAGAGTTCGCAAGCCAGCACGCGTGGTTCTGGTGTTGAAGGGAGAGATGAATAATTCTTCTGAGCATTCGCCGATACAGACGGTAGAACACGCTAAGCGAGGTAATATCTACGCAGTGGTACGTACGTATGTTACAAAACTTGTATTTATAAAACAGTACAATACAACCACTCTTTATTGTATAACCATAAAAAGATAATAAAATAGCATACGACATAAAATAGAATATGACTTAATTACTTAATGGTCCTACAATGGGCGATCTTATCGCTAAAAGCGATCTCTACCAGACAACCTTTGGATTGACAGAAGAAGTTGTAGAAGAAGTAGACAGTGGTGTACAAGAAAGAAAAAAACAATTAAAATCATTACAAAATAAAATAATACATGTATACAAAGAACATGGTTGAATAATTTATAATCATCTTATAATACAGCCAATTACAGTTTTTATGTTCAATATACGTTGTGACCTTACATTTGAGAACTCAAAAAACTTATTTACTATTCTGTTTACGAATAACGATTTCAAGAAGTTTCATGGTTGCATAATTTTTTGCGGAAATTTAAAAATACAGTTTAACAGGTATTTTGTGAATTAGTTTTTACATGTATAGGGTGTAGACTGCCTCGATAGCGCAGTTGTAATTGCGCATGCGTTACGACTGTGCTGAGGTCTCGGGTTCGATCCCCGGGTCGGGTAAAGTGATATTGGGTTTTTCTATCTAGAAATTCTCAGTATTAGCCCGGAGTCTGGAACCTGTGCCCGGTATGGCGATAGGCTCGCCCCCTATCACATTATGGGACCGAAATTCGGCGAAAAGTGGGTGTACTGGTTACACCTCTGCCTACCCCTTCGGGGTTTACAGGCGTGAGTGTATATACTATATGTATGTATGTATAGGGTCGCGTTGTACAGTTGCTGGAAGCAGCTGCAGCGGAAGTTTCTGGGGTCCGAGTCGCAGGGTTTTAAGTGGTAATTTGATTTAATACAATAAATACACCCGTATTAATTATTCGTTACATATTAATAAATAATAAATACACTCAAAAGTCACACACATAGTTCTGACCCCACACTGGGTAAAACCTGTATCGTGGATATCAAGAACTACGAGGGACTACGGTCCCACAACACACAGACCCGAAACAAGTATCTTTCTGTCACATTTGTCTCGGTGCCGGAATTGAACCCACGGTCTCTCGTTACACAGCCGGCTACTCGCCCGCTACGCCACGGACACTGTCGTTTTAGATGTGAACTTACCTATTTACCGACCTTGTACTGCTAATAATGATGCTACCTATCACACATCATCCATTAAAATCGTCTAGCTACCACAGACAAAACAAGGTCTTCGGTATGGTAATAAATTTAATAGATATAAGAATCTGAGCAACGATAGCCTAATTGGTTGCGGTCTTAGAGTATTTAACACGTTGCGGTACGGACTGTCAAGACGAAAGTTGTATGCTCGAAAACCAAAGTGCACGCACCTTTGACTTTTCTACAGTTACGTGTGTGTTAAATGTTAATTATCACTTGTTTTAACGGTGAAGGAAAACATCTTGAGGAAACCTGCATACTTGAGAATTCTCATAAGAATTTCGAAGGTATGTAAAGTCTACCAACCCACGTTAAGCCAGCGTGGTGGACTAAGGCCTAACCCCTCTCATTAGTAGAGGACACCAGTGCCCAGCAGTGGGATAATATTTAATACAAGGCTAGTATTATAAGAATCTGAACGCCTCATTGGCGCAGTGGTAGCGTAAGCTGTTCTGAGGTTCAGGGTTGCTAGTCGAGCAATTTATGACTCTGCTCCACGCCATTGACCTAGGCTATTTGAAAGCTGACCCTATACAAACGGTGGCTGAAACGGAGGCTTCGGGTGCTCGTGTCACGCGATTTTATGATTTAACTAGCTTTTGCCCGTGGCTCCGCCCGCGTGGTGGCTATTTTTGAAAGAAAAGGTATAAATCCATAGTCATCTTAAGCTATTACATGTTTCTAAATTTTGCAAACATCATTATCAAACGATTGACAGTTATATCAAGTGCCCCAAGGTTACATTAGAAGAGTTTTTATAGTCGTTAAGTTTTCTTACTTCCGCGGAATTTTCTTAATTTTGTCTTTCATAAGAATCTTCTTCTGACAATAACAAACATAACAAAATAGAATTAGCGAAATCGGTCCAGCCGTTCACGCGAGATGCCGTGACCTAGAAATAGGGATTCATTTTTAACAAATACAAATAACAAATAACACCCAACAGTCACACACATAGCCCCGACCCCACACTAAGATACGAGTCTTGTGTTGTGGGTATCAGGGATTACGAGAGACTTTCGGTCTCACAACACCCAGACCCCGGACACAAATATCTGTCTGTCACACAAACATTTGTCCCGGTGTGGGAATCGAACCCACGGCCTCTCGTTTCACAGCCGACTACTCGGCAACTGCGCCACGGAGGCTGTCTGTTTTATATATGAAGATTTGTTAAGAAGGTTGAAAATGTGGCTAGACCCGTTTTTTTTTACTTTTACCCAGAGGAACAGAGCAAATGGCTATCACGTGGGCGATGCCGAATGACAAATGTCATATATCATCAAATGTTAGAATGTTTGCAATCAGATTGATTCACTATCAGGGAATAGTGACTATCAGCGAGCAAAATATTCGTTGGTGTTGGATCTTATTTATTTTGGATTTGATAACTTTCCAAATTACTTACTACTCATACATATATAAGCTGACGCTTGTCACTGAATGGGTAGGCTATGGTGCAGCTTAGTAGACGCACCCACGATCATTCTCGGAGCTTTTTCCCATCCCATGATGTGATAGGTGGCTAGCTAATCCCCACATTGTTATGCTCAATGTGGGGATTACACACGAATCGAAAAATTAAACACAAGATGCGATTCTTGAGATTTGAACCCAGGCTCTCGGTGTGTATAGATCTAGCGGGGCCCCTCGAGCTAGACGGACAAAACAAGTGGCAATGCAATGTTGTTCAATGTACCTCACGAATTTATTAACAACATCCAATGTACCTCAACTATTTTGATAGAAATTACAATAAATCGCCTCATCCATCCAGCGGGGCCCTCGGTTGTATTACGTTCGGAATACATAAAAATAATAATGATCGTATCTTGAGCCAATGTACCTTTCAATACATGTATTAACGCCAAGGTATCTTTAACAGGTGAAATTTTTTAGGCATGATTGTGTTGAGTAGCGGGGGATAGACTGTCTCTCGCTACTTGATACTCTATCTGGACGGCACTGCGCTTACCATCAGGCGCAGTGTGGTCACTTTACCGCCCCAGAATAAAAAAAAACTGCAAGAAAAATTTGTCTGCCCAGCAGGGCCCTTTGTAATTTGAATTCATACATGCAAAAAAGCACACCACTGTTAGGTACGTATTACCAATGAACCTATGAATATACTTACAAGTATTTATTATAACTAGCTATACCATAGATCTTTTGCAATTTTGCAGGTAGATCAAATATATGATCTAGGTACTTAATATACAAAATCAACGGAACCTATGTACGTACGGGTACGTCCTAACTACGCTACTACTAGTAACAAGACCGATGTTTTTTGCAGTGTTTACTTATTTAGTATGCCAAGTATTTGTGGCGAAAATCTCAACTTAAAATATATATTCTCTATTCTACACACATCCACACAAACTTCAACACAATTTGATTTTAGACTGTTTAAAATTCTAGTATGGATAGGGTCACGTTACAAGAATATAACACGCTCTTTTAAATATAAACCTAGATCTAGTCGTAACCAAGTCTAAAAATCTAGGAACAGGTGTGAAATTGTCCATTCTGTTGGCATTCTGCCATATTTTTTTTGTTTTTTCCACAAACTGTTCAGCTCGGAAGTAAGCCTAATGAATAGTTATGAAGTACGCTACCTGAATTCTGCTATATATTCAGCTTTTAAGTATCTGTATTATATTAAGTATCTATTGATTTCCAATCATATATACAAGATAAGAATAACATTTAAACAATACCTAATACTGGTTGACCTTGTTATAAGGAAAAACCAGCTATACCAAATATTTAGATAAAAATGTAACATACGCTATTACCTAAATTCCTAGGTAGAGAAGCAACTAGAGCACCAACTGTTTCTCCAGAAAATTTCCGTCCCACAAGATGATGGAGTTAAGTTTATCGTCATATCGGTCACGAATTCCAATCTCTAGTGATTTTGGACTCGAAAATTTAAAACCAATTTTTATTGGTTTACGCAGTGACGCCTTTTTTTTGTCGCGGGGAAAGCGTTTTATTACTGCCGCCCGCTCCGGGCGGAAGCGGAATAAGAACAAAACCGGTATGCTGGACTAGCCGGTCTTACGAGCCAGCATCACCCTTGCCCGGATGATGGCTATCCGTGCTGCCGTTGGGCCGAGTCCCTACCCCCTATGTACACCCCACCCGACACTACCATTTAAAACCCCGCGGTGGCCTTCTTCGGCGCTTACGCAGTAGCGGCCCTGGGTTTGGTGTGCACGGTGTATCTGCACCACCATTATTGCGCCGAAATCAAATGAATGAGCTGGACATCTGCTGTGTCAAGTGGGAGAGACTGTGCTTGCCCCGGAGATACACTTAGATATTTGCTAGGTCTATCTATACTAGAACTGTATAGTTTTTTTCTGCCTGGATAGACAGACGAACATACGGGCCACCTGCTGGTAAGTAGACACCGCCGCCCATGGACTTCTGCAATGCCAGGGCACAACAAAGCCGCTGCCTACCGAGCAAAGCCGCTACCTACCGTCCGCATAGTATCGGTACACTAAGGTTTTTAATTTAGACAGGTGCAACTTTATCTCGCTCGCATCGTCATAAATTTTGCTAGGGCCGCCACTGGCTTTACCTTTTTTTTATCCTGGCTGAGAAAAGTGACCACACTGCACCTGATGGTAACCGCAGTGCCGTCCAATGTACACTGGCTGGTCGTGACCAGTCGCACACGCAAGTGTGTCGCGTTCCGTGGAACGCGACACACTTGCGTGTGCGACTATGGCGGGTTTTACACCCTGTGTACGGTGGTCGCTATCCGGACGGATATGAATATCCTACCACCAGCCTAGTATATAGGCATATTTCCTAAGGGTACATAGAGGTAAAATTTTAAGGCAGGAAACAATATACTATGGTTTTACCCGGTATTTACCGACACTAAAAATAATATATTCAATCGACGTGATTAATATGCTTATTAAAATTTGCAAAAAACCGAAGACGGAAAATCTTATAGCGCTAGACGGATTTCTTGTGTGAATTTTCCTTATAAAAAAACTTTAGGGAAACACGTTACATAAAATTTCGATTCATGTAACGTGAACGTGTATTTTGGAACTCAACGTAATTTCTACGAATGTCATTATCGAATACAATGAGTCAATACGTCCTGGGTTCGTTGCCCTTGTCAGGGAATTCCGTTTCGTTTATCGGCAGGGCCTTCGTACAATATGTTGTCCGGGATTAAATTCTTGCTCGACAAAAGACCTTTGAATATGTGGAAGGATGTAGTGCAGAGAGACATGAGAATGAAGGTTATCCGCAGACGACGTCGAAGACAGAACGAATTAGACGAGAAAAAGTATGAACCCTACCCTACCTTTCTCGTCCAATTGACCCTACCACCATGGGCACCATGTGGGACGAATAGCCAGGAAGAGAGAGAGTGATCATTAGAGAAATGTGTTTTAGTAGGTTTATAGAGAAAAGAAAATTTAAATAAATTTAAATGGGCGATAGGCTCGCCCCTTATCACATTATAGGAGCGTAATAAATTCGGCAAAGAGTGGGTGTATTGGTTACACCCCTGCCAACCCCTTCGCGGATTACAGGCGTGAGTATGTATGTATGTAAAAAATAAAAAATTGGAAATTTCGAGATAAACAAACGGTTATTTTTCTATTGCATTTCAGGCTCTACGCTATCGAATCATAATCACGCATGCGAAGCTGCACTCAGCTAGTTGTTTATCATTTATTCACGGCTGAATCGACAATAAATTTTCGGCAAATACTTTCTCGTCTGGAGATCGTTGGATGACCATGTAGGTCGCATTCCTCGACGCTGCGCAACCGCAGGATTCAATTTTAAAAATATGCAATGTAGGATGTTATCATTCTGTGCAGTTGTACAAATTTATATTACAAAAATATATTTCCATTCTAAATTACATACACCATGCGTAAAGACGGACTTAATGCCAGAGGCATTCTCTACCAGTCTACTTATGGGTGATGCAGAAACGAGACAATGTGGGTGTATATGTATCAATTTTTGTGCGGTACGATTTACTTTTAGGAAACTTTATAAAAATGTATATACGGTAGGCAGCGGCTCTGCTGTGCTCTGGCATTGCAGAAGTCTATGGGCGGCGGTGACTACTTACCATCAGGTGGCCCGTCTGCCTATCCAGGCACTAAAAAAATATAAAGAAGGAACTAATATGAATAATAAAATAAAGCGTTCACAGTTTAATGAAAAAATAAACACACCCAACGGTCACACACATAGTCCTGACCCCACACTAGATCAAACCTGTATCAAGTATAAAGAACTACGAGGGACTACTGTCCCTCAACACCCAGGCCCGAAACATTTATCTCACAAACACTTGTCTTGCTGCGCGGATTGAACCCGCCACTCCACATAGCTAGCTCACTGATCACATAAATACCAATCATACTTATTTCGTAGTAATCTCGCCCATACATTCGCAGTGACAAATACAACAATTGGACCTCTGTGTAAAAGCTATAAACCAAAGCTGAACTAGAACCGCAATTTGAATATAACCTCGTTAATTGATCCGAATATACGGATGACACCATTGACGGCGCCAACTCGTAGATAATTGAGTTAGACTAGACTATTGTCTAGTGATTTATACGTCGACGATGCGAGTTCTTAAATTACTAAGATCAGTCCAGATGCTGTTCACAAAATCCGTAAATTCCGTAAAAAAAATCAGCGACGGTTGGCGAGCTATCCCTTGGACCGTCGATTTATATGTCATTAAAGCTTTGAAAGCGTCTAGAATAGCCATATTCATTTTTTTATAAGGCCACAAAGTAGTGTTACAGTGATACTATTGGATTTGAACATTAGCCGAACGTCGTATCCATGGCAACGTCTCCTAACAGTCGCGTTTGTTTTATTGTAAAATATATGTCACATCGTACACAATACTTAAAACTAATATTTATATTTATCGTGGTTTTATTTCAACAGGTTATGGGCCCAGACCCCGTTATATTGAAATAAATAATAAATATCAGTTTCCGATAAGTATCCGCGTGTTTGAAAGTAAAACTAGTTCGCCGTGCAGTTTCGTCTAGATTTTTCTTTCAGCATATATTTCCGACAATCACAATCAGTTATCGAAGCAATGTCTTTGAACACCGTGCATATCGATAAACTGACCGGTAGAGATAACTACAATACAACACGAAGACTTATGATCGTGTGTGGAACCTTCTAGCAGCCCAAAGACCGTCGATCCCGTCAAGAATTTCAAAGCCAAAGGTCGACTACGAGTGGCTCGGAACTTTGATGTTAGCAGGTTAGCCAGATCAGTACAAACCAATGATAATGGGTCTTGAAAGCTCCGGTGTCAATATAAGTGTGGACTCTATTAAAACTATATTGTTACAAGAAGTTAAAAATGAATCCGACACTACCGCATTGTACACAACGCTTAAACACCCCCCGAATAATTAGTACAAATCTCATTGGAACAGTAATTTGAACAATAACTTGTACAAACTGAATACTGTGAATGCATATGTCACTGCCACCGAGAGCACTGAAAGCTAATGGCACCGTAGAATGGGACATATGAAATATGTGGATGTAAAAATTGTACTAAAGGGGTAAAGATAACAGTAAAACTTGTATTCCGTGCATTGAAGGCTAACATACAAGTATACCAACTTGTATTCCGTGTATTCAAGGCAAACATACAAGTATACCGTTTGAAAATGAAGACTCAAGATCAACATCACTGCTTGAACTTATTAATTCTGATGTCTGTGTTCCTATGGAATGTATTTATTTAGGAGCAGCGAAATATTTTATAACATAATTATATTGATGATTTTTTGAGAAATGTTTAAAATATTTATAGATGTTTAATATTACTTTGTGAGGGACAAAATATTAAAAAAAGATTGATGCGCAATATGTTAAAACTGAAGAGATGGTTGCCGATATACTTACCAAAGCCACTACGCAAACCAAGCTCTACTATTTGTTATCAAAAATGGGCTTATGTTCAAGGGAGGATATTGGATTTGAACATTAGCCGAACGTCGTATCCATGGCAACGTCTCCTAACAGTCGCGTTTGTTTTATTGTAAAATATATGTCACATCGTACACAATACTTAAAACTAATATTTATATTTATCGTGGTTTTATTTCAACAGATACGGGTCGCAATATAAATTTGTTTAAGCTTTAAAAAAAACAAAATTTAAATGAAATTGTATTTAAATAAAAACGTAAATGTTAACTATAGATCAATTGCATTTAATATATTGCTAATACTAATGGTCTAAGGTCCAATCCGTCCCATTAGTACAGTAGGTGCCCAGCAGTGGGACGAAATTTAATACAGGTTTTATTGCGTTGTTTGAAAATTATCATACTATACTATTATAAATGCGAAAGTTTGAATGGATTGATGGATGTTTGGATCGGATCTGGTTGAAATTTGGCACAGAGATAGATTATAGTCTGGAATAGCAGGCTACTTTTATCCCGGAAAAACGTATAGTTACCGTGGGATAGTTTAGTTTTTCACAGAGCAAGGGATCGACATGATTCTTTGCATAATGATAGTTTAGGGATCAGGAAATGACATATGCCACTTTTATCCCGGAAAAATGCACGCATCCTATGGGATAGCAACATTTTGAAAGGTGTAATAGTTTAAGATGCCTCCATGGATTGTATACCTTTCATCAGGAACATCTAGTTTTACATAAAAATACGACGCTAGGCGGGTCACATGCAAATTAGGCAGACTCCAGGTTTAGTATAGCTACTCTAAAAATGATACTCGAGTGTTACCGACTTCAATACACTCTAATGTAGGTGTTCCTCAATATCAAACGCGTTACCGACGATGTGATTTTTAGACTGTGATATAAAGTACACGAAAACTTTCTCCACGAGATTTCCACAAACAAATATCGATGTAAGTGCGTGAATTATTTGGTTTGTGTAAACGGATTTCGATTCACACGGCTTAGTGACCTGTATAAAACTTAGTCCACATACGAAATTGACGTTAAGTTTTTGGTAATATCTACTTTAGGAAATACTGATCATCAATTATTATCAAGTGACTGACTGTTTTTTTTATATTGGCACGGTAAAGTGACCACACTGCACTGGTCAGCCAGTGTACATCCGATTTTTGTCGGGGCCTAGAGTTGGGGTACGATGTCTGGCCGTGTTGCGGCCTTCTCAGTGCTCTGATACTAGACCCCCGACCACTGCTTAACCTTCTTGCCCATGGCGTAGTGTGAAGAAGTAAGTCGGCATCATCGTGTTGAGTAGCGAGGGATAGATTGTCTCTCACCACTCCATACTCTAATTGGACGGCACTGCGCTTATCATCATGTGCAGTGTGGTCACTCTGCCGTGCCAGCATTAGAGTTTTTTAATTCATAAAAAGTACACCGACTTCAATAAAAAACAAATTATGCGTCACTGTAAAATTTGAGGGTTGCCCTCGATTTTTCTGAGATCCCATCATCAGATCCTGACTTGGTGCCAATGGGAACACCTGGGAAGTATACCCTTTTAAACAAAAAAATCGGTCCAGGCGTCTTCGAGTAATCAGGGAACATACATAAAAAAAAGATTCCGACGAATTATTAACCTACTCCTTTTTTTAAAGTCGGTTAAAAAAAAGTTTTTTTTTCTAAGTAACATCGATTTTTGTCGAATTTTCGAAAATAACATACAAAATCAAACACATAAACTCTACTCTATTGTTACACTATGATTAGACAGACAATATTCCTTATCTCAAACACCCAAGTACATAGTAAAAGCATGACGGGTTCTTACTAAAAAAGAATGCTCGTGTGATTAACCGCATATTTGTTACATGAGGAGTGACGCCTACGTAACATCAATACGCTACCAATTTAATCAGTTCGACTTTGCACACCTTGCTATGTGTGTGTGGGCTTGTAAACTATAGTATTGATTTGTGAAAGTGTCTTCATGCTATACATTTTTTTAAATCGGGTTTGGGAGTTTTGATATCGAAAATCTCTCCTAGTTCCCGATACCCACGAACTAAGATAATTTATATTCGACACTGGGGTCGGGGCTATGTATGTGACTGTAAGACCTTATTAAAAAATATAAGCCATTAGGGGATGTCTGTCAGATGTGAAATTTCAAATTTATTTTAGAGAAAAAATTCGCATAAAAGTATAGCTTATGGAAGGAAATAAATATAGCAAAAATATAATATTCAGATTTAAAAATGAACAAGATGACCTCACTCCCATTCTATCAGCCCCACTCCCGTTCCGACTGCCACTCCCACTTCCACTACACTCAATACTTTTTAAGCGACTTCAAAACAGGAGGAGGTTCGCAATTGGTCGGAATCTTTTTTTATGTATGTTCCCCGATTACTCGAAGACACCTGGACAGATTCAAGAAATTCTTTTTTTGTTTAAAAGGTGGTCCCATTGGCACCAAGTCAGGATCTGATGATGGGATCTCAGAAAAATCGAGGGCAACCCTAAATTTTTATAGGGACCCATAATTTGTATTTTATTGAAGTCGGTGTACTTGTTATGAATTAAAAATCTTTTTTAATCAGTGGTTTCATGTTATCATATAGCGTGGCGACGCATCGCCATGCCAATAGGCGGTCTGACCCGCCGCATTAGATGTTTCACACCAAAAACTGTTTTTCACATACCCGCATCAGAGTAATAAGAATGAGCGTATTGTCGTATAGATATTATAGTGTCCCTTTGTTTACTGAATTCCCCTTCAATTGTTCGAAGATCGGTGGGGTACGATTAACTTTATGGCAATTCAGTGCCGATATGGGGTTATATAGTATAGATTAGCTTCAATGACTATTGATCGGTAATGCCGGTCGCTTCGTGAGTTTGGTAATGTGTATTTAGGCTAACATCGGAGACGTTACTCGCTACGATGACTGGATCAGATATTTGTGAGGTTCAGAAAAACATGAGTTGTAAAATGAAATAGCCATCGACTAGTTGAAACAATATATTCTGTATACTAAAGATT
This sequence comes from Laothoe populi, assembly GCA_905220505.1. Taxonomy (NCBI): domain Eukaryota; kingdom Metazoa; phylum Arthropoda; class Insecta; order Lepidoptera; family Sphingidae; genus Laothoe; species Laothoe populi. The sequence continues at coordinate 3,350,539 of HG992167.1, read as the reverse complement.
AGGAAGCATTTACAAAATGTACTTGACGATTGACCGGAAGCGCGTTTTCCGTCTTTTGTATCTTAGCGGGTGTCACATTACAAATATCTCTTTTACCAGTTTAATTATTAAAATTGCCTCTGATAGTTATTATCTCTTAAGGATCGCCTATAATTACTGTACAATGTCAGTTCTTTGGATTTTTGTTCGATATGGCGGTAATGTGGTATTTTGTCAAATGCCATGGATACTAATTACATCTCTTCCTAGTCTTTCATACGAGCATGTGATTATGATTATATGTCAAGGATGTTGATTTCTACTTTTTAAAAATATAATCATTATTGTTCACATTTTTGCGGATGCTTGACCTGTACTATGATATATGTACTATGATATAAAGACAAACGAAATATAGTGAATACAAACATGAACTTTATCCATACATATACAATCACGCATGTAATCCACCAAGGCGAAGGCAGAGGTGTAACCAGTACACCCACTTTTCGCCGAATTTATTACGGTCCCATAATGTGATACAACCGGGTACAATTCCAGACTCCGGGCCGATACTGAGTATTTCTATAGAAAACTCAATATCACTTCACCCGACCCGGATCAAACCAGAGACCTCAGCACAGCAGTCGTAACGAAAGCGAACTGCGCCACCGATGCAGTCCTTTCTTTATCCATAGAATGATGCGTGAATCATATGGGGAAATTGGGTTTATACTACAGGATATACGCCTGTTCACAATCATTTGTAATCAGTTTAGAAACGGCTCCATCGGCTGACTCATAGTAAATTTACCTACTGTAGTGCCATGAAACATCGTTGATTGTCTTTGATAGGGCTACTTTAAACCAACTTCAAAAAAAGAAGAGGTTCTCAATTCGTCGGAATCTTTTTTTTTATGTATGCTCCCCGATTACTCGACCACCTGGACCGATTCGAGAAATTATTTTCATGTTTAAAAGGGTATACTTCCCAAGTGGTCCCATTGGCACCAAGTCAGGATCTGATGATCGGATCTCAGAAAAATCGAGGGCAACCCTCAAATTTTATAGGGATGCATAATTCGTTTTTTATTGAAGTCAGTGTACTTTTTATGACTTAATAATCTTTTGAGGAGTTAGTAATGTATGAAGAATAAGTCATGTTACAAGTAGCCGCGACGTTTTTTTTCAGTGCTTGAATAGGCTGACCGGCCACCTGATGGTAAGTAGTCACCGCCGCCCATAGACTTCAGCAATTCCAGGGCACAGCAAAGCCGCTGCCTGCTGTTAAAACGTAGCGGGTGGACTTGCTGTGAAAGATTCGATGCCCGCACCGAGACAAATGTTTGTGTGACAGACATGATATTTCTTTCGGGTCTGGGTGTTGTGGGACCGTTATTCCTCGTAGTTCTTCATACCCACGATACGGATTTGATCTAGTGTGAGGTCAGGATTATTTGTGTGACTTTTGATTGTTGGGTATTTTACTACTTCCATTTTTGCAGCTAAATAATTTGTCTAAAATGTTTACTAATTAATATTTCAAACTAGGTTTTTTCGCAACTTCGCCTCACGTTTATCGGTGCCGTAGATCCAATAGAAAAAACATTCAGTTTTTCCCGCACTTTCCAATTTTCCAGTCAATTTTTCACTCCCCTAAACCTTTTACGGAGTATACGAATAAAAATTGCCTAATTGGTCCCACCAGTCTCAAGCGATGCATATAGAAACGAGTAATTGAGAATTATGAGCATCTCTCTTCCGCACGCACGCATTACGAGGCGTGACGTTATGCCTTCTATCGTAATTCCCTTTTTTGATATTTGAAAATGTGCTTTCCGAGATATTTTAAATATATTAATAAAAAGTAACGGATTTAGAGAAAGCGCAGCGGCACTTCGCGCTCCAGATAAAGTATCAAGTAGCCAGAGACACCTATACCTCGCTACACAACACAACCATGCCCGCTTGCTAAGTAACTTTTTCATATTCATCCATCCAGTATAAATGTAAGCTTATTATAGCGGTAGCCTTCTGCAGCACATGTGGGACGATCAAAAATGAAAATGCACATGTAAATGTATCCTAAGCATTTAGGCAACTGCTTATAGTTAGTGAAAATCATTTTATGGTTAAATGCGACCTAAAGAATCAATCAAGAGCTTACGCCATGTCATGCATGCAAACGGGTATAGGATTGCCATATTTTTTGGACTTTACAAAACGTATTCGTTATTTTTACATTTATATCTACTGAGTACTGTTTAGTGTTTTGGTGATTAATCATTTATATAGATGATAAAGGTAATGATGTTTATGTTTTATCGCGCATGCTATAAAGATGACGATGAAGATTACAAGAATCTATAGATATAAATGTTGATTATTCATTTTTATCATACATCGTCCTTGGCTATCGCTATTAATTTTTCCCATTCTTCAGTCATAACTCATTCTATCGTATTCGTGGGTTCGATGCCTGCACCGAGACAAAATTTTGTATGACAGGCACATATTGGTTTCGGGTCTGGGTGTTGTGGGACCGTAGTCCCTCGTAATTGTTGATACCTACGATACAGGCTTTACCTAGTGGGGTCAGAACTATGTGCGTGGTTGTTGGGTGTATTTATTTATCATCACTTTAAATAAGTTGTTTCCTTTACCAGCAGCTTTCTTACTTTTAAAAGCATTCTGTCTAAAATGGATTCTTTTAAAATAGCTGCAAAACCGCATGTTCAGTAACAAGACTGAACGCTAATAAAAAGAGATAATTATCTTAATTAGACGCAAGTTTACGATTACCACAAACTGGCTCATTTCCAAATTTATTGCTTCAAGTGTTGTTTATGAATGTCGATGGTATCCTATAGAGAAGATGAGGAAACGCGGCAGGCAATTTAAAATATGGGAAGATTAAATTAAAATAATGACAGAACTGGTTGTAGGATATTCATATCCGCCAGGATAGCGATAACCATACACAGGGTAATAAAACCCGCCATAGTGGCACACGCAAGTGGTGCCGTTCCGGGATCAGCCAGTGTCCATCCGATTTTTGTCGGGGGTCTAGAGTTGGGTACGATGTTTCGCCGTGTTGCGGCCTTCTGAATCACTGAGACACTAGACCCTCGACCGCTTCTTCACATCCTTGCCCCATGGTGTAGTGTGAAAAAGCCAAACATCAGACCGACAGCAGTGGCGTAGCTTGCCTTAGACGGGCTCTGTATCAACATTTGTTGGGTGTCCAAATGAAGAGTAGGTATATATGTGAGATTGTGGATAATATTCTACGAATTTTTGCTTACACACGTTCGGGGCTTGTGTAGACCGAGGACCCCCCGCCACATATCATAGCTACACCCCTGATTGACAGTCTCCGCGGTTCAGCGGGTGAGTCATAGAGACCGCAAGTTCGACTTTTGCACCAAAACTTTAATGTGAGCCACAAATATTTCTTTAAGGTCTGGATATTGTGAGATGGAAAGTGTCTCGTCCATCAGGATCGACATAGGTATCAACCTACGTCACAAGTCTTGTATCTTAGTGTGGGATCCGGGCTATGTGTGCGACTGTTGGGTGTTATTTATTTATTTATATGATGACTAACCTGAGAGCATCTTTAATGTCAGTGGAATCTTGGATTCATTGCTTACCCATTGCTTATTCATTGCTTAAGGAAGAAAATGTGGATTGTGGAAGATACATTTTAGACCTCCTACAATATCATTGTCTTGAAATCGCCAGCCTCTGTGGCGCAGCGGGCGAGTAGCTGTGAACCAAGAGACTCCGGGTTCGATTTCTCAACCGAGACAAATGCAAACATTTGTGTGACAGACATATGTTTCTGGTATGGGTGTTGTGGGACTGTAGTCCCTTGCAGTTCTTGATACACACAATACTGGTTTGTAGGGTGTATTCATTTATTATATTTTTAAATACCGAATGCCATTTTTACAGTATAAAACTAATATTTACATACAATCCGGAATCAGTAGGTAAATGCAGTGAGTACTGTTCATGCTTTGAAACTATGCCAACAACTATTTTATAGAGTACCAAAATAGAGCCATAATGTAGTCAATCAACTGTTTAAAATTAGAATTATTATCTATGGTTTGAGTTAAGTGGCATTTTAAATATGGTGACAAATTATGATGGTTTTTTAATGGAGAGAAATGTTAAAATATATCTGCAAAAGATTAATGTAGTGAATTAAAAACTAGGTTTTGGTAATCAACCACAGAGATTGAGAAATCAAGAGTGCCACATTTTAAACACCTATGTGGTTTTTAATTGTTTTTTAAGAGATGCCTAATTGATAATGTATTGATTTTTATGTTATTTAATACTCATTGGTAAAACCATCTAACAATGATAAGAGTCTTGTATAAAGGTAGAATTACCTGATGATTGGAGTAAGTGATGAAAGAATGCTAATTTGCTACAAGTGTAATTTTGTGATAAGAGACACCTATGAAATAGTATATAGGAGATTTTATAATATTTTATGGTACAAAAAGGCATCTTTCATGTAATAATCCATGCCATCAAGCTGTGGAATAGTTTGCCAGCTACAGTGTTCCCTCCCTCCTATGATCCTGGGTCCTTTAGGCGTAATGTGAAGAAGCTAAACAGCAGGCCGGCATGATTGTGTTGAGTAGCGGGCGATAGTCTGTCTCTCACTACTTGATACTCTATCTGGACGGCACTGCACTTATCAGGTGCAGTGTGGTCACTTTGCCGCGCCAGAATAAAAAAAAATAATAATGACTGGGGTAAAGTTGAATATAGACTAAATCAGATTACACTTGCATTATTTAAATAAATCATTATACAATGCAACAATTTTCACTGGCTTATACTACTTGCTTTGAAAGAAATTTGACCTACAATGCTCTCATAAAAAGAGAATTAATATTAAAATATATGAAATTACAATTATTTTTTCACATTTAGGATTTGTACAAGCTAAAAGTGCACAGTTTTGTGGGAATTATCTGTATATATAAAAGAAGAAACTGACTGACTGATCGATCAACGCACAGCCAAAACGGCTGAGGTTAGAGATTTGAAATTTTGATAGTAGGTACCTTTTATGACGTAGACATCCACTAAGGAAGGGTTTTTGGAAATTGCACGCCTAAGGGGGTAAAATAGGGGATGATAGTTTGTATGAAAATTCGTCATGTTTGAAGTTAAACGCATGAAAATTGGTATTTTGTATTGTATACTTTTTCTCCCAAATATGACCTCCACGCTGGCGGAGTCGCGAGCAACAGCTAGTATTTTATAAGTTTATAGTATGGTTTAATATGGAATGAATTATTGTGTCACTTTGCACATTACAAAGCTACTATATAAAATGTAACACTATTTCTTTTATTAAGTATAACCTTTGTTGGAGGTCCTTAATAATAAATAAATAAGAAATCTAATGAACCAGCTTTTTTAGGATCATTCCATAGTTATATAAATAACAAGTCAATGACTGGGTACAATCATAATAATAAATTATTATGTTGTGTTAAACATTAAATTATCTATATATATACAAATTTATAAATTATATTTTAGTTATATAAATTTAAATCATATTGTAATGTAGGTAGATACTAGATATATTAGAATAAAATTATGAATTTGAATTATTAATGAATAAAAACCATTTTGTTATGTAAACAAACCTGGTTTGAATGGCGGTTACGTAGGTAGGTATAGTTACGCTGGCGAAATTATTACCTTTATACTGTTCGATATCTTAAACTGGTTTACAAATAAAGGTGTTTACACGTTCATAACAACATATTCATTGCTTGTTCATTTCACAACGGTTACAGAAAATAATAGCCATTTAGCCGGTGATTGTTTACTTCCTAAAATTACCTTATTAAAGATTTTTCTCCAATACAAATCTGTCGGTGTCAACGGCATGGACACCGAAGTCTCCCGTTGTCCGGAAGGCATTTTCGTAAAAATACGCGTGTACAAAAATATATGAAAATTATTTTTATTCGGCAACTAACACATCACACACGCTCGAGCTCACTAATGATTAAGCATGATCGATTTATCCGAAAGCGATAAGATAACGTCTTCGAGAAACACTTGATATTATGCGATGATCATAAATTTTTATGTCCGTGTTTATTTGGAATAAGAACAACGCACATCACCACTCGAAGTACCGTTAAATACTGAATGAGCTGAATTGAAAATGAATGGATTAAGGAATGATGTTGGTGACCGAAATGTGAATGGAAGTTTTTCGGCGCGGTTTCTACAAAATTGAGTAGGATAGGAAACTCATACAAAATAAAAATTACGGTAAAGTTTATCTGATAACTTGAGAATTTGCTGTTGTTATATTATAATGGTAAATACAGGTGGTAAAACAAGTCCTTCGTATTTTTATGTAGTAAATAAATATTTAGTTTTTATACCAAAATAATGCTATTTGATTATTGACTTTATGTTAGTATCTATTCGTCGAACGCTGAAATAATAGTTATATAAATAGCTGGAATAGTAGCGTAGTTTTACAAATCGTCATAATTTGTATTGACTTTTCATTCACATTAAAGTATAATAACATTCGCAGTTCTAATTATTGTAGATTTTAGAACGCAACCCTTGTTACCATGGTGATATGGCTCCAAACAAACACACGGCACGTGACAATTGAAATGTCAAACAGTCAAAGTTAAACACGGATCACTTTTTTATGTTGGTGATATTAATTACTAAAAGTATGAATGAATTCCATAAAAGTAACAAAATATCTGGAGTTTATTGGCTTAAATATCCTATTGAAAAATTAACAATAAAGTAAGTCATAACCACAGACGTGTACTAGATTTAGCTTACAACTTTGTTCTAACAAGGCTGCAAGTGCGATTTTCTAAGGCAAAGACAACGTACATTATTTGTAAATGTTTTAGGTTTTTAGGAAATAAAACTTTATGCTGTTAATTGTCAACTCATTTAAATTACTTCAGTTATTTATTTAATTCCAGAGTTAAACTGAAACTTTTGGGCGGGATACTAACATTACCAAAGTTCGAAGACTTCATAAACGAGACAAATACGAGCAATTTAAATTTAGAACAGAACATTGAGGAATACATCTTCAAATGGCAACTAAAAACGTTTAGCAAGTGGGAAGTTATTTACTATGGTGATATTGTGAACTGTAACACAGATAGAGAAGTAAAATATAATGATATTCTAAAGAATGCTGAATATAAACCATCCAAAATATTCACTTACATACATGAGGATTTCTACCTTCCGTTGCCTACAGATTTAATAAAAAACAAATCCAAGAGTGTTCTAAATTTGAATTCTTGTATGCAACATCTGAATATTAGTGAAACTATAGAAAGAGTAATGGGAGAAGATTTGGCACAGACAACATCACAGGCCAATTTGTTAAAGAGTCAAGAAAATCTTGTAGAAGAACAATGGACTGCGATGCATGTAGTTTTTGACAATTCTGAGTATGATGAGTAAGTACTGAATATATAATTCTATTATCTTTAAACTAAATAGTTAAAACTAGGAAATATTCTGATTCTCCAATGATTTATTATGTATCATTGACATGATATCACAAAAAAAATGTTTTGTTTTAAAATTAACCATTGTATAAGTCTTTGAGGTTCAGTGAAATTTTATTCAGCTATGTATGTGATACAATACATGATATTAACTATTGTTCAATTCCAATATATAATATCCAATAAAAAATCCATGTGTGTAGATCAATCCTGAACATAAACCAATCTCTTTATTTGTATATTAATAGACAATCTTAATCTCGATTTACAATTAGTTCACACATATAGGCCAATAAGAATAAAGCTTCAATCACACCTACAAATAACATAATTTGATAAGTTTCTTTTTTGAAACTGGCAGTGGTAGGATATTCATAGCCACCCGGGTAACAATCACCATACACAGGCTGTAAAACCCGCCATAGTGGCACACACAGGTGTGTCGTTTTCAGGGATTGGCCAGTGTACATCTGGTTTTTGGCGGGGGTTTAGAGCTGGGATACGATGTTTGGCCATGTTATGGCCTTCTGAGTACTCTAATACTAGACCCTCCACCGCTTCTTCACCTCCTTACCCAATGGTATAGTGTGTGTGTAGAAGCTACACAGCAGGCCCGCATGATTGTGTTGAGTAGCGAAGGATAGATGGTATTTCCCTACTTGATACTCTAATTGGATGGTGCTGCGCTTACCATCCAGGTTGCAGTGTGGTCATTTTGCCGTGCTAGGATAAAACAAAGAATCAATCTAAATACAAAAGCATACTGTGCCAATTGAGATGATTGAAGTTGGCAATAATATTTGAATGTGCAAAGCTTCAGTGTAAATGAATAGTACATTCTTATATGGGGGTTATTCATAATCTAAATTCAAATATTATCAATTTCAGGTACTCCAACATAATAATCAAAAGAGATGTTACTCTTCTATCTATATTTTACAATAGAAATCACAAATACATAATCATATCACCAGACAATAATAACCTTGTTTTTAATCCATACCTGGTAGAAAATGAGGGTGTGCCACTGAACTACCAGTATGAAGTGGATGTGGGTTTTGAAGACAAAGATGGAGGAGACAACCTGATGACTCTGGTATTCTACATCATATTATTACACTAATCTTAGCTGACCTCTGTAAAATTTTTGGATTACTTACTTCTCCGATTTTTTGGCTTGTATGTTGCATGAAATAAACATACATGTATGTATACATACATACAATCACACATTACATTCAGGCTTGTAATTCCCGAAGGGATAGTCAGAGGTGTAACCAGTACACCCACTTTTTGCCGAATTTATTACGGTCTCATAATGTGATGTGAGCCCATCGCCATACCGGGCACAAATCCATACTCTGAGCTGATACTGAATATTTCTAAATAGAAAAACCCATATTGTATATTACTTTACTTTTATTCTCTATATTATCTATTTTACAATATTGTTTTATGAATTTCAGTTGACAAATCTCTACAAGAAATGGGAGAGAAAACACAAAAGCCTTGTGAATTTCATTATGCCTGCGCCTGGCAGAAGGAAATATTATGTCTCATTGGAGATTTTAAGTGCTACAGACTTTGATATGGACAATTTGTATATTGAATATACTATTAAGGTAAAACTACTATTGAAACAGCATCCATGATGAAGTAATTTTTTTGTTTATGATTGCATGTCAAAAATATTATAGAATTCCATAGGTGTAGAATATATATTACTGAAACCGGCCCATTACATTCCAGATTCCAGATACTATAAATTGTAATGATGATATTCACGGCAAAACACATGTGAGTGAAGCTTTTAGAATTGGTCGTTCGGAAACATGGAATTTTGGTCATATTATAGAACTGAATTTCGAAATGGATGTTGGAATAGGTAAAAATGTTTTTTTTACTACATACCATGTAACATTTTTTATAATTTATAAGTGGGATAACCAAGAACATTTATGATAATATTCTTCTCGTAGGATTGATCTACTGCTATGGCTATTGCACCAAATGACCATTTCATAAATTGGCCTACATTACATTAGCAATGTTCTGCATAGATAGAGTTTAAAGAGACAATAACCTGTGAGTTTGTCGCGGCATTGTTTGTCATGGTTAGGTTAGGTTAGGTTAGGAAATTACGGCGCCATATAGTTGATAAACAGTTGACATGTATCATGCGCACCGCTACAGAGTGGAACTGTTTGCCGGAGTGTATATTTCCGAAAATTATAACCTGGGTATCTTCAAGTCAAGAGTGAATATGTATCTTCTAGGCAAGCGTGCTCCACCGTAGACCACATCATCACTTACCATCAGGCGAGATAGTGGTCAATCGAAAGCCTATTTCGGTAAAAAAAAAAAAAAGTGATATTTAATGATCCTATTTACAGAATAAATTATTTGATTTTATGTATAGGGTATATCAGTAATCATGAAATATTGGTAACTAGCTGTTGCTCGCGGCTCCGCCTGCGTAGATGTTATATTCGGAAGCAGAAGTATACAATCCAAGGAGTTGTCTTCTGCACTGAGGCACCTGTAGCGATTCAGCCAGCCTCTCAGGTGTGGTGCCTGAATCTTGAGATTACATCTAAAGAATACCCCATAAGTTTAACCTCACTTTGCCCCTTTCAGGGACGATTTTTCAAAAACGCTGAAACACGTATTTCTTTATTTCCTACCAAAAGCTTAAATATGAATTTACAGATCCCTAAGTCGAGGAATTATGGATTTCCCATACAAATTTTGAACTCCTATTTGACCCCTTTCAAGGTTGTTTTTTTTAGATAAAAGATAGCCTATGTCCTTCTCCAGAATATAATCTATTCCCTTACCAAATTCCACTACAATCCGTTCAGCCGTTTAGTCGTGAAGAAGTAACAAACAAACAAACAAACAAACAAACAGTTACTTTCGCATGTATAGTATTATATAGTATGGATTCCATAATTGCAGCAATTGATAATTTCAAAAGTACCTACATAATTTTAAATTTTTTACCGAATCTATCTTTTCTAAAAAAAACATTTCTTTCTAATCTCTACAGACCCACCCCCCATAAAATTATTCTTCGAAGCCATATCAACGGACTGGTGGTGTCGTCATCGTACCGAGGGGTATGGCTATCTCGCTCTATCTTTACAACCGGGATATTTCACCAAGCAGCTGTCCTGCTCTAGACCAGAAGAGAAGGATAAAGCCGAGGCAGATTCTAGAAGGTTCTTCGTAGGAGGATGTCACTTGATTAAGGATTTGGATGTTTTGGCGCAACCACAGACAGTTGTGAGTTTTGTTTGAATCATGAAAATTTTGTTCTTATTTTTTTATGCGCAACACTGATATTAGGACATGTGTAAATTTAATTACTTGTTTTAAAGGTGTTTAAAGCCGGTATCATCTGTTTTTAAGTTTTTTTTTACATTATTTGAAAACACATAGTTATTCTAGATAGCCGTGTAGCGGCCGAGTAGCCGGCTGTGAAGCGAGAGGCCGTGGGTTCGATTCCCCAGACAAATGATTGTGTGACAGACATATGTTTATTTCGTGGGTGTTGTGGGACCGTAGTCCCTCGTAGTTTTTGATGGGTACGATACAGGTTTGACCTAGTGTGGGTTCTGACCCCATACTGTCTGGTGTTTTAACTGTGTGTGACTGTTGGGCGTATTTATTATTCTATTGAGATAGAAAGTTTAGAACTTACTAGTGGTCCCGGGCAAACGTTGTCCGGCCTTAAACCGGCTTCTCTGTGGACCAAAGACTTAACTACGCCTATGACTCAACATACAGACCTTTTGGTTTACTTTGTAACCATGTCTAATTTTATTTTTTCAGGATACAAATTTTGTTTACCACACCACAGGAACAATCAGTCTTCGCTGGAGCGTAGTCTCCCAATCCCCAATTCCTGGGTCGGTCACATTACCACTTCAACCTGGAACCAGTTCAGCATCTCTTCTGCAAGGTGCGGAGACTGTTTTGAGGAAGTACAGGAAGGCCAGGGCAAGACTTGCTGCTGCCACCAAGGATTTGGATGTCAAATATGAAGAGGTGGAGGATGGTTGAGTTAAAATGAAGGATTTGACATTGGTTTCAGTATGACTTCTGGGCATGCTTGAATCATTTTAACAGTGGTCAATGATCAGTCATTATTCCTTGGTTTCAATAAGTTACGGTAGGCAGCGGTTCTGCTGTGCCCTGGCATTGCAGAAGTCTATGGGCGGCGGTGACTACTTACCATCAGGTGGCCTGTCTGCTCGTCTGCCTATCAAGGCACAAAAAAAAAAGTTCTGCTGCTTGAAACATTTTAACAGTGGTCAATGATCAGTCATTCTTGTCTCTACACTAAAAGAATCATTGCATAATGATGAATATACGCACTCACGCCTGTAATCCCCGAATTGGTAGGCAGAGGTGTAACTAGTACTCAGTGCGATAGGGGGCGAGCCTATCATCATACCGAGCAATACCAGACTCCATACGGATACTGAGTATTTCGGGATAGAAACCCCAATACTATTTTTACTCGACTTGTGGATCGAACCCGAGACCAGAGCCGTTGTACCGTGTACGCAATTAGAACTGTGCCAAAGCACTACAAACTAAATTTGATTTGAATTGAACTTCTGGCAAAGATTTTGAGGGAAGAATTCCAAGGGGCAAGTTGGCAACGGTAAATAAAAATGTATAAAGATATAAGCTGTTAATGATCCAATGCAATGTCTGGCCTATTTTTAAAAATGTATGAAACAAATCGAAATGTGTAAAAATATTGTTGTGCTTACTTCAGCAGTACATATACTAAAGCATAACATATAAACATATACACTCACGCCTGTATTCCCCGAAGGGGTAGGCAGAGGTGTAACCAGTACACCCACTTTTCGCCGAATTTCGGTCCCATAATATGATAGGGGGCGAGCCCATCGCCATACCGGGCACCATTCCAGACTCCAGGTTAATACTGAGTATTTCTAGGTAGAAAAACCAAATATCACTTTACCCGACCCGGGGATCGAACCCGAGACCTCAGCACAGCAATCGTAACGCATGCGCAATTACAACTGCGCCACCGAGGCAGTCATATACTAAAGTTGAAAGAAAAACAATGACATTTATTGGTTCAATATAAACATATAAAAGGAGAGAAAAAAATATTCAGACCCTCAGAAGTAAAATTGGAACGATACAGAGTTTAACACAGACCCTGCGCATGGTGACCGCAAAATCCACGAAATGTAGTTTTCCACATTGTCTCACTGGTTAGGACGTGTTCAGTTTCACTTGTTACCAAAATGGACTATAGGGAAACTAAAAGCACACAAAAGTAAAGACAAATATATTGTTGAGATTTAATGAAATTGAGCAGAATTAAATTACATTTAATAATGTTATAGCAGCGATAGCCTAGTTGGTTGCGGTACGGACTGCCAAGACGAAAGTCGTATGTTCGAAACCCAAGTGGCATACACCTCTGACTTTTATTAAGTTATGTGTGTATTAAATGTTAATTATCGCTTGCTTTAACGGTGAAGGAAAACGTCGTGAGGAAACCTGCATACCTGAGAATTATACGAATTTCGAAGGTATGTGAAGTCTACCAGCCCGTATTAGGCCAGCGTGGTGGACTAACTAACCCCTCTCATTAGTAGAGGAAGCCCGTGCCCAGCAGTGGGACAATATTTAATACAGGGCTAGTATTATAATGTTATGGAATACAATAAAATAATAATCAATAATTTATTGTTTATTTTGTACTATTTGAACAATTCCTTGTGATTTATGAATTTAAAACATAGGTGACATAGCACCATCAACAAAATGATCCCCTTTATTTGGTGAGTTAACATGTTTGATAACATGGCAACCAGTAATACCAACAGTTGGCTATTTCATTTAAGCGACATTTTTGAAAATGTACAGGAAAGAGGTTTAAAGTTTTTTTCTGTTATTCGGAAAACCAATCACTATAAAATATCAAAATTGCGTGGATTTTAGTAGAATTACTTGTGTAAGCGCGTTCTGCTTCTTTACGACTTACTTTCATGCATTTATGAGCTTTTATTTTCGAAAATGTGCCTTCAAGAAAAAATTAGTCCTGTTTTACCAGTTACACAGGCAGCGGCTTTGCTGTGCCCTGGCATTGTTATCGTCTATGGGCGACGGTGACTACTTACCATCAGGTGGCCCGTCTGCTCGTCTGCCTATCGAGGCATTTTAAAAAAAGTTAATTTGACCACCAAAAGTGTTTTTTTCACTAGGCTCAAAAGATGCAGATAAATTTGCTAATTCCAAATATGTATAAACTCAATATCGCAAAAAATTTCGCCTAAATCATCTGATTTCGGGCTATCTAGCCCGCCAACCGATATAATGTAAATGTCTTTTTTAGAGCCTAGATAGGCAGACGAGCAGACGGGCCACCTGATGGTAAGCAGTCACCGTCATAAACGAGCCAGTGGGTCACCTGATGTTAAGTGATCTCCACCGCCCATGAACATCCACAATACCGAAAGTGTCATGTATGCGCTGTCGGCCTTAAAGGACAGGAATAGGGATTAGGGAAGGGAAGGGGGTATCTGGGCCTCCGAATATCTCACTTACCATACGAAACGCGACAGTAAAATGTCACTTTACGTTGGTTTTCTGTGAGACAGTGGTACTACCCCGGTCGAGTCGGCCCATTCATACGGTAGACAAATATGTCTACAGAGTGGCTTTACCACTATCAACTTCTGCAATGCCAGGGCATAGCAGAGCCGCTGCCTACCGTTAAACTGTCTACGACCTTCCCGTCCTAACCGCCTCTCTCATCTGAGCGGTGAGTATCGCTACTCTCCTCGCCCGTGTGAGCCGCGCGTCTCTCGCACGTGCCAGCCGCGTGGCTCGAGCGTCGGTGAGCGCCGCGCGTGCAGCATGATGCGCTCTCCTCGCAGCATCCACTGCGCAGATCTCTTGCCGGAGGAGTGTCGACTCCCAACTGTTCAGCGCGTTGGAGATCGCCACACGCTAAAATACATTTTAAAAACGTGGTATTTAATTTTTTTTAGAGGTTTTGACAGCCTCCGTGGCGCAGTTGGCGAGTAGCCAGCTGTGAAACGAGGGGCCGTGGGTTCGATTCCCACACCGGGACAAATGTTTGTTTGACAGACAGATATTTATGTCCAAGGTCTGGGTGTTGTGAGACCGTGCGTCTCTCGTGATCCCTGATACCCACAACACAAGACTCGTATCTTAGTGTGGGATCGGGGCTATGTGTGTGACTGTTAGGTGTTATTATTATTAATTGACAATCGACCCTCGACCGCTTCTTCACCTTGCCTATAGCGTAGTGTGAAGAAGCAGGCCGGCATGATTGTGTTGAGTATTCAAATTCAATTCAAATTCAAAATGTTTATTCATGACATCGGGTACATACATTGGTCTTAGGTTATAGGTAAGGTCCGCCGAAATCTGTTTCTAGAGCATATGAATATATAAAAGAGTTCCTTAAATTAAGCTTAAGATTAATTATTATGTGTGTGTGTGTGTAAGTAATCTATAGTAAACAGGCAGTACATATGAATCGTATATATAAACTATAATGAATAAAAATCATGTGTATTTATACAACTTAATAGAAATCACTGACTGCCTCGGTGGCGCAGTTGTAATTGCGCATGCGTTACGACTGCTGTGCTGAGGTCTCGGGTTCGATCCCCGGGTCGGGTAAAGTGATATTGGGTTTTTCTATCTAGAAATTCTTCAGTATTAGCCCGGAGTCTGGAAAATGTGCCCGGTATGGCGATAGGCTCGCCCCCTATCACATTATGGGACCGAAATTCGGCGAAAAGTGGGTGTACTAGTTACACCTCTGCCTACCCCTTCGGGGATTACAGGCGTGAGTGTATGTGTGTGTGTGTAATAGAAATCACTTTAGTGAAACGATTTTATGAAATAGTACTTATGAGTGTGTCGTGTAAATAGTCTTGTACTGTGTAGTAACAGTTGTCAGAAAGAAGTCTGTATAATCTTTTTTTAAACGAATGAATGTCAAGACTTTTAATATTTTCTGGTATCTTATTATAAATTTTTATGGCCATGCAGTATATACTTCTATGCTTTAGTGTGGTCTTCGCTTCTTCAATACTTAAAAGATTGTCTCCTCTTAATTTGCGTATAGTTTTTTGTGAGTTGGTAATAAATAAAGTTGGGTTACATTTTACAAATACGGCAACTTCATATATATAAATGGAAGCGAGTGTCAAAAGTTTCAGCGATTTAAAGTATGGCATACAGCTATCTTTAGACTTAATGCCGCATATAGATCGAATGCATCTCTTTTGGGCTATGAAAACGGACTGGTATTCAGTAGAGTTACCCCAAAATATTATTCCGAATCTTAGGTTCGTAACAACAAATCCGTTATAAGCTACCAAAACAGCCTTTTGGTCTATTATTTTTGAGAGTTCGTGTAGTGCATATGAATATTTGTGTAGTTTCTTACATAACATTTCAGTGTGGCTTTTCCATGTTAATTTTCTATCTATATGCACTCCTAGAAACTCGCTGTGTGCCGCCACAAATATGATATTTTAAAGATCACAATCTTTGCCATTTCACCCACAAATCCCAGTAAATCAAATTTGGTGACATACCAACAATAACGCCACCTACCGGGTCTAATTGTGTTTTTAAACCATTCAAATCGGTCCAGCCGTTTAGGAGGAGTTAGGTGAGAAACAAACGTTTTTATCCTGGCACGGCAAAGTGACCACAATGCACGTAATGGTAAGCGCAGTGCCGTTCAATTAGAGTATCGAGTAGCGAGAGACAATCTATACCACCATACTCAACACAATCATGCCGCCTGCCACTTCACACTACACCATGGGCAAGAAGGTAAAGAAGCGGTCTAGGGTCTAGTGTCAGAGTACTCAGAAGGCCGCAAAACGGCCAAACATCGTACCCCAACTCTAGACCCCGACAAAAACAATTTATCATTATGGGACTTATTATAAAGCGTTGACTAATGTTGATATAAAAGTGTCTATAAATCTGTTGACCTAGACCTTGGTTAAAGTTAAACTACGTTGTCTAATAAAGAAAAGATCGAGTTGCGATGTACTTGTATTATTTGTTGAGGAGTTCAAGAATTTTCCATCGCCCCTCGTATTCAGATTCCGTTATTGCCAATGACTGTATCAGTTACAACTGTTCAATGATTTTATAGTCTACTTACTTGTGAAGCATCACGTAACATGGCGCTGCGTCGATTCCTAGCTTCACTGCATTTCTGCTCGGCGTCCAGAAGTTCCAGGTGTTTCTTCCATTGCTCTGTCTCGGACATTCGGATCCGTCTGTCGGCAGCTAACTGTGCTCTCGCTTCTTCTTCCAGAGCTTTGTCAATAATTTCTGTTGCCTGTGTGGATATTGCATTCTAATGTATTTTTTATAAACAAAAATAGATTTTTATACTAATTAAAAATTATTTGTCGTCTTAAACAAGACCTAGGTATATTTTGCAAAGAGTACCTACATGAATGAATAAGTGAATTAGATACTTAATTTATAAAAACTTTCATGAAAATAGTAGCTTTTCCAGAGTTTGCTCAAGTTATAAAAAAATCATTCATTCATAAATTATAAAATATATTCTTCATACAAAAAAAGTATTTCTTGTAGTTTAAAATGATGTTTTTGTTTCTGTTCAAATACAATCAAATATCGTGCAGATGGAAATATTATGGATACAACAACTGTTAAAGTAACAGAGTTTTTAAATGATTTTGGACCTACAAATAAAATGGCGACCCTTTCCATTCTAACATTGAATCTGTCATTAATAGTATAGAAGAAAATACTATTTAGGCATCAATTTTGACTATCTTTTCGCAACTATTTTAGAGCCAAGGATGTCACATCAATTACCATTTTATTTGATTTCTATCAAAACGTAACCAGGACTTTATTACCTTTTTATCTTCCCTCCAAGCTTGCAAATCCTGGCTCCTCTGCTCCTTATGCCTGATGCAGTTCATCAATTGTCCTCTCTTCACTTGCTGCTCCAAGCCTTTCTCGAACCTCTTGTACTCCAGCCATGATCGTTCTTGTTGTCTCTTCGCGTGGAGGTATCGTTTGTATTGGTCTAAGGTTTCTGCTTCTACCTGAAGGAAATTGTTGCTTGAATAGGGTAGTTTCTTTTCTTTCATTTTGTACATTATGAAAAGGAAATTCTTTTGAGAAAGTAACCAAAATTTATTCAAGAATGAGACAGCAGTTTTTTTTCTGGAGCAAAAGTGGGCGTGTAGTAGGAAAACGTCACTATCTCTCTCGCACGACTGCATCGTAACGGCAATTCTAGCTGTGACGTCATGACTCATATCGTGCATTCTTTTTCAGTCATTTCACAATTAGCTCTTTCATCAGTTTTGAATGGCTTCTAACTTATTTTCGAGCGGATTTATCAAATTTTGTAGTATCTACTTTTTAGGTAACAAACTTATTGATTAATATATAAGAAATAACGTGTCAAATACCTTATTGTAAGTGAATATATTCCAATAAGTACCTATAAAGGATTCGGTAAGTTTTGTGCAGACACGGTTTACTGATGTATTTCCTTTTATTCACTAGCAAAACATAAGAAAGTAGTATTGAAGGGAATACTTCTTTAGGCACATTGGGCCCTTTTGGGATGGGGCAAAGCTCTGAACTCGCGTGACCATCATGCTCAGATTATTTTACTTTTGGCAAAGTTACTACTTCATGGACGCTGTTTCAAAAAGGACACAACAATACCACAGTTTAAAATTTTCACTTCTGTCGGAAGACTTAGGGTTACCAACCCCGGAATTCAAATACTAGTATTTGAAGTTAGAAAAACTAGGACAGAACAGTTTAAAAACAGGACGAATCTTTGTTTTAAAATAGCGTAAGCACTTGCGAGCCGAGACGCCGCCCCTAAAGTAAGGATTGCAAAAGTGGTGTGCGAATTTTAAAATCCTGTATTTTAAATGAACCTTATGAAGGCGCTTTAAAAACCCAGGACACTGCTTAAAAACTATCCAGGACATTCTAAAAACCAGGACATGTCTTGGGAAAACAGGACGGTTGGCAACTCTACCATGACTGCCTGTTTTGATTACGGCAATTCGAAGACTAGATTTGATTTTGCAGTTCGTTCGTTGACTGCTATTTCCGGAGGCTCAGCCCCTCCCTTACCAAATGCCTATTCTTTTCCTCAAGTTTTGTTATATTATGAACTTAAACAACAATTTATTACCGATGTAAACCCAAAAATACTTACCATTTCCCTCTCTTCTTTCTCCTTCTGCCACATCTTTCTGAATTGATCAGCAAGTCGTTCTCTCTCGTCATCTTCCTCTCTCTTTCTAGCCAGAGCTGCGAGCAGCCGCCATTCCCGCTCCGGGATCGAATCCAGAACGCTGCTGTCATCTTCATAGTTGAATGCCCCGAGAAGTTGCGATACGGAACTTGGTACTTGAAAAATAAGCATGGTATAAGTAATGGGTAATACAAAAAATATTAGCACAAAACAATCGATTGATTTAGCCGGTTCAATATTTAAAACATTTTTTTATAATAACTATTTTATAATAATTATTATCCTCGTCAAAAAAAAAGTGATTATATCACGCAAATAATAAAAAAACACTGCGTCTTGGACACTGGAAACCTACTTCAGTATTTCTGTATGAAGCAATCTGAGTTAAAACCACGACTTGGTTCATTAACCACCACACCCTTAAAGCCGGGTTATTACAGATATCCAGCGTTCTTATAACGAGTAATTGATCTCACTATATACAACAATATGATTGATTTGTAGTCAACGTTTTAACGCCTGTTAAAATAATTATAGCAAACGATATTAGTTTATAATTTAATTTATTATGGTAATTAATTACGTTAATAGAATTAAGATGATAAATAATACAAATGAGAATACATTTTAAATGGAATTATAAACTTCGCTGGTATATACAGAACATCTATCTTAAAAGTAGAACTCTGCTAATATAAAAGCAATGTATAATAATTGTATTTATGTGCTCATATTTTCTTTTACTTGAAGGTAAGGCAAGGCAATAACTTTTACACGTACTTTGTATTGGCCCAGAGAAAAACTGAAACTTTATTGTGTTGAGTAGCGGGGGATAGACTGTCTCTCGCTACTTGATACTCTATCTGGACGGCACTGCGCTT
Source organism: Laothoe populi (assembly GCA_905220505.1). Lineage (NCBI taxonomy): Eukaryota > Metazoa > Arthropoda > Insecta > Lepidoptera > Sphingidae > Laothoe > Laothoe populi. The sequence continues at coordinate 3,330,797 of HG992167.1, read as the reverse complement.
ACTATCAGGTGCACTTTACTGCGCCAGTATAATAAAAACATATGATATAACATACAAACCATTAGAAACTTTGCCGATGGGCGACTTCTTCCTCGGCGACGCGCACGCCGACCGGCCGCGGCGCGGTGATTCTGTTATTATTTTATAACAAAACACCATTATTGCACTTCCTCACCGTTGGTTACGATATAAATAATCGTGGGAGAGTCTTAATTGACATTCACCGTACAAATTACAAACTAAACAACGCCTGGGAATATTTTAATAACCGCTTCAATAGATGTCGTAAATATAGGTAATTGATGTGCTTTTCAAAATCTGGTTAACTTATCTAAAACACGAGTTTGTTTAATGATGTTTAATCTTCAGTTTAATAAAGAACTTATTTTACTTAATTTAATACTTTTCACATTGCTCCATTCCCTATATATAACAAGAGAGGAAGCCTATAGATATTGTATTCGTAACATTTATTTCAACATGAATAAGTTTTGATTTAATTTAAAATAGCACAATAACCGTAAACAACAGATTGTGGCAACATACAACACTGTACTCGCCACAATTTCATTGCAAAATACAATTAAACGTCCATTATGATTTCACTGTAGCTTCATTACGACTGGCGATTAGAATTTCATTAGTATTTATATTACTAGCTATGCTTTGTAGTTAATTTTGTCACAGTAGACACTGAACACGTTTGTTTGTTGTCAAGTTTCTATCGATCAAATTGTTTCAAGGTTGCGCCCTATATTACGTACAAATAGGGCTGTCAATTTTTAATGTGTTAAATAAAATAGCCATTACGGTGGTATGGGTAAAAAGAAAAAATATTGTTTCACTATGTGAAGGTAGAAACTAGTTACAAACTTAAAAAATAATCAAAGTGAGAAATCGTTCGGGCAAGTGCCACTAGATGTCGTTAAAATGAATTGTCCTTAAAGCTTAGCACTTTCTTTATCTTGAGGTAAGTGTAGAGGTTGTTTCGACTCAAGGTTTTGAGTCGAAGCAACTAAGCATGTTTTTAATAATGACCTCAACAGTGATAATGTTAACAATTAACATTTTTAGAAGATAGATAGAAGAACAAGTGTGTTGTGATCATAGTTTAAAATACAATAGCAAACAAACGACGACGCAAATATTTAATGAACTTTTACTCCACACAATACTGATCCATGTATCCGGCTATTGAAATAAGTAATTATGACGTTAAACTACCTTACATTAAGTTCCACAATTGCATCAACAACTTCCTTGCAAATATCCTCGATTACAATAGCCCGTTTTAAATACTGATATTAGGCAAAACAAGAGAACATGTTATTATTATCAAATAACTTATCAGGCAGATAGCGAGCCGCGCGATAAGTGCCAGTCGACGACATACATCGGGTGATGACGAACGCCATTATGGAGAAAGATAAGCCAAAACCTATTGTCAGGAGACCAGACGTATTGAAGAAGATCAACACGGAAACTCTACTTATGATAGAGAGTAGCTTACTAAGCGAACTACCCGCTAAGCTGAAGCCACAGATAGTGCCAGTAAGAGGATTATCCACGGACTTGGAGGTTGCCAAACCGTCAGGTTTCCTGTCATCATGTCTTCCAGTCATCCCTGACTCACCCCCGCCAGAGATACGCACTCCTTCCGACGACGAGAGCGTATCTCCGCTCAAGAAATCCTTCAGCTTCCGCGACAAGTTCTCGCGTATCAGTTTCTTTGGGAAAGACAAAGAGAAAACGAAATGGAAAACGATTGTTGAAGACGAACAAAACACGACATCCAAAGAAAATCAACATTCGCCTGATAGTAAACGAGAAAGCAAAGCTGATACAGACTACAAAGCGCACAAACGCTTCTGGTTCTTCAGAAACCGAGAATTTGAACGGAACCGACACTCCCCTATATACCAGAGAAGTAAAAGCTTTGAATTTCTTCCCAGAGCTATAGAGGAAGAAGAAGAGAATCAGAAAAATAATAAAGCACTTACGAAGAATCAATCTTACGTCTTCGGTAGCAGTGACACTATGGGAGAGGCATGGACGTCCAACGAGAGTCTAGAATACATCTCTAATGTCTACTACGATAACGAAGATGGAGTATTTCTGAAGAGCATTAAGGAGTTCCCTTCAGAATCGTCAAACGCCAACTCAAGTATGTCCACAATGACATCAGCATCTAGCGCCAACGCTGACAATCTCTTCAAAAGTGAATCAGTTGTAGATCTCCTTGATGAGTTCGACAAAGCAGTGGAAATGTTTAGCGAAAACTATCTAAGCGATTGTGAGCCTTACACGAAAACACCAGTGATACCCCTGAAGGAGAAAAGGAAGAGTTCCTCCTTCAGCACATTGCCATCACCGAGAATAGTGCATGTGAATAAAATTAATGAAGTGAGTGAAGATTTTAAAAGCGAGTTGGCGAGGGTTTTGAGTGTGAAACGTGCTAGTGAAGTGCCAAGTGTTAGGACGAATCGCAGAGGATCTGTTACGGATTGGTTCGTGCTGGAAGATCAGGCAGCTGAGGCCAACAAGCAGGTTGGTGATATGAACAAATACAAACGGGGGAAGAAGAAACCCGTCAACAGAGTTCGGAGGATGAGTTCTACTAAATATGTAAGTAGTTTGACATGTTTTCAGATAATTTCAAGGACTATTAACTGGAAGCTGTTGAAAATATCATTCTCTCTGTTTTTACTCTATCTACGTACATTAGATAGTTCTTTTTAATATCATAAATGTCTGTTGATAAAGATCTTGATTACTTATTATGACTTACATTTTTGTAACCATATTTTTTTATATTCGCATAATAGGTTTCATATTTGTAATAAGAATCTCAAATCAATATTGGTAAATATTGAATAGCATTTAAATTACTACCGCATTTGATGTGGGTAGTCTTTTTTTAAAGAAACGGGGTATAACATAAGAACTGTTACCAACATCTTCATATAGTGAAGGTGACTCTACTTTTTGTAGCACAATAAGAAATTTTACCTGCCAAACTTGTATCTCGTAACAAGAATATCTTATTGCATTAATCAACACGCCATTTTAATATGCTATAACACTTTTTACTAAAGGTTAAGGGAACACGCTATTAAAAGAAATGTTTTTTGGACTATCTTTTGAACCAAGTCATAATAGATAAATCATATGGATCTTGCACTTTTAAATGCAGATTTCACTAATAAATATTCTGTTTCTATTTTTATTGTCTTTACAATACATACTAAATTTGATTTAATACATATAACCCAAGCTAAATGGTAAAAATTATACTAGTTCCAACAATATCCTGAGAATCTTAACTTATGGTCCAAATTACGGCAATTTTTTTATTTTTGAATAAACTTTTATTGATTCACATGAATAATAAAACGAAACTTGTGATCGACTAAAAATCTTATCTTACCAAAAAAAATATATAAAAAAACAAATGTAATACCATTAAAAACTCGTGACGGCCAGGTATGCCTTAGCGTTGGCAACTTGTATGGGAATTGGGAACACAACGCTAAAATTGTTACGTCATTGGTTAAAAAAGTTTTTATTTCATAAAAAGTACACCGAATTCAATAAAAAAAAAATTATGCGTCCCTATAAACTTTGAAGGTTGCCTTCGATTTTTCTGAGATCCCATTACCAGATCCTGACTTGGTGCCAATGGGACAGGGAAGTATACCCTTTTAAACAAAAAAATAATTTTTAGAATCGGTCCAGGCGTCTTCGAGTAATCGGGGAACATACATAAAAAAGATTCCAACGAATTGAGAACCTCCTCCTTTTTTGAAGTCGGTTAATGAAGCTAATCCACGGAGTTCAATGTGTGTACAAACTTCTGATAGGGAGCGATAGTGTTTAGCGGCTTTTAACCTTTCGATAATCGACAGACTTATACTACACTAGCTGTTGCCCGCGACTCTGTCCGCGTGGAATTTTTGTTCTGTATGTGTGAGACACTGGCGGCATGATAGGTACGGCGCGGTATTTCTAAAACTTTTAAGTTTGTTTTTAGTTTAAACTTTTAATGTATATGCCGGATCGTGATGAATACGGACACTGAATTGAACTTGCTAATAACTTTATTTATTGTAATTTGTGGGTACCGCCATTTGTTTTGCTATTTTGAAGGTGGTTTCGACTTGTTTATCGAGTGATCTCACTCGCAGAGGAGTGGGTCATAACGAAAATCACAATATAAACGAGCACCTCGTTTTTGGTGCGGCGTTCGTGAATTATTATTGAAACAGTTCGGTATTAAAACACGAGATTAATTGTTGTTAATCTCGTGTTTTATTACCGAACTATCATACGCTATGCATCCTGACCATATCTGGAGATCAGAGAGGGACGTGTAAGCCCTCTCACTGCCTCGGCCGATGACCGGTCGACCCGTCATATATATTTTTTTACTGTGTAAGTTGGTCATGCCTTCATGAAGAAAATCTTAAAATCTAAATATCCTTTTAAATACACAATGAACCATGCATTTTTTCGGAATAAAACGTAGCTCTCTGACCCCTAGACTATATTTAAAAAATCATGTCGATCCCCTGCTCTATGAAAAGCAAAAGCAAATCTATTTGTCTAACTAAATCAGAAACGGGCTTCCGATAAATTCGTATCTAGCCTATATATAATAATCTGAGAACAATTGATATTTCCCACTTTCTATATTTCTGTATGATTAATTTCATTTTTTTCATTCCTAGCAAAGCATTCCTAGAGACTCATAGTTTCAATACATATAATAATAATACTAGCCCTGTATTAAACATTGTCCTACTGCTGGGCACGGGCCACCTCTACTTATGAGAGGGGTTAGGCCATGGGGGTTTGTAGACTTCACATACCTTCGAAACTCTTATGAGAATTCTCAGGTATGCCAGGTTTCCTCACGATGTTTTCCTTCACCGTTAAAGCCAGCGATAATTAACATTTTAATACACACATAACTTTAGAAAAGTCAGAGGTGTATGCCATTGGGTTTCGAACATACGACTTCAGTCTTCACAGTCCGTACCGCAACCAACTAGGCTATCGCTGCTTCAATGCAATACATGGTGTCGAAAAATGCATGTCATTGTCGATCCTGGCTAAGCAGAAGTCACAATAGCGGGTGGGTGGACGGGATAGTCTGTATACGTAATCTGCACCCTCTCATAAATAATTTAATATCGTATGACTCAGTTGAAACCTCAATATCTTTAGACGGAATCGGTAAAAGATCATTTAGTAATAACAATAAATTGCAATTCAAAATTAGTTTTCTCTTAATCCGAATCGTGTGAACGACCTCTTATTGACTTTGACTGAATCACAGCGGTTTTAAAAAACGGATATCGACCGGTCCTTAATAAGGATATGGCTCTCGAAATAATACATGTGGGCTGTGCTGGACGGTCATTAAAACTGTTCGCATGACTAACAGTAACTATAACTTGAGAATCATTATTTTTATCTGTGACGTTCAAAGTTTAGATTGCATAGTTTTTTTACACGACACATAGTTCTGACCCACATTATGTCAAACCTGTATCGTGGATATCAAGAACTACGAGGGACTACGGTCCCACAACACCCATAACTGAAACGAACATCCGTCTGTCACACAAACATTTGTCTTGGTGCGGGAATGGAACCCACGGCCTCCCGTTTCAAAACTACTCGCCCGCTGCGACACGGAGGCTGTCATCTTGAATTGATTTTATTTTTTTTATGTTCAATAAGAAATAAACAAGAGATATCGGGACGAGTTGGACGCCATCAATAAGGACTTGCGAAATGTTGGAAAACGCGATGGTCTTATCCCATAAGTGGTACACTTAAGGCTGTAATAATAATAAAACTGCTCAATATTATCCTACATTCGAATTTCAAATGTAAATTAGCGATCAACGATTACAGAGCTTTAAGTTAAGTACGTTCCACTAAGCTGGTAGAATTGTCGGTCCAATATTGACGGGAGGTCTCTGTTTATAAAACCTTAGGAAAATGGGTATTTTTAATGGCCAATTTCAATAAGCAATCTTAATCCGCATCGCCAGATCGAACCAGGAAATATATGACATTCGTAGGCGTGGCATTCAAACTTAATTCTTATTAGCAATTTGTAGAAACGATCTGTAGTTAAGAATTAGGATCGTTTATTGAAATTCAAATCAAGAGTGAATAGGTATCTTCTATCTATCAGAGTCACATTTTCTTATTTATAATAATAAAAATAGCAGCGATAGCCTAGTTGGTTGCGGTACGGGCTGCCAAGACGAAAGTCGTATGTTCGAAACCCAAATGGCATACACCTCTGATTTTTGTAAAGTTATATGTGTATTAAATGTTAATTATCGCTTGCTTTAACGGTGAAGAAAAACATCGTGTGGAAACCTGCATACCTGAGAATTCTTATAAGAATTTCGAAGGTATGTGAAGTCTACCATCCCGCATTAGGCCAGCGTGGTGGACTAAGGCCTAACCCCTCTCATTAGTAGCGGAGGCCCGTGCCCAGCAGTGGGACAATGTTTAATACAGGGCTAGTATTATTATATATTATATAATAATAAAAGTTATGCCTTAGTTGAAAAACAATATGACACAATTCACTACACTCATATATTTAAACTATTATTATTCGCTCACACATTTGTAGTATATTTTCAAAAGGACAGGCCACTGCCTGTCAATGTGGTGCAAAAGCCAAGTTTAGTTGCATCCTTGATATGAGAGACGAAAAAGATGAACAACTCTTTCGTAACACAAATCACAGGCTACTTATATCAATTTTCGAATGAAATTGAATAAAACTCAAACACATTGTGATTGCCGATTTGAAATTTTACATTTGTCTATAACATTTAATTCCACAAACGCAAAGTTCAGCCATTACAACATAACCACCTGAAGATCAATAAGCGTTATCAGTATAGGTGATAAGCGGTAAATGGCACATATATATAGATAAACACATGAAATACGAAACATTGACTTATTTAAAACGTATTATTGATGATATAGAACTGAGTGACTTGTCCAGAACGTTAAAAGTTTTTTTTTATTCTGCCACGGCAAAGAGACCACACTGCACCTGATTGCAAGCGCAGTGTCGTCCAGTTAGAGTATAAAGTAGTGAGAGTCAACTACCCCTTGCTACTCCATATAATCATGCCGGCCTGCTGAGTACAGACAGTCAGTCACACTACGCCTAAAAGACCCAGAATCAAAGGAAGGAGAGAACACGGTAGCTGGCAAACTGTTCCACAGCTTGATGGTGCGGCAAAGATACGAATTTGCGAACCTCCACCAATATACCTTGTGCAATGTATTTTGGTTAATGGACATATGATTTAATACAGTCTCTGGCTGTAGAGTACATTGGAGTGCTGTTTGTAATTCAATTTTGTAGGTTGTCTTGCTATTCAAGTAAATCATTTATTCCTATAAGGCGAGAGTATGAGAGATCGAATGGGAAAGGGTTAGAACGATTATCAAATTTTTGAATTTCCACTCGTCTTCCTGCAGTCAGGCTTTGAGTGTAGGACTTTAAGTACTCCCTAGATCTACTGTCTACTAGATGAATTTGCCCTAAATAAGCCCATAAAAATACAAACCTATAATCACCAAAAAGTTACTAAATGATGAAATCGATTTCCAAGTATTCCATCTTCATTTGTTTATATTCCGAGAAAAAATTGATACCTTCGATGCGCCGGCTGCCAGATGATAAGCTATTGAATGATAGACTGTACATATCTCTTGATAAGCGACAGATGAGGGAGATTAAAATCGATGAGGCGACCGCGATGATAATGCTTTGTATTGATGGATTTGGTGGACATACGCCTTCGTTGTTTGATCTTGGCACGGTTAAGTGAGTGGACCTCTCCGCTCATTATCTGCTCAAAATATATTGCTCCTTTGTCGCATTTCTTAACGACAAGTTGGCAAGTCCACACTTGTCTATTCCATGTTTTTAATATATGTGAGCCAAGTGCCTTAAGCTCTTCCCTAATTACATATCCACCAACACCTTACTATAATAAACTATCGTATGGTACTAATTTTTATCGTTACCAACAATAGCGCTGCACCAATCGGGGTTGTCCTTGGGTGCAGTTGTTTGGGTGTACAGGGATGCGGGGTGTCACATCTCAATATTAGATTAAAACTGTTTAACGGGGTTCTACGGGTTAGCTTCAGCGCCACGCACACTTTTAACAGGCCCGAGACTCTATAGTCCTAATATTATGGTACGACAAACATAATAATGATGGTAGTTTATATTGTACAATTTGCAAATATTACAAAATGAAGGTAGCCTAAAGTCTAATAAAGTGTGATGACTGGTGTCTGAAATAGATCTAAATAAGATGTAAAAAAGTAAAGTTGGGGTTAAAAAAGTAAAATAAACCGCGATATAATTGGTGAAATTCGTTTTATTTCAATAAATAAGAGGTATCCAAACTTTTTTGTCTCAGCACAGCCGTCATAGGTACTGCATTCGCAATTACAACTGCGCCACTGAGTCAACGTAGTGTTTCACAGCGTACAAATAAAGCAAAGCAAAAAAAAAGCAAAGTAAAAACACGCAAGCCTTTATCAATCCCTGTTCCTTTGATTACTTCCTCTCCTTATTGTATTCATGGAATACCATTTAATTTTGATTTGATCATTGTTTTTAAAGTCTCAAAACATAGTATTATGGTATCTTTAAATAGTGTAGAGTTTACATCACCGGAAGAGATAAAATATCTGTTTTTATGTTTGTTCAAGATAATTGCTCTTCGTGTTAGATCATTTCTGTGCAATCAAATTATTAATCTGCGATACTGTTACGATATTAGGAAGTAATTGTAGACCATAAAAATTGTTGTAGATTTGTTAACATCATGTAACAATAACTATATAGGTGAGTGTAACAATTGTAACAGATATTTGGTGATTTGCGAAGTGTGTTGTGTGTGTTGTATAGTGCTGAGGTTTCAGAACACAGTTTTCTTATGGATTCTTGATTGGCCTTACAACATATGCTTTAAATTGCTGAATAAAACAGCTTTAGTTTTATAATTTTTATCCTAGTTTTTTAAAGCCTCCAGAATACAGAGAGGCGAGTAGCAGGCTGTGAAGCGTATGTCCGCGGGTTCAATTCCCGCACCGAGACAAATGTTTGTATTTCTTCTTCTTGGTGTTGTCGGATCGTGGTCCCTCGTAGTTCTTGATACCCACGATACAGGTTGGACTTAGTGTGAGGTCAGAACCATGTGTGTGGTTTTGGGTTCATTTATTTATACTTTCTTTATTTAAATCTTTGTTTTGCTAATCCATAAACACATTTCACATCTCCATGTGGATCGTTTTCAGTCACTGGTGTCATTAGCACCCTATTGTTTACATCATATAATTACAATATATAAATATACTGACAATGCCCGCATGGCGCAACGGTGTCGGCGCAGGCGCACGGCAGAGTTGCTAGAGTGAAAAACCGCAATTTCGAGACTCGTAAAAAAAACTCCTATTTACAAGTATTACCATACTGTTGGTACTAGTTTTATTTCTCGTTAAAACATCGACTTGTTTTGTTTGGATGGCTCACAGCTGTCAATAACAGACAAATATATGATGAAATGCATACAATACATAAGCCAATTACGAGCCACCGCAGATATTAAGTCTTAAGCTCAATTTTGTAAAGTCCCCGGTCATGTCACCATAATTTCTATTTGCGTTGCTGAAAATCACACATGAGTAGGTAGCTACTAATTGGAATATCTAGCCAAAATCGTGGTAGGCCATTTATTACATCACACGACGGATATTAGCTCAGCGAAGTGTGGATACACAGTTGCACCTTTGCCCACCCCTTATGTGCAAAGAAAAAAAACCTTAAATCAGTTCTTTATCTTCACAGAATTTTTACCAAATAAATGTTTAATCTAAGCTAAAATTCCTCAAATACCGTGACGTTTTTTAAGTCTGGTATCCCAGCAAACGCATGGTGCTCTCGCAGTCGACACTGGGTGAAAGGAGATCGTTCCGCACTGAATGATAGGCACAACGCTTTTACTGCCAGCTCGGGTGGTTGGCATCACTACAAAGGATATAGGGTTACTGTAAAATAAGACATAAACCCGGAGGTATCTGTATGGACTGTCTAGGACTTGACTGAGAAATATATGTTAATTATTTTTCTTCTAGAACCTTCATGTTCAAATTAATTATCATATATTCAAGATTATTTCAATAGTCAGGTTTCTTTTTTCTTCCTTTTTTATTATTTTCTCACCGTACGTTTGCTTTCTACACTTTGACATTGGCAAATCGTCGTTGCTTGACACGGCCAATTTAAGAAATAAGTGAAGTCGAGGAGAACCGTCTTTTTCACAGGCTTTATCTTAGAATCTCCCACTTAGGCTTCCTCTTTAAATGCATTAAAATATTATCTATACCAATCCTACTAATATTATAAATGCGAATGTTTGGATGGAATATGGATGGATGGATATTGGTTACTCAATCACGCTACAACGGCTGGTTGAAATTTGGCACAGAGATAGATTATAGGCTGGGATTGCACATAGGCGTACTTTTTAATCCGGAAAAATATAAAGTTCCCGGGATAATTAAGTATTCATAGACCAAGGGTTCGACATGATTTTTTGCATAGTGGCAGTTTAGGGATCAGAAAATAACATAGAATTTAAATCCCGGAAAAATGCATGCTTCCTATGGGAGTGCAAAATATAGAAAGGTGTAATAGCTTAAAATGCCTCCATGGATTGTATGCATACGTTTTCTTCTAAAAATAACCTCCACGCGGGCGGAGTCGCTGGCAACATCTAGTATTTTATATGAAGTTATTACTTGTTTAAACGCGCAAATCTCTGGAACTTCCCGTAAGATCAAAGAAATATTTTTGCAGATTAGCCTATTTATTGAAGAAGGAAATATGCTAATATTACGTAATGACCCACGGCAGCGGAGTGAAATGTCTGAACCAATGGGGAAACAACATAAGCAATAGCTATATACCTCATAGACGACTATAGCTAAGAGAACAGACAACAGCAAAAGAGTTTCAAGCTCAACGCGAAATTTTATTCGCATATATAATTTATAGATGAGAATCTGCAGCGAAATTATGCCAGCCAATTGGGTGACCTATTGACTGGCATAACGACTATAAATTATAGACGTCCTTGATAGAGCATAGGTCCGGAGGACTCTAAACTATAACTTTACTAACTAAAACACAACTATTATTAAGCAGTGAATTTTTCATAGTAAGATTAGGTCATCGTGTTATGTCACTGGTCAGACTTAATTGTCATAAATTTTTATAAAAAATCTTTACAACTGATAAAAAACTACGACTGAAACAACATGGCCTAAGCTGACGCGTATTATTAATAAGAGTAGTTGAAGCAAAAGTAGAAATCCATAGCCTCTGCCTATATCAATGGTATTGAGGATTATGATTATATTATTAAGTTCCGTGTTGCAGTACCAACTAAACCTCTAATACACTTTTCTATCGTTGTTTTAATAAAAAAATATCTCGTATCGACGTGTTTAATATTTCATTATCACAATTTAAACGAAAATTAAGAGAGTTCTTCTTGAGGGAAATACTAGAATCTTGTTCAAAACATTGAACAACTATGTAATCATTTTTGTAATTTGTTACCTATTGTAAATACTAACGACATGTTTGCGTCATTCGAAGAATTATCATTTTATTTGTAATAGTTTTTTAATTAAGTGTTGGCATTCAAAGTCTGTAAGTTATAAACATATAGTCAAACTTATTTTGTTTATGTATGTGACTGTTTGTTATCCAAAATAAAATAAGATTAAAATTATGAGACAACTCAGAGTAACTTTTTTTTTAATATAAATAGGCTTGCGTTTGACCACTATCTCGCCGGATATAAGTAAGTGATGATGTGGTCTACGGTGGAGCACGCTTGCCTAGAAGATACCTATTCATTCTTGACTTAAAGGATACCCATGTTATAATTTCCGGGAAATATAGACACCGGCAAAGAGTTCCACACTGTACTGTACTCTATAACATTACTCTTGAAATCCATTTCAGGATTCTCACCTTATTATCGCATTTCGCCACACATAACGCGTTCTCATTCACGTGTTAATTGTTAGAAACGATTCAATTACGGTGTCGCCTGTGACATTATATGCCTCACTCATTACCCATGGTAACAGCCGACTTGAACTGGAAACTCACTGTCCATGGTAATTGTAATGGTAGTTTTCTACTCTCTGAACATAGTTGACCGAGCTTTGGAGTACGAAAATGTGGCACAAGATGTCGCGAGTTGCGCGTTTTAGATATTTCTTGTGATTCGTTTTTTAGATCTCACTACATATAGTTTTCATTTCATTCATATTTTAGGACTAGATTTAGCGTTATTATTACATCATAGTTTGATATATATTACAAAGTTCAATTGAAACAATGAAGTATTTTTTAACTGCTTCTTCTAATAATTTCTGATATGACGTTAGTAAACAAAATTAAAGATAATTCCAACGATTAACCAATGTCTTTATAAAAACTGAAATTGTTTCTAATTATACAGCCTAATGTTGTATTGCCATTGCCGTCACTTCGATAAAAAGTATCAAATTAACATTGCATTCGAAAACCGAATGCGGGTATTTAACAAAAACAAAATAAAAACATGTTCACCAATTTTCTAGATCGTTTGCTCTGTTTTGTGCCAGTGAAAGTTATACAATATTATAGTTAACGCTAAGCTAGGGAATTGTGTGAATGGTTTTAGAACGCACTTTTTCACAAAGCATAATGCTTGAGTGAAAACTATGGGGATAGTCATACAGAAGTTATGCAAGGGTTATAATGGTAATTCACAGTATTTTTAACCTTTATGAAACAAACTGTTGCTCGCGGCTCCGCCCGCGTGGAGGTCATGTTTGGGGGAAAAAGTATACAATACAAAATACCAATATTCATGCGTTTAACTTAAAAATGACGGATTTTCATACAAACTTTCATTCCCTATTTTACCCCCTTAGGGGCGGATTTTCCAAAAATCCTGAAATATATATTTTTTATTTTTAACTAAAATGCCAAATACAAATTTTCTTGAATTTAACTTCAAAAATGACGGATTTTCATACAAACTTTCATCCCCTATTTTACCCCCTTAGGGGTGGTATTTCCAAAATCCCTTCCTTAGTGGATGCCTAAGTGATAAAAGGTACCTACTGTCAAAATTTCAAGTCTCTAACCCCAGCCGTTTAGGCTGTGCGTTGATCGATCAGTCAGTCAGTCAGTCAGTCAGTCAGTCAGTCAGTTTCTTCTTTTATATATACAGATTAATACGGCATTCGAATTTTCAAGAATGCACTTTTTGCCACCTTTCTGCTTGATTTCCTTGCTTTGTATTGATAGCACCGTATTTTTTAATAATAGATTTCTAGAGATGAGTGTAGGTGAATTATCTTATACCTAACAATTATTGTAAATATGATGTGGGTAGGTTTGCATGATTTAATAAATCAGTCTTGGCTCGATCAATAACCATTTATAGAGATAAAAGGAGTCGTAGTGGCGGGAATAGAGACGGGATAAAAAAGTGATGTACATACTTTAAATACTAGATATAAGCATAAACTATGTACCACGTATTTTTGGTTGCAAAAAGTACATTATTCTTTTGTGGGGCTTAGTTTTTATAATAAAATTCCTGAGCCTGTGCAAATATTGCCCTTCGACCAATTCAAAGTCGAAGTTAAAAACTTTCTATTGGGTTTATTACAATATAATGGAATATTTAAGTTATAAAAAACCGTGGGCGCTTAGCTAGACACACAACTCAATAATTGACATTGATAATTATATTTTACTAGGTGTTGCTCGCGGCTCCGCCCGCGTGGTGGTCATGTTTGGGAGAAAAAGTATACAATACAAAATACCAATATTCATGCGTTTAACTTAAAAATGACGGATTTTCATACAAACTTTCATTCCCTATTTTACCCCCTTAGGGGCGGAATTTCCAAAAATCCTGAAACATATTTTTTTTATTTTTAACTAAAATGCCAAATACTAATTTTCATGAATTTATCTTCAAAAATGACGGAGTTACATACAAACTTTCATCCCCTATTTTACCCCCTTAGGGGTGGTATTTCCAAAAACCCTTCCTTAGTGGATGCCTAAGTGATAAAAGGTACCTACTGTCAAAATTTCAAGTCTCTAACCCCAGCCGTTTAGGCTGTGCGTTGATCGATCAGTCAGTCAGTCAGTCAGTCAGTCAGTCAGTCAGTCAGTCAGTCAGTCAGTCAGTCAGTCAGTCAGTTTCTTCTTTTATATATACAGATATTGCATATTTTATACAATGTTTTGTTTTTGACGGATTGATGTACATGGTTTTTTTTTTACGGGATGACTGAGTCTTAATAGTCGTGGTTTTTATAAAGCTTTTGTGTCGCATATTTATTTATTTTCTCTCATTCTTTGATACGATTAGGGTATGTCATGCTCGCTCAAATGTCTAGATGCCTGCGGCGGCGTTATGTGCCGGGTCGGTCTCTTCCCTGTGTGTTGGTTGAGGAGGCCGATGGCTGGCACATGCGTCTTACTCGTGAACGGGTGCTGCTCGTGTGGACTGGTCTGCCCGGATTGCTCGTTGATTGATAGTTTAAGCTAATTAACTAACTGGTTGTTTAGCGTTATTTACTACGCTATCCCTTGTATTAACACGTATATCAATCCTAAACCTAATTATGTATGAAATTTAAGTGTAGAAGTATTGTGAATTAATATTATACCTATGTTACGATAAAATACAAAAGACCTACGGCTGAGTTTCTTGGTGCTTCTTCTCAGACCAGTGGGCATTTCGGAAGCACCGGTAGATAAATGACCTTAATGACCTGTAAAAAGTGCCCCTAGTGGCCTAATTTACTAAATAAACGAGTTGATTTGATTTGGACAGTCTTTTATAAAACAAGATTATAAAGTTTTATAGTTTCGTGATATGAAACACTTTACATAATGAGTTGCCTGAGATTAGTGTTTATGCCGATATGGCGAAAGACTAGCCACCTATTGAGCCATATATATAAACTCAATGAGCCGTGGGTAGACTGGGTCCTTTAGGGGTAATGTGAAGAAGCTACTCAGCAGGACGGAATGAGTGTATCAAATAGCGAGGTATAGTTGTCTCTCGCTACTTGATATTCTAACTGGACGGCACTGCGCTTAACATCAGTTTCACTGTGGTCACTTTGCCGTGCCAGGATAAAATAAGATTGAGCCTTGATTCTGCTGCTACAGGCATGTGCTTAAATTAATACATTTTTGAGACAGTATACCAAATGGGTATACTGTCCACACACTGTTAGGTACCAAAAGTATTGCTAAGTTATGCAATAGAATGGGGACTTAAGACCATTGAGTCTCCGACAGTCTAAGTCGTCTTGTTAGCTTTCAATTAAAGTCTACAAGTCGTAGTGTCAAAAAAAAACGCGGATCCTCAAACATTATAGTTCCGACATGCGAGTCGATTAAGTGCGTATATAGTGTCATTAAAATCTCATAATGCATACGCAATCGTTCAGGAACAACGGGCGACACGATAGCACTGGGCCGGAGGGAGTTAAGGCTTGCGGGTGCAAGACCACCCAGATGTCATCACCCAACAATCTGCATGGAATATTCTCTCGCTTGTTTGAATTAGGAACTCTTACAGAAAGTTTCTATTCTATCGTCAACGGTCGGCAACTACAGACAATGCCTCTGGTATTCCGGGTGTTTATACCTACCGGTGATTGCCACAAGGTGTACTAGCTCGTTTGCCATCCTGTTCTGTAAAAATATACATGAGGGATATCGATATAAACTGGGGTTCAGATATTTTGGACAATCTTTTAATGAAACATCTTGATTCACTTATAGTCTTTTAAAAATATGTCTACTTTACATCTTTGGGTATTGTATTCGTTTCCTATCTAACATCATCTGTCACAATAAAAACTATTCGCCTTCCATATTCAAACACTGTTATACGTACCGGCCAGCCATATATTTTATAACAATGCCGATTCTCGTCTCGTCTCCTTTCGTTTCATTTCATTTATTTTCGACGAATTCATTACGATCCCACGATGTGATAGGGGGCGAGCCTACCGCCATTTCGTGCACAGTTATAGACTCCGGGCTGATACTGAGTATTTTAAATAGAAAACCCAAAATTACTTTACCTGACCCGGGAATCGCACCCGAGACCTCAGCACAGCAGTCGTAACGCATGCACAATTACAACTGCGCCACCGACGCAGTACTATATATAATTACATTCATTTTTTCTTGGAAGCGTGTCACTTCCGAACCATCTAAAACAAAACTTATTCATCTCTACAACTTCGATACAGAACTAAACAAACCCCAATTCCGCGCCAGCATCGGCGTGAAAGTAAAAGCCGACACAAAGTCGTGAGAACTAGTCACGGGCGCGCATCGAACGGAATCACGAGAACCGCTCGACGGCTGGTGTTCGTACGTGCGCATTATATACCAACAGATGTATGGCTTAGCTCGAGTCTGATTTTGATAAGGTCTTATGAAGAACTCTTATTTTTTTTTTATCCTGGCACGGCAAAGTGACCGCACTGTACCTGATGGTAAGCGCAGTGCGGTCCAAATAGAGTACTGAGTAGCGAGAGACGATCTATCCCCGCTACTCAACACACTCATGCCGGCCTGCTCCTTCACACTACGCCATGGGCAAGAAGGTGAAGAAGGGGTCGAGGGTCTAGTGTCAGAGTACTAAGAAGGCCGTAAAATGGCCATTGCACCCCAAATCCAGACCCCCGACAAAAACCGGATGTACACTGGCTGATCCCGGAACGCGACACACTTGCGTGTGCCACTATGGCGGGTTTTTCGCCCTGTGTACGGTGGTCGCTATCCGGGCGGATATGAATATCCTACCACCAGCTAAACAGTCTTAGTCAAAAATAAATCATACCTCCTGGCTCCTATGCTATACAACTAATGTACAGATTTCAAAAA
Source organism: Laothoe populi (assembly GCA_905220505.1). Lineage (NCBI taxonomy): Eukaryota > Metazoa > Arthropoda > Insecta > Lepidoptera > Sphingidae > Laothoe > Laothoe populi. The sequence continues at coordinate 3,313,723 of HG992167.1, read as the reverse complement.
CATCGTATGAAGTCTACAAGATGTTTCTAGGGGTCATATACTGAGCTAGCTGATATGGACCTCCACAGTTAACCATATACAAACAACTGTAATAACCAAGAAAGGTAAATAAAGTAACCGATAGAGCAGACTAGAGCTAACCGTCAAAAACGCCACATATTTTGATCAAGTAGGACTGATCCAATCTAACCGATCAATCTCGGGCGCCGGAGACCTCCACTTCAGTCGGTTATTATTTGAGACGCTTAACTTTAAAATAAGGACGCAGTGTTACACACAGTAAGTCAAAAATCCTTGTCAAACTATGACAAAACCTTGAGTTTTAATAAAAACAACGAAGAGTGGACGAAACGGATATAGGAGGTATCTACTAACGTGCTTATGTTATTCATATATCCAAAAAATATAATCAAAATTTGATCACCCCTCAGATTTTCGACACATGGATCGAAACTGCTCCTCAACTGCGCACAACTCCTAAGTGATCGTAATTAAGGTCCTTGCACTTAAAAAAGAGCCTTTGTGATTGATGGCTACTAAATACGTATTTTACTGACTTGTGTTATAAGAACTAGAGATGTTTTGGATTTGAAATTTCGGATCTGGATATGGATACAGATATGTGAATAATATTATATCGGTTTCGGATACGGTTACGGATATGAAATTATTTCGGATTATCCGTCAGTTTCGGATAGTTTCGGTTATGGATATTAGGTTTTGAAGAAATTGTAAAAGTAAAAACAAATAGCTTTATTTTTAGTATTTCATTTGGTACTATATTATGTAAGTAATATATTTTTTTTTTATCCTAGCACGGCAAAGTGACCGCACTTCACCTGATGGTAAGCGCAGTACGGTCCAATTAGAGTATCGAGTAGCGAGAGACGATCTATCCCCCGCTACTCAACACAATCATGCCGGCCTGCTCCTTCACACTACGCCATGGGCAAGAAGGTGAAGAAGCGGTCGAGGGTCTATTGTCAGAGTACTCGGAAGGCCGCAAAATGGCCATACATTGTACCCCAACTCTAGACCCCCAAAAAACCGGATGTACACTGGCTGATCCCGGAACGCGACACACTTGCGTGTGCCACTATGGCGGGTTTTTCACCCTGTGTACGGTGGTTGCTATCCGGGCGGATATGAATATCGTACCACCAGCAATGTAATTCCACAAGAGTAAATGACTGACAGACTATGTCTTGCATTGCTATGCATTGAGATACGCGCGCGGTTCGTGTGTCGGTTCGGCCAGGCACAAACAAAAACCAGTCCTGACGTGTCTCAATTAGAAAATCCGAAATTATTTGAATCTTTTATATCAGATTCGGTTACGGTTACGGATAGAATTTTATCTCGGATACCCGATAATTTCGGTTACGGTTACGGAGCTCCATAAAATCCGTGATAAGCACCGGCCATATAAGTGAAGATGTAAAGGCAAACAGATGTATTTTAATTTAACAAATACATACAATCATTAGCTCACACCTATAGGTGGTAGGTAGAGGTAAAACGAGTACATCCCAGGTCAGCTATTTCCGTCCCATGATGTAATAGGTAGCGTCTATCATCACATCACAGACTCCAATTTGAGGCTCAAAAGTGTACATTACATTACATGTAATATATTATTTAATAAGAAAATATGTACATTTTATGAGTCCAAGTCAGTTTAATTTTCCATATTCATGTTTTGTAGTGTTTCTGAAATGTTATTTTTTATTTGTTGTCTTCAATTGAATTTTGTTTTATATAAAGTAATTATTAACTAAGTTTATATTTTGTTGTCAGGTGTAATACTTGTGTTAGCTGTGGTTGCCTGTAACTGGGTAGCATGAACCAAAAATTTTGTTTAATTATAATATAATATGTACCACCCACTGGCGATCCATTTAAATAAATAAATATGTTTCAAGTTCTCTTATAATATATTCTACACCCGGTCTGTGAATTCAGAGCAGTACATTTAATAGGTAGTGAATCCGGGCTCAGTCTGAGAGCACGTGTGTCCGGGATGGATGGGACACGTGCAGACGACCGTGTCGCGTTTCGCCCCTCGAGAAGTAGGGGCATAGTGTTAACGGATAGCGAGGAAATAAATATCAAATTCTTTAAAGTTTACAAAGCACGAACGGTTCACGAACAACTACGAAGGCTTACAGTAAGCGCTTTGCAGATTTATAAGTAAAGAAATAGCGACTATGCAAAACTTTTTAACGTCAGCCAATAAAGAAACAGTAAATTTATCATGAGCATCGCTAGAGAGTAGGAACTCTTAGTATCTGGGTATCTTTAAGTCATGAGTGAAAAGGTATCTTTTAGGCAAGCGTGCTCCACCGTAGACCACATCTTTACTTACAATCAGGCGAGATAGTGATCAAACGCAAGCCAATTTAGGTAAAAAAATAGCAAGCTCATGAAGGTATTCATGGACGTTGATTCCATAGTTATGGGGTAATCGAGCTGCTTTTGTATTTGGCCGATTCCTTAGCCTTCTCCGAGTTTCTAGTTTATTGCATTTAGTTATTGATGTCATCGCCAAAAATGATCATATTGAAAACAGACAATATGAGAATCTTCTGCGTTATTGAAGTCGGTCATAATAAGTCAGTCATATCAGTCACGCTTTCACGCATACTATGTATTTGATAATTCAAAATAGTTACAAATTATTCTCATACCATCATTACCATATCGTGAATCGTAATTCTAGCAGTGAAACCCAATTCTAATCGTATAAATATAAATGGTATGGCATAATTGGTTAATAAAAACAAATCATCTACAGTAGAAACTTCACCTAGCAACGACTTGCGCAAACACATCGATAGCAGCCATACAAACCATTATTGGTTAAGAAAAAAAATTAAGTGGTCTTTATTGACAGCCTCCGTCGTGCAACAGTGGAGTAGCCGGCTGTGTACCAGTGTCCTCGGGTTTGATTCCCGCACCAAGACAAAAATTGACATCCATAAATATTTGTTTCGGGTCTGGGTGTTGTGCGACCGTAGTTTCTTGTAGTTCTGGATACTGCGATAAAGGTTTAACCTGGTCAGGATGATATGTGTCTGTTCGGTGTATTGTTTATATACATTATTCGTGCTAAAGAATGTACGAGAACACCACTCGAGGCCAGTTTAAGCAGGTAGATAATCTGGTGAAAATCGATCTCTACTCATGAAAATCCACAATACGAGGAAAAGGAAGTGGTATGGCGATTTGGAAGGTTAGCAGCGATAGCCTAGTCGGTAGTGGTACGGACTGTTCAGATGAAAGTCGTATGTTCCAAACCAGCCCAAATGACATACCTCTGATTTTTCTAAAGTTACGTGTGAAGGAAAACACCGTGAGGAAACTTGCATACCTGAGAGTTATTATACGAATTTCAAAGGTGAAGTCTACCGACCCGCATTAGTCCAGCGCGGTGGACTAAGTCCGAACCCCACTCATTAGTAGAGGTGGCCTGTACCCTGTACCCTGTAGTGTTTTAGCCGTTAGGTGGCCCTATAGCTCTAGGAAAAACTGATGACTGTCATAAGAATAAACGTTACCGCCTTTCTTACCACTATAGTCTGTTCCCAGTAGGTCGAGTGGTAATGTGCTACTGGCCGTGCGTGACGTGCATTCGAAACCGGTTCATTTATCAAGCTCTTTATGAAGTCTTATTAGGTGTGCTCAGTTTTAAAATATATATCCAAAACTGTATTCTTAGTATATATCTTATGTGGTGAAGAAATATGTAAGATAAAACAACCTTGAAAATAATATAAAAAATAAATCGACTTAAATTTTGTATATAATTTTATACTTGAAAGTATTCCGAACAGTGTTTTGTATGACATAATATTTCGACTTACGCCTATATAGAATTGCGCATTCATTATAATGATATAATGGAATAAGCCGATCAGCTGAATTAAAACGTTTAAATTATGCGTAATTATTAGTAGTTAAGTTTCCATTTAGCGTTTATAAGGATTCGGAGGCAAGGAAACCCTAAAAATTCAATGATTAGGGTAAATGCACCAATAGTGGCGTGTAGTAATAATATGGACTCTGTCCCACAGATCTCTACTCATATATATTAAGTTATACAAAATAGCATGGCATAGCAGGATGACAGTTTTTTTTTACCTATACTAATAACGATTAAACGCCGTTCGTTGGTAAGCGCATCGATTAAGAACGCTAAGATTAATTTGAGATTTTAAAATATTCTTTATATTCGTAAAGGTTTTTAGAGAAAGATAATTGTTAAAGTAGGCCAGAAAATTAGGGAAAAGTTGAAAGTGCTTTCTTCCATGGGATTCCAGTTTCCTACGATATCGATAAACGTAATCACGCATGCGAAGTTGCTTGCAAAAGCTGGTTATAAATTAAAACAAGACGTTGTGACTTAATCAATACCAACTATAATTAAATAAAGCGCTAAATTTCGACCAATTATCCAACGTTCGACCAATCTAAATTTCTTACATCGTAGTCATATGTGTTAGAATATTATTTATTTAAAAACTAATCGTTTTTGTATTGTAATTGGCAGTGGGCGTTTTTGCCTATGTTGTTTTTATTGTATTAGTTATTACTCGGGTTAAATTATCAAACTTTGTATTACAAATCTCTGCATAGAATTGAATCCTGGATTCCTTTATTTAAATCCTATGAATATGGCCCATAACTGGTGCATTCTACCAACTCGTGTCCGGATTTAATACATCGTTCGAATGGTGATAATTTTTATGGCTTCCGTTATTCGTTAGGTAACTTTAGAAAATGTATGTATGAGAGTTATTGTATTGGTTAATGGTTTTTTAATATTATACTATTTCAATTACGTCACGTCCCAATGGAACATCGGTGCTCCACAACACTGGCAACACACTCGCCGTTCTTACATACTATTTTCAACTTTAATGTTATGTAAATAAAATTGATTTTTGCTTCTATTTACTCCGTACTACTTTACTTTTTTAATATCCTTCGGTCCTCCAGGGGTTAACAGTATTTTACCTCCCAGTTATTGACATTTGACACTAAAACATTATGATAGCCTCAAAAAGTACACCGACTTCAATAACAAACACATTATGCGTCCCTATATAATTTGAGGGTTGCCCTCGATTTTTCTGAGATCCAATCATCAGATCCTGACTTGGTGCCAATGGGAGCTGGGAAGTATATATCCTTTTAAAGAATTTCTCGAATCGGTCCAGGCGTCTTCGAGTATTCGGGGAACATACATAAAAAAAGATTCCGACGAATTGAGAACCCCCTCCTTTTTTTGAAGTCGGTTTAAAAGTGGATATGACAGCTCCCACACTTACCACTGTAGCTTCTATAACTCGGGATCGACAATGGAACGCATTTAAAATTTAGAGTGAAGTCTTTCTCCCGGATTGAAAATAATGACATAGAAATATAGGGAGGAGCAGTTGTAAATAAAGATTAACCACTTGTAATTTACTTTCAAATTGTCTTCCCGAACTTGACAACCGTGGAACACGGTTCAAACTTTCCAATTAGGATAAAGAGTGGTCTTTACCCAACAATGTCGGTAGGCAGCGGCTTTGCTGTGCCCTGGTATTGCAGAAGTCTATGGGCAGCGGTGTCTACTTACCATCAGGTGGCCCGTCTACTTGTCTGCCTATCCAGGCAGCAAAACCGTTGAGGCTGCGGAGAGACTTCGGGTCTCTCTGCTTGTTCTATCGGTTGTTTCACAGGGAGTGCTCCGAGGAACTTTTATCATGGTCCCATCATCACCTTTTTATCATCGCACCACCCGACACCGCAACAGAGTTCATCCATACCACCTGGAAACGATTCCGTCTAGCACGGTTCTTTTCCAGCGTTCTTTTTTACCACGTACGTGCAAGCTCCGGAATGAACTCCCTGCGGCGGTGTTCCCTGAGCGCTATGACTTGTCCTTCTTTAAACGAGGCTTAAGAAGAGTAGTCCTTAAACGGTAGGCAGCGGCTTTGCTGTGCCCTGGCATTGCAGAAGTCTATGGGCGGCGGTGACTACTTACCATCAGGTGGCCCGTCTGCTCGCCTGCCTATTCACGCATTAAAAAAAAACAATGGCAACATTTTCCGAACATATACATTCGTATTAAGCTTGTCGATTTTGGCCACGTATTATATAGTTATGGTCAATAGTAATACATAGCAATAACTAATAAGTTATACAAGTTACGATGATTATCCAAGGTTAACCGAGTCACCAAAACTACCATTAACCTAGCCGAATTTAAACAATGAAATCCATTTTTTTTTGTAATTTTCTAGTAAATCGACCACCCGTTATAATATACTTACATATAAAAAAACTGTAGATATTGCAGTCTGTTAGTTTGCGCGAATTATCTAAAAACTGTTGCTCGGATTTCAAAGCTGGGGATATGATACTAGCGGGCCCGGCAGACGTCGTCCTACCCGGAAAAGCAGCGCCACTCCGACTGCAGCGCCATCTACTGGGCTGATTTGTGAATCTAAACCATCCAAGGCGCCACCCAAACGCATACAAAAAAAATCATTCAAATCGGTCCAGCCGTTTAGGAGGAGTAGTGACATACACACGTACAGTAGAATTATATATTATTATAAAGATAAACAACTATCATTTATCTCAGGAGACGACTGTCACGGGGGCGGAACCGCGAGTAAATGCTAGTGACAACCTGCTATCAATCATACAATTTTAAAAAAGACCACGTATTCGGCAGACAGGCGCGGGTCGTCGCACGATTCGACATAGTTTTTGCTCTGAGAAAAACTACGACAGGTTATAGAAGCTGTTTTTTTGTTTAAAGTAAAACCAAGATTATGTTTTTAGGTACCGTTGAGTGATTATATTTTATAGACTAAAATTACTTTACAGCGTCCATCTATCATTTGGTGGTAATAGGATAGTTTCCTATGTTCAATTTTGTACATTATTCTATGGAACAGAAGTAATACGAATATTCTATTGTTCGACAGCCTCCATGTCGCAGCCTCAAAGGACAAACAATTTAAAATGACAGACAATTATTTATTTCGGGTCGGGTTGTGGGTCGGAAGCTCTTCCTGAGACAAAACAAGACTCGTATCTTAGTGTGGGGTCAGGACTATGTGTGACTATGTGTACGGTTGGATGTTATTATTATTTATGTGTGAGTTTATGGGCGGTGGTGATCACTTGATAATCCACTTGCGTGTTAGCAATTCTTCTGCTAAGCAGTGAATATTATATTCCTCCTCTTTTCTCTATATATTAAGTAACTAATAGTTTACTCAATAGAGTACTGTGGATGAAGATTTCAATTCATTCTACATGTTTTGATATTAATAATGATTATTATGTAATAGGAATATTAACATTACGTCAATCATTTCTGGACCACATACCCAAACTCGCAAGAAATTATTGTGTTAAAAATTAGCATGAGGTATTCGGAATCCGGACCATGCCAATAAACTTGAATTAACCCGATTACTCATTAATTCAACATAGAGTTGCCAACCGTCCTGTTTTCCAAGGACATGCTGGTTTTTAGAGTGTCCTGGGACGTCCTGGTTAGTTTTTAAGCGTCCTGGGTATTTAAAGCGCCCTGTGTTATGGTCCTGTATTTTAAAATTAGCACATCACTTTTGCAATCCATAGGGTGCGTCTCAGCTAGCAAAAGATGCGTCCTTTTAAATTGAACTTCAAAAGCTAAAAATCCTGGTATTTGAATTTCGGGGTTGGCAACCCTAATTCAACATCATCTCTTCTTATTATCATCATCATCGTCTTCCTGCTATTTCTTATTAAATGGGGTCGACCTAAAGCTTCATATTAATCGGCGATATAAATATTGAGTTTCAAATATTTTAACATAATACCAATATGGCGGCGAGAATAAGTTAAGAATTAAATTGATTAAAATCTTAACTTAAGTTCGCTTTACAGACAATTGAAATTAAGAATACATTTTGACAGACATAAAATATTCTAAAAAAAGCACACATCAGAATATTAAATGTCTGTAAACATTTGTAAAAGTAATCTGTCGTTGTCAAGTCAATGACGAAAAAATTATTAGGTTTTTTTGCCATTGTGTCACGTACACTCGACAAATGTCACACTGACAGATGGAAGAATTTTGTATTAGTAGGGCATTTACATAGGATCGCATTGGTTTATTTACAGTGTATTTAGACCGAGAAACTTAGGCTCTAGGTTCACAGCTCCGATAGGGCACACAGTTATAGACTCTTTACTTGCCAGGGCCTGTAGTTTGTTCATAATATAGCGATAGACTCACCACATGGTATGTACACTTGAAAAATCAAAATGATGACACTGGCAAATGCGTGGAACGCGATTTACCAAAACAAAAAAAACGGTATACAACAAGTACTATATTATATAAAGTGTGAAGGCTGAATGGTGGAAAACCTTTGCCTTTTTTGTATAAAAAAGAGAGAATGGAACAAAAAGATATAATATATGTTTTGTTTTTCTAATATTATCTTCAGTACGACCATACAAGTTCATCATACTGTTATACACCGTTACTATACACAAACAAAACGTGGGAGATGTTTTGTCCATAACCGGGTTTCGAGAAAATGAATCAAATGACGGACAGCGAAGTTTGGAACTACAGATGACATGTCATCAAAGCGGCACACGGAAAATCTATCTAGGTCGAACCAAATATTGGCTAACACAAATTAGTCTGTGATCTAGATGTTTGTGCATATTAATTATTATATTAATTTAATTACGCCTTCATTTAATGATTTTAAATATAGACGTATTCCTTCTCGTAAGAATTTATTAAAATAAATTTAATGATTTCAACACGGCCTTACCGAAGTGATAGTGAAAAGCATACTTACTTCTAAGAGTAAGTTATCTTAACTTTCTCTAGAAATTGATTGTACAGACTCAAGTCACTGTGAGGGTAGAAACGTACTATACTTTCGTGACGACACACACCTCAGTCCAACACTGTGACCATAAAGGCTGCAAACGCCTATAATCCCCGAAGAGGTAGGCATAGGTGTAACCAGTACACCCATTTTTCGCCGAGTTTATTACGGTCCCATAATGTAATAGGGGACGAGCCTATCGCCATACCGGGTATAATTCTAGACTATGGGCTGATACTGAGTATTTCTAAATAGAAAAACCCAATATCACTTTACCCGACCTGGGGATCGAACCCGAGACCTCAGCACAGCAGTCGTAACGAATGCGCAATTATAACTAGGCCACCGAGGCAGTCTATCTATACATAAATGAATTGAAAACGTTGGAACAGATTCTTGACATCTTTATGGAGATAAAAAAATATATGAAAATTAAAATATTCGTGAAAAGCTAAAATCACTTCTCAATTTCGGTCCTAGGGTATCCATAAACGTCAATACACATGCGAAACTGTGGGCAAAAGATTAAATAAAATAATGTTTAGAGTCTGTATATAAAAATATTTATCTGGAAACATTGACTTATATTCTATAGACACGAACTGTCGAAGAAAAAAGATGTTCCAAAAACCTTGTCCGCCCACTAATGCCATCTATTCATTTTACTAAGAACTATTTGGAAGTTATAACTCCCGTTACTTTCTCTCGAAAGGGACTTTCGCGCGCCACTACGGGACAAACTATATAATGAATTTTGCTGTGAAATATAGACTTCCCGTATTCAGAATTGAAATTAATTAATACATATTTATTGATATTAAACGTTATGAAATTATGTTATTTACCTTATATACTATTAACAGTTTCACTGTAAATCAATTTAAGGCAGATTTGTTCGGGAATGTCGCTACAAATAACTAAAATTAACTGGTGTGCATTCGTAGGTGGCATGAAGCATACTAACGTCGGTGCAGTGTATACACCGCGACCCGGTGGAACATAATGTTTGTACTGGTCGCATCTAGTACGTAGTACATATAGATCGCTGTCTGGAAACTTTATATTTTAGCTATTATCATTGCAAAACACTTTATAAAAAATCTTGCACAATCTAGAATGAGTCTACATCTAGGCTACCGTTGACCATTATAGTTTAGTCCATAACCAGGTCACGTGACGTAAGCGTTGTACAATGACCGCTTATCTGATAGCGAGATATCGCGGCTTTAAACTGGTTAACATGTTTACACAACTCTTTATTTTGTACATTATTGGTGCAGGTACCAAGTAATATCAGGAGTTTCCGTGCGCTCTGTCCGAGATTGAACTATTCCGTGCTCAGATGTGTTTTACATGGCAACGTTTCAGACCCAAGTCGACATTTCAAACATCATCCTAGTATGTTCGTCATGGGCATGGTTGGGTATTGCAGTCTAGAGCTGAGGAGAGATGTAGATAGATAAGTACGTGTTCAGGGTATGGCGCGGGTGGATACATCACCCAGAGGTATTGTCCGAGCTGCAACTGTGCGTCCCCCACAAGCGCGTCGGTACTCGACTCCATCTTTTTTTTTATACTGGCACGGCAAAGTGACCACACTGCACCTGATGGTAAGCGTTCAATTAGAGTGTCGAGTAGCGAGAGACAATCTATCCCCCGCTAGTCAACACAATCATGCCGGCCTGCTTCTTCACACTACGCCATGGACAAGAAGGTGAAGAAGAGGTCGAGGATCTAGTGTCAGAGTACTCAGATCATCATACATCTGCCGATGTTTAACGTACCCACATCAAGGACGATCATTTTAAAGTATCCGCCCTTGTCGCGCGCTATACGATTGCTCAACATTGTGTCAGAGAATATTGATATATGTATTTAATTGCACCTTGCCGAAATTCGCAGAAGTAGCGCAAAAACGTGGTGAACGTAAAAGTTTTTTATTATAGTTATTTATTTTTCTTGTGTTATTTATTAGTAATATTTTTGTGTTTATAATTTATTTAGTATAGTCCCGCTTTGGGATTTATTTATTTAGTATAGACCTGCTGTTATGGGTTTATATTTTTAATAGTAAATAAATAGATATTATTAAATCCTGACCGATAAGCAACGGTATAAAAGGAAGGAACGTGGGTGACGCAGAATCCCCTGTTTCTTTGTGATTCGCTACCAATATTCATACATCATTATGTAGAACATGGTAAACCTTAATTAATAGAGAAGTATACGTCCACCTATTGACAGCCTCCGTGGCGCAGTTGGCGAGTAGCCGGCTGTGAAACGAGAGGCCGTGGGTTCGATTCCCACACCGGGACAAATGTTTGTGTGACAGACAGATTTGTGTCCGGGGTCTGGGTGTTGTTAGAGCGAAAGTCTCTCTAGGTCCCTGATACCCACAACACAAGACTCGTATCTTAGTGTGGGATCGGGGCTATGTGTGTGAATGTTGGGTGTTATGTATGTATGTATCACAAGTATGCATGTATTTATTTTTTATGTCCACCATTCACGTTACACACAATACGGGGGACCTTTCGTCAACCGATCATCGAATCCGAGACATCCCGTGTACGTAACGCGATTCTACCTTCGTCGATCACATCCGGTGCTTTGTTTTTTTAAGTCTACAATAAAATAACAGTATTGATATAAGCAACCTTATGAGTAGAGCTTAGAGTTGGTAATTCATAAACAGTGATGTCAGGAAGGTATAGGTAAAGTGATTGTAATTTGATGTGGACGGAAGTGTCAAATATCAACGTTGGCTATTTATTTGCTATTGTTGTCTAGCAGTACATTATTTATATAACTGTTTAAGGAGCTGAATTTAGAAGGTATGTGCAGTCTTCCAACCGGCATTAGGCTAGCGTGATGGACTAATCCTAACCCCTCTCGTTAGTAGAGGAAGCCCGTACCCAGCAATGGGACAATGTTTTACAATTAAGTATTATATTATTACGGAGCTTCTTGATTTTCAAACACATAAGCGATTATCAACAGATTAAAAAGAGATTGGAAATTCTGTATAATTAATCCTACTAATATTATAAATGCGAATGTTTGGATGGCTGTTTGTTACTCAATCAAGCAACAACAACAGCTGGACGGATCTGGTTCAAATTTGGCATAGAGATAGATTATAGTCTGGAATAGCACAGTCTACTTTTTATTCTGGAAAAAATGTACAGTTCCCGTGGGATAGTTTAGTTTTTCACAGAGCAAGGGATTTACATGATTTTTTGCATAGTGACAGTTTAGGGATTAGCAAATGACATAGGTCAGTTTTTATCGCGAAAAAATGCACGCTTCCTATGGAATAGCAATATATAGAAAGGTCAATATCTGGTAATTTATATTTATAATAAGTCCTATCATGATAAATTCTTTTTCTCGGGGTCTAGAGATGGGGTACGATGTTTGGTCGTGTTGTGGCCTTCTGAGTACTCTGACACTAGTCCCTCGACCGCTTCTTCACCTCCTTGCCTCATGGCGTAGTGAAGAAATTACACAGCAGGCCGGCATGATTATGTTGAGCGAGAGATAGGGTACTCTAACTTCACGGCACTGCGCTTGCCATCAGGTGCAGTGTGGTCACTTAGCCGTGAAAATGTGTTATTCATTGACGTATGTTACTCATTTGTAGGCATGTAAATAATACGTGATATTGATTCGTGTAGCAGTGACTTTCATCTGTTCCGTCTTCCTATTGCATTTTCACGCACAACGTCACACACCACAGAAGATTCCGAGTGCTCAAATGAGTTGAACTGACAATAAGCATTTTGGCGTGTACCAGTAATACATAGTATTTTATTCGCTGGTGGGATTGGTCCTATATATTTGTAGCCAACAGGATGGTGACCATAGTCCATGTGAAGCATCATATTATATTTGGACTGTATTCTTATTTTAAAATAAATGCAGACCCTGCTAGTTATTTGCTAAAAATTAGGTACTCTATTAATTTACAAAATGTTTAGAATAGGTAACTTTATTCCTAAAAATAATTATACGTACTACATATACACTCACGCCTGTAATCACCGAAGGCGTAGGCAGAAGTGTAACCGGTACACCCACTTTCCCCGAATAGATTCTGGTCACATAATGAGATAGGGGGCGAGCCTATCGCCATACTGGGCATACATATTACATAACTTTATGTTTCATTTGGGGTGTCTCAGGATGTGTGTTATTTCAGTAACAATCTGCTCAGATTTCGAAAAAAGAAAGAAAGAATTATCTAACAAAGAAATCCCAATGTTGTTAAAATAACAGTTTACAAATCAATCAGCTAAGATTGTGTAGTTATTACTGACATTTGCTGCGTACATAATACGGCTAAGCTTTCAGATCAATGTGTCTAAGATGACCATTGCGTAACTGCGTAAGTAATGAGTTGGAGATTTGCGGCGTTATGTGATGGCGTTATATTACGTGAAGTTATATCATGATGTCTTACTATAGAGTAGGGTTGCCACCCCCGGAATTCAAATACTAGGATTTTTAGTTTTTGAAGTTAGAAAAATCAGGACATTTCAATTTAAAAACAGGACGCATCTTTTGCGAGCCGAGACGCACAAAGTAAGGATTGCAAAAGTGGTGTGCTAATTTTAGAATACAGGACCTTATCAGGGCGCTTTAAAAACCCAAGACGCTGCTTAAAACCAGGACATGTCCTGGGAAAACAGGATGGTTGGTAACTCTACCATAGTTACCAACGAGGTAACTATGGTACGAGTATAGACGAGGGGTCCCGCGAATGACCAATGATACATCAACACATGATCAGCAAGAAAAGTTACAAGTTTTGTATGCGGTAGCCATTCTGTACATATTATGAATCTAGATGTTGCCCGCAGTTGCGCCCGCGTGGAGGTTAGTTTTGGAAGAAAAGGTATATAATCCATGGAGGCATCTTAAGCTATTTATTAAGCTACACCTTTCTATATTTTGCTATCCCATCGGAAGTGTAATTTTTTTCGGGTTAAAAAGTAGCCATGTGCTATTCCGGACTATAATCTATCCCTGTGCCAAATCTCAACCAGACCCATCCAGCCGTTGTAGCGTTATTGAGTAACAAACATCCATCCATCCAAACATTCTCATTTATAATATTGATATACATATATAGTAGGAAAGTAGGATTAGAGCACGGGTCTTAATGGCGCAATATTTAATGGCATAAATACCAATATCCCCGACGCTTCAACCGAGTTGCATTGGCCGTGGTCACATGCTGACACAGTCATGCCATTAGTAGTTTAAAACCCGTCCTTTAATTTTATAATATGTTCAAAGCGGTAAGGTCAGGGTGGTTGCTGGGCAGCAAAACGACACTTTTCGTAGTATATTTTATATTTATAATAACCGTCAGAAATTCGTTACAGTTTGACGGTTACAAAACAACTAACTCGTCCGTCCATTTCGACGGCCTTTTATACATTTTTGCATTCTAATATTTTTAGGAATCACCGTCAATGAACATAGTGATTGTTAATTAATTATTGCTTTACAAATCGTAATAGTGTTAATTAATAATTATCAATAAATAACATTCAATAATCAATTGTGAATAATCGTTTTACAACCATCTTGTAAAATAAACATTGGGTTCGCCGGAAGCTGACAAGCGGATGGCGTCTTTATTTCATATTTAAATAAACGTTTCCTAATTTTGTTAGTTAGTGTATCTATGTTTAATTATTTAGTGTATCTATGTTAAATTATAATTATTAGTCGAGCTGGTAAATGCAGGACCGGATTTCGATAACAAATAATAATATGACAAAAGACCTACGGCTGAGTTTCTTGGTGCTTCTTCTCAGACCATTTCCGAAGCACCGGTAGATAAACTTAATGACCTGTAAAAAGTGCCCCGAGTGGCCTAATTTACTAAATAAACGATTTGATTTGATTTGATATAGAAATCCCGAAAGTCTAAAAAATTCTACCTTAAGTATGAAAGGATCAATTTGATCTGAGTAGTCTCAATGTACAAAAAAATTGATCTAATTAAGTATAGGATGACTCGCCGCCGTTTTGTGACGTCATAGCGATCTAATGTCCGAGGTCGAAGCGCTCTTTTTAATGAACGAGCAAAAAAACTCTATAACGAATTATAAGCTATACACTGTGAACTATAGGAAAAACACATAGAAGAGCTAATCTTAATTAATCTTATTCCACCCTTTCTCTTCCACGCCAGGAGCACGCGTACTGGCTTGCGGAGCCACAGTTTCGTGGTGTCTACTAGTCCGGCCCGAACCAAGAGGTTCGCAAATTTGTATTTTTGCCGCACCATCAAGCTGTGGAACAGTTTGCCAGCTACCGTGTTCCTTCCTATGATCCTGGGTCCTTTAGACGTAGAGTGAAGAAGCTACACAGCAGGCCGGCATGATTGTGTTGAGTAGCGAGGGATAGACTGTCTCTCGCTACTTGATACTCTAACTCGATGGCACTGCACTTACCATCAGGTGCAGTGTGGTCATTTTACCGTGCCAGTATAAAAAAGAGAGCTAAGTGCAACCAAATGCTGCAAAAACGAACTGTTTAAAATAGTGTCCTTCCCAAATTTAGTTTAATAATAAACCCCACCGGAACAATGAATGTGCTGTAACTGATACGTAATCACGACATATCAGATATTAATAAAACATAATGTATGCGCGGCGTCTTCGCGACGCGGACGGCAATGGTTTCCGAACGCTTTCACCGCGCATGCGCACGACACGGATAATTGTAGTACGTGATGTGTTTCAGTTCTATTATGTCATTGATTCGATTTTTAAATTATAACGTTTTAGAATTATGACGTTTGAAATTGCCGGTGAAAATCATGTGAAAATAGAAATGTTCTGCATAAATTCTCAAAAAAGATGTATAGTGGACCTAAACATCTATCAAGTTTAGCTATGCAGTGGCTCCAAAAGTTGCACATATTGAGAAGTCAAAGTCCTAAACTGAACACGCGCATTTGAGAATAAGCAACAAACAAACAGAAAAAGTAATAGAATCTGCAAAAAAATTAACAAATAGGGTAGGGGAAAGGGTCAAGGTGACGGTACCACTGTCTCACAAAATACTGGCTTGAAATGGTCAACGGCCAACTTTTCTACCATAAGTGACATTTCCGATATCCCAAAACCACTCCTTTTTTCAATCACCATTTCTTGTCTTTAAAGTCCATCTTTGTGTGCATGGACGACAGATATAATCTTACCATCAAGCGACCCGCTTTTTTTACCATAAATAGGCTTCCGTTTGACCACTATCTCGGCTGATGGAAAGTGATGATGTGGTCTACGGTGGAGCACGCATGCCTAGAAGATACATATTCACTCTTGGCAAACAACTCTAAACAAGGAAGCCAATACCCAGGTTATGATAATTGTAACCTGGGTATTGGCTTCCTAGTTCATCACTATTAATAAATATTTCGCTAATGTATTTATTTCCCGTGACATTTATCTATACATCTTTCCATCTATTTCGTTTGAATAAAACACGCACTCAACTCTATTAAATTAAGTTCAATTGACAAGTGCACCGACCCCAGCATCGAGGTAGCATTGCGTGATGTTATCAACTTCTGCGTTGACAATCGAGCGATGTTTTTGTGAACATTAAACGGATAATAGATTTTTACTAGAAAAGGGAACTAACCTATTAAATTGTAAATACTGTATCAATGATATCATTGTACGTTATAGGCACGGCAAAGTGACCACACTGCACCTGATGGTGCGCAGTGCTGTCTAGTTAGAGTATCAAGTAGCGAGAGACAACTATTTCTCGCTACTCGACAAAATCATGCCGGCCTGCTGTGTAGCTTCTTAAGAGTACGCTTAAAGATCCCTGTGTCCTGCCTGGATTGCTCCATGATTGTTAGTTTAAGCTAATTAACTAACTGGTTGTTTAGCGTTATTTACTACGCTATCCCTTGTATTAACACGTATATCAATCCTAAACCGAATTGTGTATGGAATTTAAGTGTAGAAGTATTGTGAATTAATATTATATGTTACGATAAAATACAAAAGACCTACGGCTGAGTTTCTTGGTGCTTCTTCTCAGACCAGTGGGCATTTCCGAATTACCGGTAGATAAACTTAATGACCTGTAAAAAGTGCCCCTAGTGGCCTAATTTACGATAAATTATATTATATTATATAATGGTTTCTTATGTTTACACGAGTATTATACATTTAAATAAAACAAATTTTACGGAAATGAGAACATTTAAGAAATGTGTGCACTGTTGGAGAACCTTATTTCAAATATATAAAATAAAAAAGTATCAGGAACTCCGACACTTCTCGCAACACCAAGACCCGAAACAAATATATAGGTACTTTGAAGAATAGAATGGATTGTCAGTAATTGAAATATTGAAGTATTAAAGCGCTGATTCAGACTCTGTTATCGTTCTGGATAAGATACTAACTCATTGTAATTGGTGTAATGCTACTTATTGAATGATTGCATTCCAAAATGTGGATTAACTGAAATGAACGAACATTTTTTTTAAATATCACTATTTTTATTATACGTCGAATACCGCTTCGTATTCTGCAATCGTCTAAAGAGGACTAAACTTATTTTCATTTGGCACGATCTTAGTTACTCAATTTAGTACTTTCATTGGCGTTCCTGTCAAATTTTAACATTCGCTCTTTATTTTTAGATGATTTAAGTGCTTGTAACAGTGTTTCAATTCAACTTCGTAATGTCAGAATCAAAAAAGGTGTTTTAATAGAGTGTTGAATTTTAAACGAATTGAACATAAAACAGCTTTAAAAAAAATTACTTAAATAAGAGTAGTTTTGCTGGTGGTAGGATATTCATATTCGCCCGGATAGCGACCACCGTCCACGGGGTGTAAATTCCGCCATAGTGGCCATACGCAAGTGTGTCGCATTCCAGGATCAGCCAGTGTACATCCGGTTTTTGTCGAGGTTCTAGAGTTAGGGTACGACGTTTGGCCATTTTCCGGGCTTCTGAGTACTCTGACCCTGGACCCTCGACCGCTTCTTCACATTCTTGCCCATGGCGTAGTGTGAAGAAGCAGGCATGATTGTGTTGAGTAGCGGTGCATAAATTGTCTCTTACTACTCGGTACTCTAATTGGACGGCACTGCGCTTACCATCAGGTGCAGTGTGGTCACTTTCCCGTGGCAGGATAAAAAAAAATCTTAGTTATATTTCCCTACATTGTAGTAAGCATTCAGTTCATTTTCCCTTTACAAAATCTCATACAAATAACACTTACTCTGCAGACCAGTAAAAAACTAACTACGATAATACAGAAAAAAGTTATATGTTATAAAAACTAGGCAATTCATTGTGCAGTTACATTTCCTATTTGTGTTGTAAAGTGGGGACAGCAATGAATAGAAACGTTAGATAATTCATTTTATTGGTCAGCAAATAATCTATGTATCTACATTCACGGTAGGCAGCGGCGTTGCTGTGCCCTGGCATTGCAGAAGTCTATGGGCGGCGGTGACTACTTACCATCAGGTGGTCCGTCTGCTCGTCTGCCTATCGAGGCACTAAAAAAAACATTAAAATCTCTGTATGTGCATTTCCCATGGACCATGGAAATTTTCAGGTGATCTTCGGATTAGATCCTGTAATCCTGTGAATTTTGCGATCGGATAAATAGTTTTTTTTGTTATTTTGGTAATTTTGTGTCATATTTACCCACGGGACGGGTCGCTAGTAATTTACAGCAATCAATTATTGTTGTATTTAATCGGTTTTACCTCTAAAGTAATCCCATAGTTTGGTTAATATCTAATGGCGGAAAGGACAATCGGAAATCTCGTCTCTAATTATTTTTATCCTGCCTTAGATACTTATAATTACATTTTTAACAAATTACTGTCAAGGTATGTTTTTAGTATCTGTATATATAAAAGAAGAAGCTGACTGACTGTCTGACTGACTGACTGATCGATCAATGCACAGCCTAAACGGCTGGGGTTAGAGACTTGAAATTTTGACAGTAGGTACTTTTTATCACGTAGGCATCCACTAAGGAAGGGTTTTTGGAAATACTACCCCTAAGGGGGTAAAATAGGGGATGAAAGTTTGTATGAAAATCCGTCATTTTTGAAGTTAGATTCATGAAATTTAGTATTTGGCATTTTAGTTAAAAATAAAAAATATGTGTTTCAGGATTTTTGGAAATTCCGCCTCTAAGGGGGTAAAATAGGGGATGAAAGTGTATGAAAATCCATAATTTTTTAAGTTAAACGCATGAAAATCGGTTTTTTGTAGTGTATACTTTTTCTCCCAAACATGACCTCCACGCGGGCGGAGCCGCGAGCAACAGCTAGTGTTACATAAATTTAAACTACAGTACACAAGAAATAAAACTTCCACTAATAAAAATAATCGTTGCCAGACTAAACAGACAGAGAGTCTACATGTGTTAAATACTCTAAGACATTGACAGTTGATTCTTGTGGTATATTGATTAAAATATTTATTTATATCTTGTGCAAGTTCTTTAATAAAAATTAGATTAATTTTGAAATACTGAATTGTATTCAATGAATATATATTATACTAGATGTTGCCCGCGGCTCCGCACGCCTGGAGGTTATTTACGCAAAAAGTATACAATCCATGGAGGCGTCTTAAACAGTTAAGCTATTACGTCTTTCTATATTTTGTTATTCCATAGGAAGCGTGCAGTTTTCCGGGACAAAAAGTAGCCTACATCGTTTTCTGATCCCTAAACTGCCACTATAAAAAAAATCATGTCGATCCCTTACTCCGTACATTGCGGAATAAAAAGTAGCTTATGATGTATGTGCTATTCCAGACTATAATCTATCTGTATGCCAAATTTCAACCAGATCCGTCCAGCCGTTGTAGCGTGATTGAGTAACAAACATCCATCCATACAAACACTCGCATTTATAATATTAGGATTGTTTCCTGATGTGTCTAGAATTGACTGATGACTGCCTCGGTGGCGCAGTTGTAATTGCGCCTGCGTTTACGACTGCTATGCTGAGGTCTCGGGTTCGATCGCCGGGTCGGGTAAAGTGATGTTGGGTTTTTCTATCTAGAAATTCCCAGTATTAGCCCGGAGTCTGGAATTGTGCCCGGTATGGCGATAGGCTCGCCCCCTATCACATCATGGGACCGAAATTTAACGAAAAGTGAGTGTACTAGTTACACCTCTGCCTACCCCTTCGGGGATTACAGGCGTGAGTGTATGTGTGTAATTGTGGTGCAGTTATGTAAATTTGAAGGCAGATTTATCATAATAAGGGTAAATTCTATCAGTATTGTATGTCAATTGTATGACATAGGTACTTTCTACCATTCCAGTTTCCATTTGGTTCCAGGTTGTCTTTTGTGCCAACTAAATACGTACGTAGTTACATATTACGGCATTTTGTTTGTGAATTTGGTCAAACATTTGGTCAATCTTATCAACGTTAGGAAGGAAATAACAATATCGTTTGTAATGACATTGAAATGCGTGGAAATATACAATGATATAACATAATATATTTATACGTAATTTATAACCTCTTTTGTATTTACGCATTTGCTCAGGAACATGGTATTCGATTCCTAGAAGAGACCTGAGATAATACACTCACGTCTGTAATCCCCGAAGGGGTAAGCAAAGTCGTAACCAGTACACCCACTTTTCGGTCCCATAATGTAATAGGGGGCGAGCCTATCGCTATACCGGACAGATTCCAGACTCCGGGCTAATACTGAGAATTTCTAGATAGAAAAACCCAATATCACTTTACCCGGCCCGGGGATCGAACCCGAGACCTCAGCACAGCAGTCGAAACGCATGCGCAGTTACAACTGCGCCACCGAGGCAGTCCTAGTTGACCTATCTATAGGCATATATAGATATATACCTAGTCAGGTCATAAATTCTGTCACATGTTTAATATAAAATAATTGAAACGAGTTTATTCATTATGTAACCATTTATATACCAAAATGAACTTAACAAAACATAGATTCTTATGACACTAAAGTTTATTCAAAATGACCTCCGTGATTTTGAATACAGGCCTTCAATCTGCGCGGCCAGTTGTCTATCGCAGCACGAACGAGGTCCATGTCAATATCGGCGGCTGCCTTAATCAAGGATGACTTGAGTGACTCCAAATTGGGATGAGGCTTTGAGCACGCCTTTTCCTCCAAGTGTTGCCATATCTTGTAATCTAACGGATTCAAATCTGGACTGGAGGAGGGCCAGTCTTCGTGCCGGATGAAGTCGATTTTAAGCGCCGCCAGCCAGTCTTGTGTGCTCTTCGCTCTATGAGCTGGCGCCGAATCTTGTTGGAATACCCAGTGCCTGTTATTGAACATGGTATGAGAAACAGGTTCCACAAGGTTCGTCAGGACTGTATTTTGATACACAACTGCATTCGTTTTTACACCTTTCTCACAAAAATGTACCTCTGTTAAACCCCAATAAGAAACTCCCTACCATACCATGAGCGAGGATGGAAAATGACCTCGTTGGACACGCGGAATACGGTTGCTCGCTTCTTCACTACTGTGTGCGTACACCTTATCATTTTGTTTGTTGTAGCTCTCTTCTACGGTAAAAAAATTTTCATCTGAAAAAAGAATTTCCCGATATTTTTTTCCCGCGTACCGCTTCAACAAAGCGCGGCATCTCTTCAGTCTCAGGTCCATTAGACGAGCATTCAAACGATGTCCTGTTTTTCTTCGATATGCCCGAAGCCCTAAGTCTTCATTTAACACCCTTTTCACCGTGGTTCTGCTTAACCCCATCTGAAGGACCAACAGTTTCTGCTTACGTTTGGGATTGCTTTGAATTCGCGCCTTCACAGCTTTTATCACTGCTGGAGTCCTAACAGACCGAGGGAGACCACTTCTTGACCTGTCATCTACACTAGAGTCATCATTGTATCGTTTGATCGTACGATAAACGAATCTTTTGGTTATATTCAAATTTTTCAGTATGTCAAAAATTTGAATTGGCGCGTAACCGCAACGATGCAACGCAATTACTGCAACACGGTCTTCTTTAAGCGTCCACTCCATATTTAAAAATGAGTAAAATTCTAAAAAGTATACATTTTTATTTTCATGAACAATTTGAAATTCGAATTCAATAAACTTTTTTGTGGCCAGCATTCTAAAATAAAAGTTTTTACTGTGTGACAATACTTATGACCTGACTGTGTATATATGTGTTACCCCAGGTATAAAATAGAGAAAATTTTTCGTGCTCCTTTTGCCAAAACTAATTTAGGCCTTCAATCACCTTTGCACCGGCTCCTCGATCTATACAATGTAGTCCAATCCCGCGATTCAGACATTGACATCTTTTCCAATTCTTTACGGCTCTTTAAACAAAAACTAAATATGCACAACTGGAATTAATGGTCTCATTTATTGTTTTTTTTTAAATTTTTAATTAATATTATTTTGTCTTTATTTTTCAATTGTTTTAATTTCAATTTTAATTTACTTAATTTTATATAATTAGTATAAGTCTGTATACATATATATATAATATACATGCTACTTATTCAGCAAGTGTTATGCGCTCCATAAGTGTCGTGTATATCAGATCTACTTATCAGATGTAAGTTAATTTAAGAGAAATTGTCAATATACATGATGTGGATGTGCTTAATAAATAAATAAATAAATATATCTATATATGTCGGCTCCAAGTTGTCAATGATCGGTGCTTTCATTTTGGGCATATGAGAAAGTGCGGATAACAAGGCAGATCTCAAAAGTATCAGACGTCGTTGATGTTCCATTTTCAAATAGTACACATTTTGAAAATAGTGCATCGGCAACGAAAACCCCAGTTACGTTATATAATGGGTACCTTAAATATCGAGCTAATAAAGTGATCATGTTCTAAAATTCTAGAACGTCATAGCTCACTCATCGATATTTGAATTGTAAATTCGATGACATTAATACATCACTTTTTATATTGATTATATAAGAAAAATGGCGCTTAAATATTAAGGATTTCAGGTCACATCTGCATAAAATCTATGACATTTAAATATAGAATAAAAGACAGACAAACGTAATTTCTTGGAAATATTTTTCGGAATTGCATTACAATTTACACCACATATAAAATATGAATCATTCCGGTGCATTATGGTGAAACCGAAATCGGCCATAAACTAGCTATTAAATATTAATATTGATTATTAAAAACTAGCTTTTATTCGCGGCTTCACCCGAACAAAAGTCGATTTCATAATAAATATGCACATTTATAATATAGTGCAGAGATTACTGTTAGTAAAGAATTTTCAAAATCAGATCAGTGGTTCTTAGATTATACACTTAAAGCAAATTCACTAACATTACCACTCTCTCACTGCCTCATAGGAAACTGTTATGATGTAACAGTTTGCTGCAGCGTCTCGCACGGGGAATGAGATTACTCTTTACAAGAAATATCATTCCTGTACTTTTAGTCTAGCAACACATACATAATTCTCGGGTATTTATTGGTATTAATGTGCGATAGACATTACCACCAATGTACTATTAACTTTGCCGATATAGCTTTAAAAAAAAGTTAAATCAAAAATAGAACGTCTCGTATCAGTCGGCTAGAGCTCGTTGTATTCAGCCAGTGCTATCTATAGCAAGCAAAAGATTTGTTTTGCATTTCATGCGGTCAGTAATATAATTTAGTACAAAGTGTAATGTTGCTAGAAGGCCAAAACCTTCCCAGATCAGCACCGACTGTTCATATGCGTGATCCCTTACCATCAAATGACCCACTTAAAGTAATAAAAAAACACCGGAACACGAACTACCATCAAAATCTCACAAGTTATTAAAATTCATAATTCCGTTCACAGCAGCGTGACGTGGAACCATTGTGCCCGCGTTTTACGTAACCCAGGAAATGGATGATCAGAGATGCTCACGTCAGACGAAAACGTGTCTAGCGGTTGTGTGAGAAACACACACAACTGTCTCACACTTAATCCTGACCTCACTAGGTCAACTGTAACCTGAATAATTTTATCGCGTTTATTTTACATATTCAAAGTCAAGAAAAATCAACTATAATTTTTTTTTACACTATATGGATGTTACGAACATTGATATTGTTACTACATACATACTTTTGTGACGACATACAACTTAGTCCAGGCCACTGCCTGGTGCCATGGACACATGGTCACTACCATGAGGCTGTAAAGCCGTAGAAACATCGGGTTAAAAAGTGAAATAAACTGCGATAACACCCATGAAAATTTGTTTTATTTCAATGTGTAATAGTCGAGTAAACATAAAAAACCATTAGGTACCCATTCATTAATTTCAACTAATTGTTAACTCTCTCAAAAAATCGAGATTCTCGGCTCTCTTCCGACGATCATGTGCGGCAATAAGTCTTGTAATAAATTTTATTTCAGAATATTACAATAAGGCAATTTAATAAACATACATTGAACTACTTAAATCTAATGTAATTAAACTTGAATCGTATATTAATTGTAAGACCAAATATTGTTAACCGGTATACGAAAAGAGCAGCGCTAGAGTTTCTTGCCCGTTCTTCTCTAGCGAAACTGCATTCCGAACTGGCGGTAGAGTAAAAAAGATTAACGGACTCAACAAATATGTGATTTTGAATAAAAAAAATTGGGAGTGCTGTGAACTGACGAGACGATAGTCGTAAAAGTTTGAATAAAGACGAAATACTCTATTCAAACTATTATGGATATTATAAAGATAGGCAAATGGATCCAGCCGTTCCCAAACGATGCTGAAGACGCTTACTAGCAATCAGCATATAATTCTTATTTTTAAACTTGGTCTATTTACGTTCAATTCAATTTTAAATGACGTCAATTGAATGCTACGTGCCGAGTTTTATACCTTTTGATATGCGGTAGTGATGCTGCAAAACTGCTAGTAAATTAGCCCACGCTTGTATCCCTGAAGGAGTAGGCCGAGGGGCCACGACAAATAAATAATAATAATAAATAACACCCAACAGTCACACATATAGCTCCGACCCCACACTATGATACGAGTCTTGTGTTGTGAGTATCAGGGACTACGAGAGACGCACGGTTTCACAACACCCAGACCCCGAACACAAATGTCTGTCTGTCACACAAATATTTGAGGCTGTCGTTTGGCTATTAACATTAATGGTTTGCTGATGTAGTTTCCATCACATTATGTGATAAGAGTGACGATCATTAGATATATCCAGTAATTCGAATTACTAACGTGTTTATTCAAACCACAACAATTGCTCAGACAAATACTAAAATACGAAGTAAATTTTATGATGTCACAATATATGATGCCTAAAATGAAACCCTCGAGTGTCCAGCCTGGGACGAAGAGCGCAGCGCTCTCAGAACACCTGTCAACGGAGACCTTTCCTGCCGGCCGTGCGAGCTGCCATAGTTGGCAGACGAAGGTCGTGACGTGCGATGGCCTCCTTCTGCGAACGGGTCAGTTGACCCAGTTGTGGATTGGGGGCTCTGAAGAATCCTACCACGGTATGCCCGAGACGGGTAGCGGCGCGAAATATCGTGCTGTCATAGAATGTGGATCTGGAATCGTAGAGTCGGCATAACCATCTCTCCTCCCTCGAGGTCCGTAAGATAGATTTTCGCCGCCGGAAAAAATGAACACATAAATGCCTTATAAAGTACAATAAGGGTAAATATAAGAATTTAATTGGACTGTGGATGATACGGCTTGTAACGTGGATAGGTGTACGTTACATCATTATTATACGAATACAACTAATTCAAATTAACAACGGCGCCTTTAACTCGCAGAGCGCGGATAGCTGTACGGTGATCATAACAAAACTATCCTGTTGTGTTAGTAAAACAAAATAATTATTGCGACACATTTTAAATTGAAAAATAATGATTCAACCTCATTCAATGTATCAATTGATGATAATAAATGCAACGCCCTCTTAACATTCTGAAATTTAATTAAAAAAA
This sequence comes from Laothoe populi, assembly GCA_905220505.1. Classification (NCBI taxonomy): domain Eukaryota; kingdom Metazoa; phylum Arthropoda; class Insecta; order Lepidoptera; family Sphingidae; genus Laothoe; species Laothoe populi. The sequence goes on along the minus strand of HG992167.1, from coordinate 3,287,817 downwards.
TAATTTGAATATTTGTAAATGGAACCTTAAAAATAAAAACGGAATAAAAAAATAAGCCTGTTATTGGGCTACCAATCTGCCATTCGTTTAGAGCTGCCATTTATTATTTTGCTTTTAAAAATTGTTAGCTATTACTAATTGACTTTATTTATAGGTAAATATTATCATTTTATTTGAAAATATCCTCAATATACGATTTTATATGAAGCCAATGTTATGTTTTAAAAATACTGTTGCCCTTTTCACAAAAATTCATAGGAGTTAGTTCTAATTTAAAACAAGAAATTAAATCCCGACCCATATACCTATCATATATAGATACCTATCATTTGTTTTTCTTCCCAGACGAATTGTATTCACCAAGCTTTATTCATTCATGTGAGCTTTGAGCTTACTTAAGCTTATATTTTGACTGAAGATATTGGCATGTTATAATAATACAAGCCCTGTATTATATTGCCCCCCCCCCCCACTGCTGGGCACGGGCTTCTACTAATGAGAGGGGTTAGGCCTTAGTCCACCACGCTGGCTTAATGCGGGTTGGCAGACTTGATATACCTACAAAATTCTCATTCAGAATTCTCAGGTATGCAGATTTCCTCACGATATTTTCCTTCTCCGTTTAGCAAGCGATAATGCCATTGATAATGATAACTGATCGCACCTCTGGGACGGTTCCGCTAAATACCTACTCAATGCTTTGGATGGGCGGCTATTCGTATTGTGAATGATGCAGACGTGAGTAACAACCTAGAGCCGCTACAGCTGCGAAGGGATATTTCCTCGCTTAGCGTGTTCTATCGTTTGTATTATGGCAAATGATCCGAATAATTATTTAATCTTTTCCTAGGGTTACCAACCCCGGGATTCAAATACTAGGTTTTGAAGTTAGAAAAACCAGGACAATTCAGTTTAAAAACAGGACACATCTTTATTTTAAAATAAAAAACACCGGTGATCACTTTCCATCAGGTGAGCCTCCTACCCGTTTGCCTCCTTTTAACATAAAAAAAATTAAAATAGCGTAAACACTTGCGAGTCGAGACGCCGCGCCGCCCGATTGCAAAAGTAGTATGTGAATTTTAAAATACAGGACCTTATCAGGGTGCTTTAAAATCCCAGGACGCTGCTTAAAAACTATCCAGGACACTCTAAAAACCAGGACATGTCCTGGGAAAACAGGACGGTTGGCAACTCTATCTTATCCCATCCACTCTGAAATCCGGCTGAAGGACATGTATCCATGGCCATGAATAAATAATATTAAAAAAAAAATTATTACCATCCACTCTCTTCCACACCAGACCACGCGTACTACAGAGCAGATCGGCATGATTGTGTTGAGTAGAGAGAAATAGATTGTCTCTCGTTACTTGATACTCTAACTGGGCTGTATTGAGCTTACCATCAGATGCAGTGTGGTCACTTTGTCATGCCAGAAGTGGTTGTGCTTGTTTCGAACCACCGACTCTCGTCTCGTCCGTACCACTTCTAACTAAGCTATTGCTGCTGCTTGGCATGTTAATATACATTAATCGGCTAATTGGTAGACCTTTTAGTCTTATACATATAAAAATAATCAAATTAGTTCGAAACCAGTTTTAAATGTTAATGATAAGTATTTAAAAATAAATGCTGTAGCTGCACGTTTGGGTGTTTCGACCTTTACTCGAGTTTGGTATTGGTTAAGTGGTTTACCTTGGATAATACTGCAGCTTGTTCAGGTTCAAGATTTCTAATTACTTAGATTTAACAATTTAGGCAGTGATATAAAATATTAGAAAAATACTTAATATTTTAAGACCCTACAATTATGCAGTTCTATAATATGAATAATGCCCTGTTGTGTTCTCAATATAAATTCAATTTTATTATAAATTGTTATGTTGTTTTGTTAATGTTTATCTGAAGTTAAATATGAATCAGAATGACTAAAGATATTCCTTAATAGTGGTGTCTAATATAATTTATGTGAGTTGAAATTGCATCGAAATAAATTAATCTTAATTTATATTATGCATGGATTTGAACATCTGTGTAACCCTTTAATTGAAATAAACTTTCATCACGTTAATCTGTGGCCACCGCGCGGCAGTCGCCACACCGCACGGCTCGCGTGAGCGGTGGCCGGTGATTCGTCAGCCGAATCGCGCATTTCAGTCGCGTGCATATCATGGCGGTGAACGCACGCCTGTTTTCACCGTGACATCGCTACTTAATTGTTTACGTGAAACATTTCCTTTGCATTGTTGGCAAACCATTGTGTCTGTGACGATAAATGATCACATAGTGTTTGTGTTGTGAAAAATGGCTAATCTAACCCTACGTTACCTGGATGAGTTGTCGTATGTGTTGAATAGCAGGAGGCATCTATCGAGCCAGGCGAAAGCATCTTCTGTCGGTGATCTTCTTAATGCAGAGGAAGAAAGATTCACGCCGGTATGTGTACACTGTCTTTACGTTCACATAATTTAAATGATAAATTACTTTTTAAATTTTGACCGCAAAAACTGATTTGCGATTTCTCGGTTTACGTCAGATATTGAAGTGATATAACTTTTTTAGTCGATTTTTTAATAAAGCATAGCTACACGCGTGAAAGGAAGCAAAACCAGAAATAAAAATGAGGTCGTTTTAGCGTTCGACCTTTCGCAGTTAGATTGTTAAGTCTTCATTCATTTTTGTTAACGCTTAGCTGAGTTTTGACGATGAAATACAGAGTGTAATTGCTAACAGAGTTAGAGATGCTTATGTATTTATTTTTATTTTCATAGAAGTCTGGATAGATTGCCATAGTAAATGACAATGAGGTAGGAACTTATCTGGGACATTTCTACCACATAGTTTTTTATCATTCATTGCGAAATAAGCTAAATGGTTTACGGTATCGCGTTTTTAGGATGTTAATTTGGTATAGTCGAATCTCGAGGAGTTATCGATAAACATTACCCACAATCGACATATTCGAATCAGCCTATCTGTTTCAAATAGTAATATGTTTTTAATAGTGTGCTTATTGATCTGGCCGAACCTGATTCGCCATACCGTATTTAATCTATCATAGGGTTGCCAACCCCGAAATTCAAATCCCAGGATTTTTAGTTTTTGAAGTTAGAAAAACCAGGACAATTCAATTTAAAAACAGGACGCATCTTTCGCGAGCCGAGACGCAAACGGATTGCAAAAGTGGTGTGCTAATTTTAAAATACTGGACCTTATCAGGGCGTTTTAAAAACCCAGGACGCTGTTTAAAAACTATCCAGGTCACTCTAAAAACCAGGATATGTCCTGGGAAAACAGAACGGTTGACAACTCTATTCTATCATCACTTAAGCTGAAGGCGACAATCTTATGTTTTACCAATATAATTCAATCCTTGTTGAAATTTTTCATTTGTGTTAGTACTTGTTAGAGCTGATAGAATTGTGGTGTGGACTATATGACGGTATTTATAGCTTAGACTTTGGACTCTAAGTGCCTTTAACGACATAATCGAAGTGATGCGATAAAGCAATTAGATTCAGGAGGGTTACTCTTGACACTCGATTCCTATTTAAAGTTGGGATTGGGTACGAAAACTGCACAATTGGCACTCTTGAACGCAACACCAGCGCACGATTTAAATGAATACGTCGGATTTTTTAGTAACTAAATGAAATAGAATATTTACGATCGCTAGTTCGTTAATACCTATTCTATTTCATTTGGTTGAGTTAGAGTTCCAATATCTTATAGATTGGAATTGAAACTGTATCGTGTTCGAGATTGGAATTAATTTCAAGAGTAGGCCTACAGTTTGTATACACTAAACTCTACTAAGTTCAATACTACTGACAAAAATATTGAACTGCTTTCCTTATCATCCATCAGTTTGCTACACCATCGTACACAGGCTGTAAAACCTGTCATAGTGGCAAACGCAAGTGTATCGCGTTCCGGGATCAGCCACTGTACATTCGGTTTTTGTTGGGGGTCTAGAGTTGGGGTACGATGTTTATCCGTTTTGCGGCCTTCTGAGTACTCTGATAGTACACCCTGGACCGCTTCTTCACCTTCTTGCCCATGGCATGGCAAGAATGCCGGCATGATTCTGTTGATTGACAGGGGATAGATTGTCTCTCGTTACTCGATACTCTAATGGACGGCACTGCGCTTACCATCAGCTGCAGTGTGGTCACTTTGCTGAGCAAGAATAAAAAAAAGTGCTAAATAGATACCGCCTATGACGTTTTTTATACTTTTATAATATCAACGATTTACGTTTGGATATTGTTCGCAACTAAACTATATAAATGCATAGATTGCGTACCAAATCATATTGAAAGTATCTGTATCTATTAATAATTTGTATAAATTGCTCAACTTAATAATAATTAAACTATTGATAAGTTGGTCTTAAGATTCACCGATTACGCCATGCATCCGCTATTTTATCAGCTTGTTATTTATCGGTTTTTGCTTCTTGACATTAGTTCTACATTTAAAAGTTATGGTTTCTTCAATGCGATTTAAATCATGATACCTTAAGCACTGATATACTAACAGTATATTGCCTGAAACGCGGTTTAGTACGCGCACTCACAACTATAATATGCCTTATTTAACACACTGTCCCACTGCTGGGCACGGGCTTTATCTACTAATGGGTGGGGTTAGGTCTTAGTTCATCACATTGGACAATTGCAATTTGGTAGATATCACATTATTCGATATGCAACCTAAAATAACACAAGACAGTCAGTCAACACTGATTGTGGTCAATTGGTACACTGATTCCATAAATACCTTAACATGCATTTTTCCTGTAAGTCATTTTACATTTTCTTAAATATGTGTGGGGTTGCGAAAAATAAAATGTCTCGAACGTGAATAATTCTTTTAATTTTCAACAGCACAGTCGTATTACGTATTGACACATTCCACCAAGACTGACAGCTCTCTTCGCGAGTTGCCATTGTCAAACTAAATACAAAGTATTGCTAGCAGGGGGGAAACAAAAAAAAATATTTTATCTTTATACCACATATATATATATTTCAATTTGGACTATTATGCATAAATTAATGTCAATTCTACCATAATAAATCAATTGGCTTGTCTATTTATTTAGTCAAAAAATTATTTGGTCTACATTTCGCGGGGAATGTACTAGTTTGAGAGTGTAAACATTTTTTTTACATTCTTTTAACTCATACCAGAAATCTCTAATAACTAAGTAAGCAAAACTCTGTTATTATGAACATTAATCATATGTAATAAATATGTGTTTTTAAAAAATTCAAACTCCGTGCGAAGATCTTTGGTTGGTGTTTCGATTGCATTGTTTGTTATTAAATTATACACTCACTTCTGAAAGTAACTACTTAGATTCATTTTGTGATACTATCTCGTTTTGCATTTGTTAGAAACGAATGTTCTCCTTTGTTGTTGCGAATTATTATTTAAAACTGTATTTCCTTGACTATTGCTTTCTTTTGACAGCAAAATAATCAATGTTCTAAATTGAAACTGATTTAAGGTTATGGTGAAATTGTCTTATTTTTTATGATACAAAAAGCAGATTCTCAGTATTGTTATTTTATTCGAAAAATAAAGTGTTTTTTTTTTTAAATATGGCATAGGCTGTGCTGGTATGCCTAAATTGATGCTGGTTCAGTGACTTTGGAGCTTTCATGTGTGTATCTCTCATCTATTTCCCTCCCATTAGCAAACTTATGTGTAATGGTTCTTATGTTTACGCGAATATTATACATTGAAATGAAAATAATTTTACGGATTCTATCGCGGTTTATTAAACATTTTTAATCCCGACGTTTCGAAAGCTTTACAGCCTTCATGGTCACATGGTAATTGTTAAACTGTACTTCGTTACCTTTAGAAAAATCTGAATCAGATAATCAAGACCCTTTATTATTTGAAATAAGGGATCCAATAGTTGCCACATAATTCATATTTTGAGGTATGTGTCCGAGATAGGAGACCGCAACAAGCGGCGATAGCGACACATACATTTATACGCAGGTGTATATGGGTCGTATATAATCAGAAGCGGCAAAGTAGCGCCGTTTTATATAATGGAAATTTAAAAAAATAATAATAAATTTTGTTTAAGTCGAAAGACAAAAATTATGCTGAATATTTTACTTAAATTTATTTAAATTAATCAATGACAACATTGATAAAAATTTAGCTTAAAGGTGCAAAATCTTATTAAGTGTTCCAGATTGCCGAATTTGGTTTTGAGTTTACTACAATTGTCGTCTTTAAACTCGACTAAGGGTAATATGGTCTTTGCTAGTATACTCCTGCCTAGTTTGCCATTTTGATTGCTTTGACTTCATGAGAAATAGAGTTGTTGACTTGACAGACTTCTGGTTAGTTGATAGCAAAAGATAGCGGACTATCTTTGGTTCTAAAGCAACTACTTTTCCTGTGCCCTGGCATTGCAGAAGTCTATGGGCGGCGGTGACTACTTACCATCAGGTGGCCCGTCTGCTCGTCTGCCTATCGAGGCACTAAAAAAAACTAAGCAATTTCCATACCGTTCAATGTAGTTTTTTAATGCAACCGACTAGAATGCTAGGGATGCAAAAACCGTCGCTCAGTAACATGTTTGCTGCAAATAAAAACCGGTATCGATACGGTCACCGGCTCTACGGTCCATTGATGAAGATCTTTCCTTTGAACATTGGCTGGCTTATTTACTGGGAATTGTGATTTTTATTATCTACGCAGAAGGAGCTCACAATGTCTTGAGGTCTGGCAGTTGGTCTTTTGGGTTCCGATTTAATTAAATGTATAATTGGATCCCAGGCTGGTGCTAGCTTTTCCGGCGTGTTTCTTTTGGAGGTCCCGGAATCCTTCTGTAGTGTTGATGGAGACAACCATGGGGTTTTTAGCCGGTAAGAATCCGGCATACCCCGTCGCTAAGACGGGAATCCAAGAGGATTTTCCCCATGAAAAAAAAAAAGGCTGGTGCTAGCTTCCAACCATCTTCTCTATTGAAATTTGGATGTTTTTTAATTTCAATAGCCTCGCGAATTATCCTAGGCAGGAATCGGTGTTCTTTGGCAAGGATTTGTGGTTTGTCAAATCGAAGATAATGCTTGGAGTCTTCCTCTGAATGTTCAGCAACTGCAGACTTCGTGACGACATACAACTCAGTCTCCCCCGTGACCATGAAGGCTGTAAAGCCTTCGTAACGTCGCGTCGGGATAAAAAAGTAAAATAAACCGCGATAGAATCCGTAAATTTCGTTTTATTACAATGTATAATATTCGCTTAAACATAAGAAACCATTATTAAAGATCATGGCTATGTTATGTTGTTATACATCACTATAATCAAAGTTGAATTGAACATAAACTTGAATATAACTTTACTTATGTGGCCGAATTTCTAATTTCAACCTACTCCTTTCGATTAAGTAAAGGGCGACAACTATCCCATGAGTTTTTTGGATGTGAAAATGTTCATATGCTTTTGAAATTTAGAGATTACTTCCTACTGGGTCACTCACTTGCTAATGCATCGACCTCTGTTACGAAAGACAATAAAAAAAATATAAACATGAGTTTCATAAAAATGTATGACCTACAGCCTAAATATCGTGGTTTGGTGGTACGATGTTTGGGCGTGTTGCGGCTTTCTGAGTACTCTGACACTCACCCTGACACCCTCGACCGCTTCTTCACCTACTTGCCCATGGCGTAGTGTGAAGAAGAAGGCCGGCATGATTGTGTTGAGTAGAGGGGGATAGATTGTCTCTCGGTACTCGATACTCTGATTGGACGGCACTGCGCTTGCCATCAGGTGCAGTGTGGTCAATTTGCCGTGTAAGGACAAAAAAAAGTATTTTTTTTTATTCATAAAAAGCTTGTTTACTCATCAAAAACCTAACTGCATTTGATTCAGTATACATTTACGTAATTCCGATAGTTGTGACGTCCAAATATGGTGCGTTCGAAATTCAAAATCGGTGACGTAGCATGAACGCTGCTGTGGTGAGCGGTTAGCCGAATAGGTTTAAGGTTTTTTTTTTATACGCATTAAGGTTTCTGTAAACATCCTATCTATGCATAAGATCTATCTAGTGTCAGCATTATAAGTGACCGAAAACATAATTTGACGACAAGATTAAAATTATTTTTTTATTGTTTAAATATATGCATGTATACAGGTAACCTTCTGGAAGTAATTATACTAAAGATATTAAAACCCGTAAAATTTGCCTAAGAAAATTAGTCGTGTGGTTTAAGAACTAGAACTATAAGAAAGAAGAAAGAACTATAAGCGTACAAACGTACAGAAAAAACGACTTTATTCCATTAATTTACTGATGAATTCAATTACCTAATATTTCTTACGTGACGGTTTCATGGCTAAGTTGAGCGGGTACTCCCTCGGGTATAAGGCAAATATGACACTGCAATGTGGGCTGGGACCAGTATGGAGTACCTTGGAGACTACTATAAGCTTTCCTTCTTTAAATCCAAAATCAGAGCTACACTTACATCGACGGTTGGCGGGCTGTTTGATTTAAGCGATTTTTTTGTGATATTGTTTTATTTATCCTGGCACGGAACAATGACCACACTGCACCCGATGGTATGTGCAGTGCCGTCCAATTATAGGATCGAGTAGCGAAGGCCATTTATCCCCCGCTACCCAACACAATCATGCCGGCCTGCTTCTTCACACTACGCCATGGACAAGAAGGTGAAGAAGTGGTCGAAGGTCTAGTGTCAGAGTACTCAGGAGGCCGTAGAAGTATACATGCCAAAATACAATCCGACAAACGTGTCGGAATGATATATCGGTCCGATCTAATAGGAACCACCTCTAACTCACACACAGAGTAGCATGAGTTTTCGGTAGAATCTTGCTTCAAAGGGAAAGGACATTTGCCCTGCCCTGACATGATTTAGTACAAAATCGTGTTTGAGTGTCGTAATTCAAAATACTTCGGGCTACAAAATGGAAAGTTAGAGTGGATAAAATTGAGCATTTTAGAATACGTAAGGGCAATTTGAAAATTAACTTAAAGCCTGACATTAACTTGTAAAGGGTAGGAAAGATAGAACATTTTGAGTTTTTTTATTAGACATAATATTTTTAAGGCGTGTGGCAATATTAATATACTTTATATTGTTCTTTTTATTCTATATTTACTATTGCGTAAATCTCAACTACATTACAATATTAGCACAACATGCAGTTTCAAATCAGCGCAAAGAATACCAATTTTATACGTTATTTAACGGTTATAACGGATTGGAACTAGATGTTCTGTGAGACATTTATTATGTATTAATTCCATTGAAGCTGTCTATACTCTACATCACGACTCTACCACTACAAATAAATAAAATATATATTTGTGCTATCAGCAAGACTATAATTTTACTTCTACTTAAAATACAATAATTCTCTGAAATAAATTACTTGTAATAACACCAGTAATTGTCGAGCGACTACCAGTCGGCATTGTCCCAGTATGGAACAATGAATTGATGATTTCCATTATTGCGACAGCAGCTGTTAACGATTTCTCAAAGCCATTCGTATTGCAGTTTTTATTGTGCTCATTTCACTTTCAATGCAGTGTATAAATACACCCAACAGCCACACAAGTTCTGACCCCACACTAGGTACAACCTGTATCGTGGGTATCAAGAACTACGGGGGACTACGGCCCCACAACACCCAGACCCGAAACCAATGCCTGTCACACAAACATTTTTTGTCTCTGTGCGGGAATCGAACAGGCAGAGATTCTAATACGTATATTGTGGATTCAGCTAGTGAAATAGTATTACTCCAACAAACTACGTAAAAGAATATCTGACTTGCGTATTTTTATAATAGGAACCAAAAATATCAATGGTAGATGTGCCACTTGTGAACGGAAAACCGTAAAAACACAGTGACGTCATCATGACGGAAAAGAGGAAATGCGTCCCCAATGTGTTCCGAATCGACGTCTATAATGGCTGTTTTAGACATTAGGTGATGCATATTATGTTCCATATCAAATCAGATAAATAATATAAACCTCATAACGTATTTAAAAGTAAAACTTTCTAAATGTGGTACAAGCACGCTGCGGACACTAATAATAAATAAATAACACCCAACAGTCACACACATAGCCCCGATCCCACACTAAGGTACGAGTCTTGTGTTGTGGGTATCAGGGACTACGAGAGACTTTCAGTCTCACAACACCCAGACCCTGGACGCAAATATCTGTCTGTCACCGAAACATTTGTCCCGGTGTGGGAATCGAACCCACTGCCTCTCGTTTCACAGCCGGCTACTCTACTACTACCTACTGCGCCACGGAGGCTGTCGGAGCATTGGCGGTTTGACCTTAATATGACCTTTGTCGACCTTGTTAAGATCGCATGTCGGAACTAGATGTGACTGGCTGTACTGTGACAAGTGGCATAAAATGAGGGAGGCTTAAACCCAAAGAGAGACCCTAAAGGTTGTGGATGAATACCAGTGTCTTACAGAAAACCGAAAGGATCAGCTGTTACATTTGTGTAGTAGTAATGGAGGCTAATCCAGCTCGCTCAATCATTACCTTAAAGGCTAGTAATGCACGCATGATTCTACTTGTATTTTGGTTATTCATAAGCTCTGTACGCTACTTACAAGATGAGCCAATTGCTCACGTGCAAACCTGGGTTAAAATAGGTGAGCAACTTGCTCGCATGCCAGTCTGGGCTGTTATAATACCAGCTCTAGATTACACTGTACCACTGCTGAGCACAGGTCTTGACTAATAATGTTGGGTCTTTGTCCAACACACAGGCCTAATGCGCGTATGTAGTCTTATACTTACGGTCTAGGCCAGTAAGTACGAGATACTCCATTGGAAAACATATGATAGACTTATACTTCGAAGTTCTTGTTTAGAATTGTGGGCATGCAGGTTTTATCACGATGTTATGCTACACCTTTTAAGTTCATATAATTATTAATCATGAATATACATATAAATTCACAGATTCATAGCTTATTTATTCATCTACTATAAAAACAGTAATAGTCAATAGATGCTAAGTGCTATGGCACACAAAATTCAGTTCACTAGCATAAACAACAGGAAATTGTTATTTGTTTTGGCGTAGAACGTAATTTCTCCTAATGATGACGTAGGTCATTGCATTTGACGTCACCGCTAAAACACTATTTTCCTCTTTCGTACTGCCCTTTTATGCATGCCTTTCGTTCACTTCTCTATTTAAATTTATTAACACTGGTATATTGGTATGGAAAAGTAATGGGCACGATTGAATCCGAGTGAGCAACTTCTTTTTTTTTTATAGCACAGTCCGACAAACGAGCCAGTGGGTCACCTGATGTTAATTGATCTGCACCGCCCATGAACATCCACAATATCGAAAGTATCATGTATGCGCTGTCGGCCTTAAAGGACAGGAATAGGGATTAGGTAAGGGTAGGGGGAATCTGGGCCTCCGGATATCTCACTTACCATTCGAAACGCGACAGTAAACTGTCACTTTACGTTGGTTTTCTGTGAGACAGTAGGACTTCCCCGGTCCAGCCGGCCCATTAATGCTGTAGACAAATATGTCGTCAGCGGGGCTCTACCACTATAGATTCTTTGCAAAAACAAACATGCTAATATAAAGGAGATGCAGCCATAATATAATTTATTTCTTCTTTGGTTTACGTTTATATCCCTGACCTGGTAGAATGTAATAAATTACCAAGCTCCGTTAAAACACGAAAAACCTTGAAAAACATTGCACTGAATGCAATACAAAGATATAATAACAAGAATACAAAGCAACTGATTATGTTGACTCTTTACTTTTCAATATTTTGAAGTGAAAACTTCTTTAGGCAAGTTGTGCACTTTTGGGATGGGGAAATAGCACTGAACTGACCGTCACGCTCAGATTATTTTACTTTTGACGTAAGAACACCTATGAAGTTCTATAATTATTGACTAGCAATCATAAACAAAAAAAGTTACTACTTCGTAGGCGCTGTTTCGAAAAATAACACAGTAATTACAACGTTTTAAGTTTCACTTCAGTCGGCAGTCCCCATTCCCCAGACTGCTATTTTTTATGTATTAAGGTCGAATTTCGACCACTAGTTTGAAGAAAAGTATATAATTCTGTCTGTAGGTTATATTTAATACTGGCTAGTTTTTAAGAGTTTTTATTTTGTTTTTATTTTGAGTAATATATGTACGTTACTGGCTGGGTTCCCTATTGAAAACCAGCGCTGCAGTATGGGTTAGCCTGTACTGCAGTATGTAGCTGAATAGGGACTCCCATTGTTGGTTCGATTATTATTATTGTAATTTTTTATATGTTCTATTTTACGTTCCGACAGTAAAAAATATTTTCTTTCTATCCCAGCCTTGCAAATATAATGTACACATTAGAACGATATAAAAACGCGAGTGAATAAAATCAGAGCAGTAATAACTAGTGACCTTGGTGTTCTGCCATTACAGTGCAATGACGTAAGCGCGCTGAAACGTTCTATCAATCTGGGATTAGCGGTGCTATATACCATTAGATAATTTAACGTTACGACTACTTCCTAAATAGATTTATTTAAAATAAATAAATACACCCAACAGTCACACACACAGTTATGACCCCATACTAGGGTTGCCAACCCCGAAATTCAAATACCAGGATTTTTAGTTTTTGAAGTTAGAAAAACCAGGACAATTTATTTAAAAACCATGACACATCTTTTGCGAGCCGAGGCGCACGCATGGTGCTAATTTTAAAATACAGCACCTTATCAGGGCGCTTTAAAAACCCAGGAAGCTGCTTAAAAGCTCAGGACGCTGCTTAAAACCCAGGACATGTCCTGGGAAAACAGGACGGTTGGCAACTCTACCCTATACCTACTAGGTAATTTTAGTCTTTGTTCTGTATTTATTTCTTTTTTGTTTAGTTTAGTTTTGTATTTATTTATGTATACCACTGAAGGACTAGTATCCATGGACATGAATAAATTAAAAAAAAAAAAAAAAAAACCTACTAGGTAAAACTTGTATCGTGGGTATCACAAAGAGGCTCCGATAAAATGCTTTGGCCAATTCCAACATCCCCTCGTCCAGACACATTCCATTAACAAATGTTGAACGTCCTCCACCGAACCGCACTCTTCACAGTTTACCTAGCTCTAAACACGTCTATTCTATAACCTATTCCGATTATTGATTTTTCAACAACGCATGACAAGCAGCATGATTCCAAAGAAAGTTACGACGCAATTTCACAGCTTAAAGGTTATGATTAATGGCTGTCGGTTTTGGAAGCTATTTTTAAAGTATAATGAAGTTGTCTTGTCAAGTTGGGTATTATTAATTAATCTTTATTTATGTTTTACTGAATTCGCATGGTATCGTTAGGCAGTGGTGTAGACAAAGTCCTATACAATGAATATATACAATTTTCCTCATGATGATATCCTCGGGCGCTGGAATCAAATCAGCAACTAGCGTGAATGCTATCTATGTGTGACTAAACGTTGTGTTAATTAGTAGTGTATATAAGCCTCCATTCCAAATTTCACTCAATACCGTTGAGCGTGAAAAAGGAAGCCTTTGCGTTTATAATATTAGTGATAAATAGGATATCCATATATTATGATTAATATATGGATATTGCATCAAGATATAGAAACACCAATCATTTGAGAACGGCCGGACTAATTCGGCTATTTTTATAAACGTTTACAATAGTCTGAAAAGGTTTTAACCCCTCCAGTCAGGAAGGATATTAAAAAAAAAGTCGGGAGTAAAGCAACAAGCTTTTATTTCCATAGCATTAAAGTTAAAAATTGCATGCAAGAACGGCGAGTGTTGCTAGTGTTAGCGCCGCCGGCGTGTCTATCCGTCATGACAGTTTAAAGAAAATTGGAAAAGTTGACAAGTGCCTTATGGAATTTCACCTCCTACGGTACTGATTAACGTAATCAAATAAACATGTGCAGGAAAAAACAAGTATAAAAAGCATATTCATCAGCCATCCATGGAAATTGCATTACTAGGAGGACAATATATAAAACAACAGATAAGCGAAATAAATAAGTTAGCAAAACATATGGCATGCGAATAAATAATAAAGATTTAACATGCTACCAACGTAAATAAACAATAACGATATAAACGATAGTAATATAACTAGTAATAAATAATTATTATAAACAAAAATACTAAGATAGTGCCCTGAGTAACTTTTATAGCTAGGACCCAAAAAAATCTAGCCAATCACCTGGCGCATTATTCTCAGTTATTTATTAGTAACGAGGCATGTGATAACTGCATGTAATGGCAGTACTGAATGTCAGGAGATATGCCAAATTAATGATACAGATAATAATTAATAATACCCCTGATGGTAAGTCATTTCCACGTCCATAAACAACTACAATATCAAAGCTTCATGGGTGTGGAAAAAGAAATGGGGTTTAGGAAAGAGAGAAGGTTCGGACCTCTAGAAACCTTACTCATTTCCGTTTTCTAAGAGGCAGTGGCATCTCCCATGGTCAGCCAGATGCATTTGCTAAAGACAAAATTATCTGCTACATGACATAATACCAGCCCTGTATTAAACTTGGCCACGGCGTGGGCCTCCTCTACTAATGAGATTAGGGGCTTTGCCCACCACGCTGGTTAGAAGTTGGTAGACTTTACACACCTTTGAAATTCTTATGTGAATTCTCTGACATGCAGGCTTAGTCTTGATATTTTCATTTACAGTTAAAGCAAGCGATGATTAAATTACACACGTAACTTTAGATAAGTCTGAGGGGTATGCCATTGGAGCCGGTTTTGATACTACGACTTTTGTTTGGACAGTCTTAACTCTCAACTAGTCTATCGCTGCTTTTATATGAATACCACTTTCAAATTGATAACTAATAATACTAGCCCTGTATTAAACATTGTCCCACTGCTGGGCACGGGCCTCCTCTACTAATGAGAGGGGTTAGGCCTTAGTCCACCACGCTGGCCTAATGCGGGTTGGTAGACTTCACATACCTTCGAAATTCTTATAAGAATTCTCATGTATGCAGGTTTCCTCACGATGTTTTCCTTCACCGTTAAAGCAAGCGATAATTAACATTTAATATACACATAACTTTAGAAAAGTCAGAGGTGTATGCCATTTGGGTTTCGAACATACGACTTTCGTCTTGACAGTCCGTACCGCAACCAACTAGGCTATCGCTGCTATCGAATTTGTATATAATTGTTATTACAATTCTCAGAATAAATGTACTTATAAAGTAATTTGTTCTATACATACGCAAGGCACGGACGTTGCAAAACTACCATTGTTTAACAAAATAGTTTTGTGGCACGCGCAGATATATCACGTAACAATGCGTTGGTCGCTGCGGTGTTGGTTCTGAGATAACTTCAATAAACTACTTGATAATCATAAATAGTGTACTGAAAATAATGCAGATAAAACGGCATGACAGTAAACATAACATAGAATATGTGGCAGGCTGGTCGAATTTGAAACAAGTAAATGGTCTAACTCTTTGGCTTACAATCAAGAGCAAGTGTAACCTTATTAAAAATATACGGCTTAACATTGAAGTGAAAAGTACGTTGGGTTCCAAGAAATTCCTCACAAGTCTGTAAACCCAATTGCTATAAAACATATACATATGTTAAATACCTTCGAGACAAAACGTTCTGTCTGAAATTTCTATAAATGTTCTCGAATAATCTAGAAAAATCTTAAAGCACATGGTATCAGTTTTAATGTAATCTTTAAACTACCAATTATATTCAGGGTCCAGGATTAGAAGTGTTGTGACATAATAAAAAATGGATCTTAGCTATATTTTCAACGTTTTCAGCAAAAAATTATTATAAAAACGTTGCATATCAGGTATCTGGAACCACTTTTGACACTTTTTGCATGGGGCTGTCTGCATTCAAATCATTAGGTCTTTGCGTGGAATATTAAAGTTGTGTTTACTTAACAATATCCCACTTCTAGATGTAGGTGTTCCCTCCATTTCAATAACCCTCTCTACACATGTTCATCGTGTTAGTAGCATGGGGTCAAAAAGTTCTATTTACTTAACAGTGTCACATAGCTGTGTGAAGGTATTTATTTTAATTATTCCTCCACGCTTGTTCATCGGGTCGGTGGGCTGCCTCGTCGGCAGTAGGGTACACCTTGGATGCATGAGCTTCCTTTAAGATTTCAAAATCTTATTCATATTATTGTGTCTTAACAAGTAAGTAAACATCTGTATTTACTACTCTTATTATCACTTAAATATGAATTAATAGAATAAATACATGTATATAGTATTGATATCACACTAGGTTAAGGACTGCCTCGATGGCGCAGTTGTAATTGCGCATGCGTTTACGACTGCTATGCTGAGGTCTCGGGTTCGATCCCCGGGTCGGGTAAAGTGATGTTGGGTTTTTCTATCCAGAAATTCCCAGTATTAGCCCGGAGTCTGGAATCTGTGCCCGGTATGGCGATAGGCTCGCCCCCTATCACATCATGGGACCAAAATTTGGCGAAAAGTGGGTGTACTAGTTATACCTCTGCCCTTTCGGGGATTACAGGTGTGAGTGTATATGTTTCTATGTATGTATACTAGGTTAAACTATGTTTATATCTGGCGATAGGAACTGTGAGGAATTCGCGCTCTAATAAGCCCCAGACCTGGAAAATATATTTATAGGTTAGACAAACATTTGTCTCGTTCACAGGGTCGAACCCACGACCTCTCCTTTTACAGCCTAATCGGCCTCTACCCTACGGAGATTGTCACTTGTATCTATATCTAAACATAATACTATCCATCACTTTTTTCAAAACAAACATCATAATAAAACACCACGTCAAATCATTGTATTGCATCCGCGCAGAGATTTAGATTTAGCTGTGGCATTATCAACTTTATACCGTGGTGATAGAGATGAGGGTGCAGCAGGAAGTGTTGGGGAGTCGACAGGATGCATCCAATTGTACGGATTGCCCTTGCGGCAGAACCATCCTGCCGGGTCGATTGTTCTGGCCATGTGAGTGGAATATGGTTTATGTCG
Organism: Laothoe populi; assembly: GCA_905220505.1. Classification (NCBI taxonomy): domain Eukaryota; kingdom Metazoa; phylum Arthropoda; class Insecta; order Lepidoptera; family Sphingidae; genus Laothoe; species Laothoe populi. Next base: position 3,270,719 of record HG992167.1, on the reverse strand, counting down.
CGTGCGTCGTTGTCTTAGGAAGCCGTTCTAAATGTCTGCGATTTATATGTTCTAATTTTAAATTTACGTTTTTAATTACTTTGATAACAAACTTTTTATGAAAAAAATAACGACAGACAAGGCTGCATGGTGGAGAACCTTTGCCTTATCTTTTATATAAAAAAGAGAGAATGAAACAAAAAAAAAACAAACTTTTTGAGTTCATTTGTGAGCAACGTGTTTTATTAAACCAGTATGCAAACGGACTAGTGGTAATAATCAATTCATATCCTCCATAAAGGACCTCAATATTATTATTTTTTTAGTGCCTTGATAGGCAGACGAGCAGACGGGCCACCTGATGGTAAGTTGTCACCGCCGCCCATAGACTTCTGCAATGCCAGGGCACAGCAAAGCCGCTGCCTACCGTTATATAAAGAGAATTACGTTTTAAATGCCATGAGCATAATTCGATCCTTAACATCACGTGATTTTCAGACAATGTATCATTGAAACGGCTGTGGTCTTGCTTGCGGTTTTGTATTTATAAGTATAATATAAACAATAATGCGATAAATATATAAAGTATATATGGAAAGTACAAAGACTAACTCGTAGCATATTGTTTTTTGTATTGATAGTTCTGACTTGAATTGAAATATGGGTTAAATTGCTCACCTAATGCTGAAACACAAATTGTAATTGACCAACATGGGATTGGAACTCTGGACTAATGACAGGTTTCTCAGCCCAACGCTTTCACAGACCGATTGGACCGATAAGATCTCTTATTATGCGTATTTTTTTTTAGTACCTCGATAGGCAGACGAGCACACGGGTCAACTGATAGTAAGTAGTCACCGCCGCCCACAGACTTCTGCAATACCAGGGCACAGCAAAGCCACTGCCTACCGTAAACCTACGTTTACCTATTTGTAAATCGAATGTTTAAGAAAGAATACCACTAAACCAATGAAGCTTCCATTTTAACATAGATGGATCCAAGTTAATGTACCGACAAGATATACAATGTTGTTCATAGTTCAAATCTGCATATATGCTTATGCAACCGGTCGTACTAACGGCATATGCCATGCGTGCAAGCTGTTAAATACGTAACGCGTTTCCACATGCCAATAGCAACGGGATTGTTGCTTATTCTTACGTGTGTCAATAAAAACGTAGATTTCTTCTAGTGATTACTTATGTCTCGTGTCATTCTTTGATTTACTTGGTGGTAGGATATTCATATCCGCCCGGATAGTGACCACTCTTGCCCTTCTTCCCCATGGCGTAGTGTGAAGAAGCAGGCCGGCACGATTGTGTTGAGTAGCGGGGGATAGATCGTCTCACACTACTCGATACTCTAATTGGACCGCACTGCGCTTACCATCAGGTGCAGTGCGGTCACTTTGCCGTGCCAGGATAAAAAAAAACATGGTACACAGGGTGTAAAACCCGCTATAGTGTGTCGCGTTTTTGGATCAGCCAGTGTACTTCTTGCCCATGGCGTAGTGTGAAGAAGCATGTCGCCATGATAGTGTTGAGTAGCAGGGGATATATTGTCGCTCGTTACTCGATACTAATTGGAGGGCATTGCGCTTACCATCAGGTGCAGTGTGGTCACTTTGCCGTGCCAGGATAAAAAAATACTTAGTGCAGAATAAAAAAAGTACACGGAATATTTTCCAAATGAAAATATTTTTCTCGGCGCGAGAATTGACCCTACTGAGATTAAAAGTAGCCTATGTTTTAATCCAGGTTATGGTTTATCTGTGTATGTATATTAGCTCTGTATTTAATGTCGTTTCACTACTGGGCAGGAACCTCCTCTATTAGTGAGAGAAGTGTTTCTTTTTCTGTAGTCTGTAGATTGAGCTCCATTGAATCGGTCCAGTAGTTGCGTGATTTGCCAACTTCGGCGAACCTCTATAATTTTGATTGTAAAGATTACTTAGAAATGACCATCGAGCTCTTTAATTCTTTTAAGCCATTATGAAATACGTCTTTCCAGAAAATAACCTGAATTATCTGCGTCCATGCCTTGCTCTCGCAAGTTGAGTAACTGTTTCTTCATATGTTAATGTATATCTGCAAATGTTTATGATCCGCCATTATATTGTAACCTGTAATGCGGTAATGGTAGCAAGAACATTTCGTCATATTGTGTACGTTAAATGAGTCTTATAGTACCAAAGTCAGCAAAGTAGGGCCGACTTGTTTTTTGGCAAGTTAAAAAACTGATTACTTTCGTTTTAGTCGAAAGACAATTTTGCTGAATATTTATTTTAATCTGAGGAGATGTTTATTTTTAACCGACTTCAAAAAAGGAGGAGGTTAACAATTCGTCGGAATCTTCTTTTTTTATGTATGTTACCCGATTACTCGAAGACGCCTGGACCGATTCGAGAAATTCTTTTTTTGTTTGAAAGGGTATACTTTCCAGGTGGTCCCATTGGCACCAAGTCAGGATCTGATGATGGGATCTCAGAAGAATCGAGGGCAACCCTCAAATTTTATAGTGACGCATAATTTGTTTTTTATTGAAGTCGGTGTACTTTTTATGTATTAAAAAACTTTTACTTATAATCAATGACAACAACAATGATACAAAACGCTTAACCGTGAAAAATGTTGTTAAATTTTCGTGATTGCCGATTTGATTCCAACTAAGGTAAGATGGCCGCCTTTGCTACTCTACTGCCAAGTTTCTCGTTTTTGATTGGTCATTGTCTTCATGAGAAATAGGATTGTTGACTTGATAGACTTCTGATTGGTTGATAGTGAAAGATTGCCGACTTTGGTTCTAAAGCAACTTTTGTTTTGTGTTTTAGAAGGGTGGGAGGACCAATAAACTCTACCCAATTTCTATTTCTTTCCTTTAAGAGCACCAAAGCACATATTCTTCTTGTATTATGGGTTTTCGTTGTCAACTACAAGTTGTTGACCCTTAGTACATATAATAGAAATATCATACATATTGTATGTCTACAGCATGAATGGGCCGGCTCGACCGGGGTAGTACCACTGTCTCACAAAAAACCAACGTAAAGTGACAGTTTACTGTCGCGTTTCGAATGGTAAGTGAGATAACCGGAGGCCCAGATTCCCCCTTCCCTTCCCTGATCCCTATTCCTGTCCTTTAAGGCCGACAACGCATACGTAATACTTTCGGTATTGTGGATGTTCATGGGCGGTGGAGGTCACTTAACATCAGGTGACCCACTGGCTCGTTTGTCGGACTATACTATAAAAAAAAACCTCTTAAATGAAGCCAGCTAAGTATCAGAAAGAACAAGCAACGTTTGGTGTTGCAAGCGTCCATAGGCTATTGTAACCGCTTACCATTAGGCCGTAAGCTTGTTAGTCACCATCGTGGTATAAAAAAGAACACTCCAAACTAAATAACAGGCTCGGGTACAGAAAAGTAACATTGCGTCAAACAAAATTAGGCTAGGTCATGTTAACCCCTCCAGTCAGGAAGGATATTAAAAAAAAAGTCGGGAGTAAAGCAACAAGCTTTTATTTCCATAGCATTAAAGTTAAAAATTGCATGCAAGAACGGCGAGTGTTGCTAGTGTTAGCGCCGCCGGCGTGTCTATCCGTCATGACAGTTTAACGTAACGTAAACTTAACACAGTTTATAAACAGTAAACTGTGTGTTTGACACTGCGTCTGTTTATTGTACAGTCACACAAGTCCTTCAAGATTATGAAGTTAATATGAGAACTTAGTTATTTATGCTACGCAGAAACGGCCTAGCCGTTCACCTGTATTCTTCATACATTTTTTTAAATTAAATTTATTTAATTAATAATAAAATTATTTTACTGATTTTATCGCGTTTGAGACTGCCTCGGTGGCACAGTTGTTATTGCGCATGCGTTACGACTGCTGTGCTGAGGTCTCGGGTTCGATCCCCGGGTCGGATAAAGTGATATTGGGTTTTCTATCTAGAAATTCTCAGTATTAGCCCGGAGTCTGGAATCTGTGCCCGGTATGGCGATAGGCTCGCACCCTATCACATTATGGGACTGGAATAATTCGGCGAAAAGTACTGGTTATACCTCTGCCTACCCCTTCGGGGATTACAGGCGTGAGTGTATATGTATGTATGTTATCGCGTTTGTTTGTTATTTCACTTTTTAGTCCCGACGTTTCGAAAGCTTTACAGCCTTCATGGTCACGGGATGGATACCATCAATTAGGATAATAAACTAGCGGGCTCGGCAGACGTCGTCCTGCCCGGAAAAGCAGCACCTCACCGACAGCAGCGCCGGGTCCAATTGTGTTTTCAAACCATCCAGAATTTAAAATATACACATCTCATTGAAATATACACACATTTTATCCAAATCGGTCCAGCCGTTTAGGAGGAGTTAGGTGATCACGCGTACAGAAGAATGATATATATTAAGATAATCCGCGATGAAATCCGTAAAATTTGTTTTATATCAGTATTAGATATTACCGACGGCTCCACCGTGTGCATTTTTCCAGGATAAAAAGTAGCCTATGTGCTATTCCAGACTATAATCTATCTCTGTGCCAAATTTCAACCTGATCCGTCCAGTCGTTGTAGCGTGATTGAGTAACAAACATCCATCCAAACACTCGCATTTATAATCGCATAATTATAATTAGTAGGAATATACAACAACGAAATGTCTTAAACGGTCATTGAGCGACATATATTTTGAAAAACTTTGATTGTTAAACCCTAACTTTAACTGGTTGGCTATTTGTTGGACACGAGACTGTTATGTTCAAATGTGCATATACTATTAGTGGAAACTTGTAATTAGCGTTTAGTTACCTAATCTCATATTATACGTGTATTAGCTGTAAGTTTTCCAAAAAAAAAACTAAAATAAAATTAGTGTTGTGATTTGCATAGTCAGTGAGACAATGTGCCGCCTGACATCTGACAAAGTTTACTGCCAGCGACTGCAGCTGAGACCATAAATTGTGTTCTTTATGTAAACACGCCAGTTACTGCGTCGTCACTCGTCTGTGACGTGCCTCTGACACGTTTAGACACGTGGTGGCGTTGTTACTATATTAACTTAGTTAGTTTGTTTCTGTTGGCGATGTGTTTAAAGTTTGTATGGGACGCCGTGTGCTTGTTGAGTTTGTAAAATAGCGGGTGAATGTTTTTTTTTTTTTTTTTTTTTTTTTATTCTGGCGCGGCAAAGTGACCACACTGCACCTGATGGTAAGCGCAGTGCCGTCCAGATAGAGTATCAAGTAGCGAGAGACAGTCTATCCCCCGCTACTCAACACAATCATGCCGGCCTGCTGTTTAGCTTCTTCACATTACGCCTAAAGGACCCAGGATCATAGGAAGGAGGGAACACGGTAGCTGGCAAACTGTTCCACAGCTTGATGGTGCGGCAAAAATACGAGTTTGCGAACCTCTTGGTTCGGGCCGGGGTAGTAGACACCACGAAGCTGTGGCTCCGCAAGCCAGTACGCGTGGTTCTGGTATGGAAGGGAGAGGATGGGATAAGATCAAACAATTCTTCAGAGCATTCGCCATGATACAGACGGTAGAACACGCTAAGCGAGGAAATATCCCTACGCAGCTGTAGCGGCTCCAGGCTGTTACTCACGTCTGCATCATTCACAATGCGGATGGCCCGCCGCTGCAACCCATCCAAGGCATCGAGAAGGTACCTTGCGGAACCGTCCCAGAGGTGCGAGCAGTATTCCATTCCCGGCCGCACCTGCGCTTTATATAAGCGGTAGAGCTGACCAGGCGTGAAAAACCGCCGCACCCTGTTCAGGATTCCGACCCTGCGTGAAGTGGCGGATATTACGCCCTCGATGTGACTCCTTGGATTAAGATCGCAGCGGATATCCATACCTAGGACACTAAGGTCATTCCGCATTGCGAGTGGAACACCCTGAAGAACGGGGATTGGAGAAAACGGAGACTTCTTGCACGAGAACGCGCACACCTGGGTTTTCTTGGCATTAAACTCAACCCGATTCCTGGTACCCCATGATGAGATGAGATCCAAGGTCTGGTTGAGCTCAACGACAAGATCCTCTCGTCTCCTCTCAGTATCCGCCCGGCAACCAGGAGGCTTGCTGCTATAACGCCCATGAACCGTGCTGTCGTCTGCATAGCAATGAATGTTGCCAAGCGACAACATATCATTGATATGCAGAAGAAACAAGGTGGGCGAAATCACAGAACCTTGTGGTACTCCGGCATTTACTGACATGAGCTGCGAAGCGTGTCCATCAACGAGGACACGCATTCTACGCTCATGCAGAAAGCCGGAAATCCACTTGCACAGGTTGTCGGGCAGACCGTATGCCGGGAGCTTGGAGAGAAGGCCACGATGCCAGACCCTATCAAACGCCTTGGCTATGTCGAGACTCACAGCCAGAGCCTCGCCATGCTTGTCAATCGCCTCCCCCCAGTGATGTAATACGAACGCTAGAAGATCACCCGTTGATCGGTTATGACGGAAACCGTATTGGCGGTCATTGATCAACGAGTGATCCTCTAGGTAGCGAACTAATTGGCTGTTTATCAGTCGCTCCATGACTTTACACATCACTGAGGTTATGGCGATTGGGCGATAATTGTTAGGGTCTGACCTATCACCCTTTTTGGGGATCGGCTGCACATTAGCCTCCCTCCAAGATTCAGGCACAATACCTGAGAGGTAGGACGATCGGTATAGGCGCGTCAGTACAGGAGACAACTCCGCTGCACACTTTTTAAGTACAAGCGCTGGGATACCATCAGGACCACTAGCCTTCCGGACGTCGAGAGACTGCAGCTCACGCCGCACATCACAATGCCTGATACGGATATCAGGCATTGTGTGACCGCAACCGGGCAGCGTAGTTGGTAAATGAGCATTGCAGTCCTCGAGTCTCGAATTAGCCGCGAAGAGGTTTGCCAGTAAATCGGCCTTCTCCTGCGAGCTATGGGCTAGTGTTCCATTTCGATATCTCAGCGGTGGCAGCGAAGGGCGACAGAAATTAGATTGGACGGCCTTAGCCAAGCTCCAATAAGCACGACTGCTTGTTGGGTTATCGGCCAAAGCACATCCAATCTTGGAGACGCGCTGGGCATCCGCTTTAACATACGCCCTCTTGCAGACCTTGGCAGCACGGTTATAGGCTGCTTTGAGTGACTTGAGGTTGGGATCCTTCGTAGCGCGACCCCCGATCCAAGCACGATACGCCGCCTGTTTCTTGCCAACAGCATCGGCGCATGCACGATTGAACCAGGAGCGTCCTCGGCCCTTGCCTGCGATCTCAGAGGAAGGAATGTAATATTCCATTCCTATTCTGATCTCGCAAGCAATGGCGTCAGCACTCGCTGAAGGATCCTTTCCATCAAAGCAGCGCTGCTGCCAAGGGATGGATGCGAAGTAATCCCGCATACCATCCCAATCTGCCGACGAGTAGTGCCAGACCCTGCGCTTGACCTTCACGGGACGTGGAGGCAAAGCGCAAGGAACCGACGTCCCAACCAGGCAGTGATCGGAGGTACCCAGGGGAGCACAAACCGTCACTTTATACCCGGCTGGATGACTCGTCAGCAGTAGGTCCAGCAGAGAGGGCGCATGACTTGCCACATCTGGGATCCTGGTAGGCTGGTCCACCAGCTGTGTCAAGCCATTCGTCAAAGCGAATGCATGAGCAGTCCTGCCGGCATGGTCAGTTCTGGAGGAGCCCAACCACAACTCGTGGTGTGCGTTAAAGTCCCCCAGAACTACCAATTCCGCTGTTGGAAACTGCTCCTGCGCGTCGTCTGTCGCCTGGCTAATATAATTAAATAGCCGAGTTGTCTCTACGTCCCCGTCGTGTGACCTGTAAAGGCACACGTAAACCCGACTCTGGGAGCCGAGGTCGACGTGTACCCACAGGGTGGAGAAGGAGGGGTCCTCCATGCAGCGCAGACGGCGACAGCAGACGTCCGACCGAACATACAGGCATACCCCGGCCCTCGGCCTGAAGCTTTCTTCAAGCGAGTATCCGGGGTAAAGCAAGTATGAAGTATCGGTCGGACTACAAATCTGCGTCTCCGTCAAGAAGAGCAGAGCAGGCCGGGCCGTCTCAAGATGGTGGTGGACGGCATTAAGATTAGAATGGAGTCCGCGGATGTTAGCGAACTCCATTGTGAAGGCGGTGGTGGGGTTACGCACCGCTGTAAAACCTGCTCTTTTTGTATGCACTGACATGGAGTTATGGGAGGAGGAGGTGAAGAAGCGGTCAAGGGTCTAGTGTCAGAGTAGTCAGAAGGCCGTAACAAGCGCCGGTCCACTAAAAGAGCCGAGAGGAGGTGAGCTGATCCGCCGGACGGAAGGGCCCCCGTACCCTCCCGGGATAGGCCGCCGGGACCCCACATCCGGTCACCAACCGGCACGACGGACCCACCCAAGATTATGCGCGGCATGGTGGGGCAGCCTCTCGTGGTGGTTAGCCACGATTGGGCCCCTGTACTGTACCGCGGGCGGCCAGCGGTACCACCGTTTCTACAGGTCTCCCTGGCCGACGGATCAACACGCCTCCAACCGACTGTGAACCGGCTTATACCCGCACGGCCAAACATCGTACCCCAACTCTAGCCCCCCGACGATAACCGGACATACACTGGCTGATCCCGGAACGCGACACACTTGCATGTGCCACTATGGCGGGTTTTTCGCCCTGTGTACGGTGGTCGCTATCCGGGCGGATACGAATATCCTACCACCAGCGTATGCGAATGTTGTTGTACTGAGTGAAAATCAGTGCTGGTTTTTGCAATAATAGCGCCCTGGGAGCGGTTGCTACACCTTCGCTAATCGCCTATGCAAATCCACGCGAAAAATTAATTAAAGAAACAAACATGGGACAGAACGAAGTTACAAAATAGAGTATACTGTGGTAGTCGTGTTTTAGTGATGCCTTAATGATTTTGACACCAAATTCAAGGAAATTTTAGACTGTCATGGTGAACTGGCCGCTGCTAAGTATGTCTCCGGCGCTCCTTCGTTTCTGGCGACACGGGCGGTCGTGCAACCGTGCCCACCCCTAACGCCGGCCCTGGTGAAAAGATGCACAAATTAATTAATTATTTTTTATACTAATCTTGATTCCAATATGTACCAAAACACTTTGATTCTAACAAATTAACCAGTCATGACACATAGGCTCGCCGGCGGTGCGGAGGTGCGTTCAAATACTGGCCAGTTTCGCCGTTCTTACATGCTATTTTTAACATTAATGTTATGGAAATAAAAATGATTTTGGCTTGTATTTTACTCCCTATTTTTTTAAACTTACTAGACACGAGTGATTAAAAACAATAATATGATTGTATAATGAAAGCTAAGAGATATAACAAATATTGGTCTAGGACGGGCTTTAGCAAAACCTATGTTATTCTGTGTCTATTTACCATCACGTGGAAAACACACGTCTAAATAACGCGCATTATCGCCATTAGCACATGTTGTGTGGTCAGTTATCAGCGGTTTGCTGTCATTTGTCGACCTCTACAGTATTAGATCATTCGAGCCGTGCCGCGTCGACTGCAATACGGAAATGTTATAGATGAATAAAGAAATGCTCGCAAAAAGTAGCTACATTTATTTAATGATGAATATTAGGTTTTTTGTATGAAATATGTGGCAAGCATAGGCATAGTAACTAGCATTGTAAAGCCAATGGTAACAGCTATTCGCTATTTTTTTATCCTGGCACTACAACTGACCACACTGCACCTGATGGTAAGCGCAGTGTCGTCCAATTAGAGTATCAAGTAGTGAGAGACAGTCTATCCCCCGCTACTCAACACAATCATGCCGGCCTGCTAACTGCATTACTAAGGACTTCGACGGTACCCTTCAATAAGCATTGTAATACACGTGTCGAAGATGCTGTATACGCGAGGAGAGCGGTCCAGTATGCCGGTCGCACACGAGGACAATGAGTCCACAACAACAATCACCACACGACGAGATCATTCAATTACCCTTCACATCCTTTTTCTTTGCAAGGTGACTTGCAAAACTGGCATAAAAGTAAACAGCGTAGGTAGTAACGATTTACTTTTTAAGACAGGGGAGCGTATGCACGAGTGACAGTTACTTTTGAAATAAGAACATGTATTGCAACACTTTGAAAGAAATAACGAAATTTTAATTATTTATTATTTAAAGGCATTAGCAATGCGATAAAAAAAACATTAGCTGGAAGTCAGCTGGAGTGACAAATACTTCAATAAAATATATTATAATATTAAGTTGCCTCAAGGAATATTTGCATCTTTAGAATATCCTAACTAATGTAATAAATCTAAAGTGATTGTTTGAACGCGCTAATCTCTGGAACTACAAGTCAATTTAGAAAACTCTTTTTGTATTTCACAGCTTATTCACTGTGGAAGGTTATAAAAACATTATAACATATTCCTTCACTTTATCGCTACATGCCGTATTTACAGTTAAAATGGGCATTGAATGCTCTCAAAATAATGTATTAATTTGAAATTCCTAGTCATAATGATAAATACAATAAGTAGCTTAATATCAAGATATAACAAGTAAACACAAACCGGTTGTTGCTCGGTTCAAATGCTACAGCAAGGTCCTAATTATTACCCGATTAGCATTTAAATGGGCTAGTTATTAAGCATTATATTTATTATGGATTCAAGGTGTCATCATAGAAAGTATAGATTGGAAAATGTATAAAAGTGTATTATTCTTCAGATTTTGCAATAGAAAGAAAAACATTTATTCAGCACAAAAACATACACAACACAAACAGAAATACTGATAGCAAAAAAAATAAAATTAAAATAATTGAGGCTACAAAAACAAAATAATAAATAACGGGTAATTTGTGCCTCAATACACAATACCAAAAGAGTCGTGCGTTGGAAGAAAAATCATGAATATTAACGCTATTATTTATTTACCAACAGATATAACACCAGTTCGTTAGTCCTCTCTTCCATTAGAAAAAGATTTTAATTGAAAAATTGACAGGTATTCATTTAATCAGTGAGTTACGTAACATAATAGCTATTGTCGTTTTTATTAATAATTAATTTAAAAGGTAATTGTTAAATGACAAAAAGGATGCACGATTTGATTCCTGACGTCACTGCTCGTTTTGGCCGTCATGGTGCAGTCGTGCGAGAGAGATAGTGATGTTCCCACTACTCACTAAATTTTATTCATGCAAGTAAAATAATAATGAGACCTCATTTTTGAACAGATTCTGTTTTTCCATGAGTCTTATGGCTGTATTAAATACCTGGCTAAATACAGTTCTTTTTTAAATCCCAGGTCAGGCAATCACATTTTTAACTTGTTTTACATTTAAAAAATCTTACGAGTACATCTGTATATATAAAAGAAGAAACTGACTGACTCACTGACTGACTGACTGACTGACTGATCGATCAACGCACAGCCTAAACGGCTGGGGTTAGAGACTTGAAATTTTGACAGTAGGTACCTTTTATCACGTAGGCATCCACTAAGGAAGGGTTTTTGGAAATACCACCCCTAAGGGGGTAAAATAGGGGATGAAAGTGTGTATGAAAATCCGTCATTTTTGAAGTTAAATTCATGAAAATTAGTATTTGGCATTTTAGTTAAAAATAAAAAGTATATGTTTCAGGATTTTTGGAAATTCCGCCCCTAAGGGGGTAAAATAGGGAATGAAAGTTTGTATGAAAATTTGTAATTTTTAAGTTAAACGCATGAATATTGGTATTTTGTATTGTATATTTTTTCTCCCAAACATGACCTCCACGCGGGCGGAGCCGCGAGCAACAGCTATATAAGATATAAGCTTCCCGATATTGGAATTTGTGTCCAATCTAAATTTAATGTTCTCTTCTTATTTTATACTGGCAAGTGGTCAGTGTACCGGCAACTCTATGTTAAAACTATGTTAAACTTTATTTTGAAAGTGTGTTGGAATTCGGCCAGAGATTTCGTTCGCAAGATCGTTTTATATTTACATAAATTTACGTCAAGTGAATATGTATATGTAAAGTGTTTTATGGTAATTTTAAAACGCATGATGTTGGTTTGGTTTGTGATCTTGGTTTAATAATACAAATATTTTTATATAAATCGACCACCTCCGTGGCGCAATGGACGACTGTGAAACGAGAGGACATGGTTTCGATTCCTGCACAGAGACGAATTATTGTGTGACAGACAAATGATTCTTTCGGGTCTGGGTGTTGGGGACCACAGTCCCTCGTAGTTGTTGATACCCACGATACAGGTTTGACTGAGTGTGGGGTCAGGACTATATGTGTGCCTGTTGGGTGTTTTAAAGAGAAAATAATTGGATTTTAAATGATAATAAGTACATGGTTTGGCTGTATGCATTTTACAGTACAATATTATGTGGAATAGGCTAGTTGACTGTTTTTGACAAAACGTAAGAAACAAAAAACATAAGTTTTCAAGATTTAATTTGCATTTTCATAAACCAACTTTATTTTTCCCACCAAAACGCTACCAACTGTCATGGCCTCTCGTGTGACGTGACCATCCGCAAAACTAATAGACGTTTGTCTCAGCGTTTAATAGCCGTTTCGAACGGTGACGTCATGCATGATTGATTTGTGTTTCAATTCACGTGACATAATGCTTTATTCTTGCATATTTGTTTCTTGAAAATATTAAATAATTGCATATAATTAACAATTTGGTTTAATTTACGATATCTTTACACTAAAATCTCTTATAAAAAACAAAATTCTATCAGGTTTTCACTCGCTGTCAACTACCCTATTCAGATAACCATAAAATAAATAAAGAACATCTTCCCTTATAAAAAATATTGCCTGCGACGCTCCTCGAAATTCAATTTTATTGGAAACTCACTTACTGTAATGTAATATAGCCTATAGCACTCAGAAATAATGTACCTTCAGATTTTTGAGATATTTCAGAATGTGATTATAACCTACAGAGTTTGGCTCGCTTGATTTTTTATTGAGAATTAACTTTTATCACACTGAAAGCCTGTATAGTACACAGGGACATTCTAGCTTCAGTTTATTAGAATCCTTAGATTCCGGTCCGTAGCCGAGATTATCAAGTTCTTACTTCTTATAAACTTTGGCTTTTTATACAAATAAAGATAGATTTTTTTTTATTACATACGGATACTTTACAGAGGCCATTTTACAGCGGTAGAGCCACGCTGTAGACATAATTGTCTACAGCATGAATGGGCCGGCTCGACCGGGGTAGTATCACTGTCTCACAGAAAACCAACGTAAAGTGACAGTTTACTGTCACGTTTCGTATGGTAAGTGAGATATCCGGAGGACCAGATTCCCCCTTCCCTTCCCTAATCCCTATTCCTCTCCTTTAAGACCGACAGCGCATACATGATACTTTCGGTATTGTGGATGTTCATGGGCGTTGGTGATCACTTAACATCAGATGACCCACTGGCTTGTTTGTCGGACTATGCTATAAAAAAAATACTTATTGTCTAATACATAAAACAAATAAAACTTATAACTATACTTAAAAAAGGCCCCAAAAATATATATTATTTATTTTTATTCTGGCACGCAACGTGACCACACTGCTCCTGATGTTAAGCGCAGTGCCGTCCAGTTAGAGTATCAAGTAGCGAGAGACAATCTATCCATCGCTACTCGACACAATCATGCCGTCTTGCTGTGTAGCTTCTTCACACTACGCCTAAAGTACCCAGGATCATAGGAAGGGGACACGGTAGCTGTACGTCATGTGTATACAAAAGTTTGTGTGATCGCAGTTCTTGGTACTCACGATGATTTGACCCAGTATGGGGTCAGGACTATGTGTGACTATTGGGTGTTTATTCAGCGCTGAATTTTATAGTCTTCGTTCGATTTATTCATCGACGCCGTAATCCATTTATTGTTCTCCAATTTGTTTTCTTACAAAATAGTTTGGTTGGTTAAAGAGTAGGTTATGTCCTTTGAAAATATGTTAAGTGGTTAAAACAATAAAAATCACTTTCGGAATATATAACACCCAACAGTCATATATAGTCCTGATGCATCAGGTCATACCGGTAGGTATCAAGAATTACGAGGGACTTCGGTCTTACAACACCCAGGTCCGAAACTAATATACAATGTGTAGTACACAAACATTGAACGGTAGGCAGCGGCTTTGCTGTGCCCTGGCATTGCATAAGTCTATGCGCGGCGGTGACTACTTACCATCTGGTGGCCCGTCTGCTCGTCTTTCAATTCAGGCAGAAAAAAAATGCCTCCATACAGGGATCGAACTTGGGACCTCACACACAGCCCTCTATTCGCCCGGCGAGGCTGCTTAAATAATAAGATACTAAACAAAGCAAAAAATAATCCTTCATTTAATTGGCACGATTAACAATTGCATTGTTTCGACACATGATTCACGGAGGTGTTAATCGTCGAATGGAGAGTGATGACCCTACGGTGTTCCCGACTTCCTAATGTGTCGTTGACACGGATTTCGTATCCGGATGGGTTGGACTGATGACGATCAGCGGATAGAGAAGAGATAGCGTTTCGTCTGTAAGGCTTCAGTTGATGAAAATAATTTAGCCGTTACATGTAAAAAAATTACTTCATTGCTACTATACAAAAACTTACATACTCACGCCTGTTATCCTAATAAGGATAGGCAGGGGTGTAACCTGTACACAGTGTACACGGACATTTCGCCGAGTTTCTTACCGTCTCATGATGTGATATGGGGCGAGCCTATCGCCACACTATTCCAGATTGCAGGCTGATAGCCACTATTTCATGGCAGAAAAACTCAATTTGTCGTTTATCCCACCCGGGATTCGAACTCTAGACCTCGACACAATCGTACCGCGTACGCAATTACAACTGCGCCATCAAGGCAGTATATATGATTATGATATCTTGTGTATAACCGCTAATCGCTCGCAGCGTCGACTTATGTTGGCTGTAGGCGACCATTAGCCCTGATGCAGTTGTGTTATCGCAGTAATTAGCAAAACGTTACACATAACCATGTACTAGAAGATTACGTGGTCTATGGTGAAACATTAATACTTACAAAAGTAAGGTTAATGATTAACATTAAATTACTATTTGATTTTAGAGGTGTAATGAAGTAAAAAAAAATTCTTAAATAAATACACCCAACAGTCACATACACAATTTTGACCTCACACTAGTTTAACCCTGTATTATGGGTATCAAGAACTACGAGGGACTACGGTCCCACAACACCCAGACCCGAAACAGCTATTTGTGTGTCACTCAAACATTTGCCTCGGTGCGGGATCGAACCCATGGCATCTCGTTCAAATCGAATTCGAAATAATAGAGCTTCAGATTTTTGAGATATTCCAGAATCTGATTATAACCTACAGAGTATGGCTCGCTTGATTTTCTTATTGCAAATTCACTTTATACATACATATACACTCACGCCTGTTATCCCCAAATGGGTAGGCAGAGGTGTAACCTGTACACCCACTTTTCGCCGAATTTATTACGGTCCCATAATGTGATGGGGCGAGCCAATCGCCATACTGGGCTCAATTCCAGACTCCGGGCCGATACTGAGTATTTCTAAATGAAAAATCCAATATCACTTTACCCGACCCGGGGATCGAACCCGAGACCTCAGCACAGCATGCGCAAACTGTGCCACCGAGGCAGTGTGACATACTAAATAAAGTACATGATGCGGCCATTTATATCCCTAGAAATACAGAAATATTTTACTTTCATTCATAATGTAACAAACGCTCGCGTGCAAGTTATTCCAGGGTGTAACGGGGTGTGGGGTGAGGTGGCGGGAAGGGGTTCTGCGCTCTCTGTAATGTCAAGGTCGGGTTGCGCAACCTTGGCGCGTTGCAGCATCCGCAACCCCCTCCTTGTCTTCAGGGATTATGGGTTGCCAACGTTTAAAATGTGTTTTATGAGTTGGATTTTTGTTATCAACTTTTTTTATTATATTGCGCCTTCTGTTTATTGACAGCGTAATCTAGTGGAATCCTTGGTTCTTATCCTAGGTAGAGATATTTACGAATTGTATTTGTGTTTATGATTTCGCAAAATTTTACACAAAATACCCGAGGTATTAATCAACAATTATTTAAAAAAAAACGGCTAGTCGTGGTTACACTAGTTACAACTTTGCGTGTCCCATGTCTTATTGTGAGCTCTTATTTTTTTATTGTGGGGTACTGGTGTTGCCAGTTTAATAGTAATCTTGGTAAATATGGTAAGATCCGATGGGAAGTAAGTAAACTGGAAAATATTGTTATTATTTTGTAACATACGAGTGTTTATTTTTGACCTTTAAGTTTAATTTATACACCAATCATTTACTTTGTACTCCATCAGATTCTAAGTCAATTGATATGGACCAATTCACGGGTAAATCCCTTGACTATTTAACCGGTAAATCCATTCAAACGAAAAAAAACAATATCGCGTAAACTTGGCTACAAAAAGGCGTCGATGTAAAAAACCACCTTTTTAAATTGGGTTTAAAACCACGCGTAAGTTCGTAATGAAATAACGCGTTTTTAGCATTAACTGCAAATATCCGAAGGCTAACCACCCCATTCCCCTTGTGGGAGGGGCGGGCGAACAACTCAGCATTTTCGTGTCGTATATTTCAGACTTGTTACGTCGAGGCTCGGCAGACATAGTAATGAGGGGATTTGTGGACTCCAGACTACGGGTGACGTCACGTTTTATATTGTGAGTAATAATAAGGATTTAGGAGTAAATGTGGATCGTTTCAGATAAAGACAGTGGTGGATGAATTGAGATTAGGATTACCTGAATGTTCGGTGTATTTTATTAGAGAATTTTGAAAGAAATTGAGCTTGACTGTATGATAGTTTTATTTATAGTATGAATGGGCCAGCTTGGCAGGCTTCTCACCACTGTCTTACAGAATGTCCAAAATGCCCAAATGTCTGTTCCCTCAAGTATCATCAGTTTTTTCTGTTACCTTAGGGTCGGTCAGAGAGTATTCCTGATTCTTCTGGTATGCTGACCTACTTGCTTGATTGCTGATCTTTGCTATGAAAAAGTAATCCTTATCAAGTCTGTAAAAATTGGGCTGAATATTCAAGTGGGCGTAAATAGCCAATTGCGAAACAAAATAAGTTCAATTACCACAAATACGGTATGTGTATCTTTCAACATACTATAGTTGATAATGAGTCCATAATAGTTGCCATATCCAATATTGTTTTATAAATAGTGCATAATGTTACTAGATGGTGCAACACCGAATTCAAATTCCGAAGGCCCTTCGCTTTAACCTTTGGTCCTGGCCGATTGGAGGGACGCTAAGACAGCAATAACGTTGTGCCTAGATTGAACAGTCGTGATTCACAGACCGCTTGTATACATTCCTTGTAGGAAACGGTAGGCAGTGGCTTTGCTGTGCCGTGGCATTGCAGAAGTCTATGGGCGGCGTTGACTACTTACCATCAGGTGGCCCGCCTGCTCTGCTCGTTGGCCTATCGAGGCACTAAAAAAAAATGTTTGTTGAGATCTTGGCGTGGCAAAGCACCTGATGATAAATACAGTGAAATCAAAATCAATTTGTTGAATCCAAAATGCTAAAAAATCCATCAACATGTTTTACTCTACTGCAAATAGTTGTAGTTGAGTAAAAAACTGTGTTACTGTTGAGTAGCGAGGAATAGATTGTTTCTCGCTACTTGATTCACTAATTGGATGGCACTGCGCTTACCATCCAGGTGCAGTGTGGTCACTTTGCTGTGCCAAGATAAAAAAAAGTTCGAAATGCAATTTCGCTAGACAAGAACGGGCAAGAAAATCTAGAGTTGCTCTTTTAAAAACCTGGTTCGTGATGATAATAAAATACAATTTAAACAGGATAAGAGCAGCTCACTTTTAATTAAGTTGCCTTGTATTGAAAAAAAATAAATTACCAAACTATTGCCGTGCATGATACTTACGAGATTTTACGTTTTTTTTTTTTTTTTAATGCCTCGATAGGCAGACGAGCAGACGGGCCACCTGATGGTAAGTAGTCACCGCCACCCATAGACTTCTGCAATGCCAGGGCACAGCAAAGCCGCTGTCTACCGTACGTTGTATAGAACATTGCGTCTCCCGTTAACGTCATTGAAATGATTGAGCCAGTTTTCAACCACGTCAGGAATACATAAGTTAACAGTGGAATTTCGTTGTATGAACTTTGTAATATTTAATGTACAGAAAAAGTGCCTCTTCAGCTTCATTATAGTATAAATAATAAATAATACTAGCCCTGTATTAAACATTGTCCCACTGCTGGGCACGGGCCTCCTCTACTAATGAGAGGGGTTAGGCCTTAGTCTACCACGCTGGCCTAATGCGGGTTGGCAGACTTCTCATACCTTCGAAACAATCTCAGATATGCAGGTTTCCTCACGATGTTTTCCTTCACCGTTAAAGCAAGCGATAATTAACATTTTAATACACACATAACTTTAGAAAAGTCAGAGGTGTATGCCACTTGGGTTTCGAACCTACGACTTTCGTCTTGACAGTCCGTACCGCAACCAACTAGGCTATCGCTGCTTAAAGTATAGATATATTAATAGTTGTCAAAGAATTAATGTAGAACACTAGATGCTACTAGTAGTAGTTTGAAAAGAGCTACGTCAGAGTTTCTCTAGCGAAACTGCATTCTTATCTGACGTTAGACTCAATATTGAATTTTATAGATACAATAAATATTGTTCTAAATAAATAAAGCTATCATTGACGCAATTAAACGGGACGTAATATAATTAGAGAGAAATACATTGCGAAAGAATATTTAATTATTGCGGTTGCGTTCGGAATGATGAGACTTCAATTGAAAAATTAGGTCGTGGTACTTAATTCTATTATACGTTTATGTTTTTTATTGCATTATGTTGTTACAAGTGGATATTTTCATCAGTATAAATACAGTTATATACGAAGTAGTTTTCAAAGCAAAGACATATATATATAGTTGTAGCATATACAACTTATGTATGTATAGTTTGACTCATTTGTGCTCACGCACACGAAGCAAGGCGTGTTATTTATATTGACGGTTGCCTATTTTGATTTATTTAAGCGTTATTTTTGCGATATTGAGTTATATATATTCCGAATTGGCAAATTTTTCTGCATCTTTAAGCTTAGTTTAAATTTTTTGTGCACTTTATTGGCGTTCAAATCTACAGGTAAAGTAAGGCTCATTTTTGTCACGGCACATTTATATTGGAAATTAATAAATAAATACATGAAAATAAGTAATAAAGATGCAGTACGTGCTTACATAAATAATATATTAATTCTACTAAAATCGACGCAATAGTTTTTTTTTTATTTATTCTGGCGCGGCAAAGTGACCACACTGCACCTGATGGTAAGCGCAGTGCCGTCCAGATAGAGTATCAAGTAGCGAGAGACAGTCTATCCCCCGCTACTCAACACAATCATGCCGGCCTGCTGTTTAGCTTCTTCACATTACGCCTAAAGGACCCAGGATCATAGGAGGGAGGGAACACGGTAGTTTTTTTATAGTGATATTTTTTCCGAAAATCAATAAACCTATATTCTGTAACGTTTTCAAAATGTTGCTTACATCAAATAACCCCGCCAACCGATATGTAGTTTCGACTTGTGTGACAGTGACAGAGCAGTCGTCCGATAGACCAATGTAGAAAAAACTATATAGGTCTTTTTCGTCATTGACATGCACACATTCATTGTCTTTGTAAAATCACATCACTCACACAAACGGACGCCCTAATGAGTAGAATTATCAGTAATGTTAGATTTATGACTCAATGTCATGAGTCTTGTTGCGGTTTCAAGCTTTTAGCGCAGTCAATAAATAGTTGGGAAACAAGAAAATGCGGGTTGACATCTGCAATTTTTTGGCGTAGTTACCTGGTTCATCCAGGCTTGAAACAAATATCTGTCTGTGACACACACATTTGTCTCGGTGCGGGAATCGAACACTGCGCTACGGAGGCTGGCATTGAAATGTATTAGGTATATTTGTTTCTCATGTCATTAACTCTCTCTCTCTTTTATTTATTTATTTATTTAACACTTTATACATTTAAGTATAGGCGGACTTAATGCCGGAGGCATTCTCTGCCAGTCAACCTGAGCTATTGCAGAGATACAAGATCTCTTCTCTTCAAAAGTAAATAATTGTAGTAAATTTTTCTTAAATTTAAAATATTATTTAACGGTAGGCAGCGGCTTTGCTGTGCCCTGGCATTGCAGAAGTCTGTGGGCGGCGGTGACTACTTACCATCAGGTGGCCCGTCTGCTCATCTGCCTATCGAGGCACTAAAAAAAAAATATTAACATAATTATTGATGTCATAAAATAAAATTATGACTATGCATGACACTTCATAAGTTTGATTATGTAACAATATGTATTTCCCGTAAAAAGAAACCAATATCCTTGTACTGTACGTCATTAGTGTTTTGTCGGCTTGGTGGAATGTATGAATGCAGCAATAAAGTACAATGTTGATACCAGTGGAACGGCGCGGATGCCAACAAAAAATATATTGCTATGTACAAACAGATTTGCAACTTGAGTTTTTCATTGATCTAGGATATCTCGGTGATAAACAGATATTTTTACTAATTTGTACAAAACAGTAGTTTATACACTTAAACGGAATGTGACTCTTGAGGCTAATTCAAAAATTGATGTAGTTTTTAATTCGAACCGCTTTTTAACTGTCACGTGATGTTGCCGCCAAATGTGTGGATTTTGATGATTTTTTTGTAGTAAACACTTTAAAGATTCTCCCTTTTGGTTTTCCAATTTTCGTCCCAAATTAGGTAAATATCTGATCACCGAGGACCAGGTTAACTCGCATTAAAGCCGCGACTCTCTTAGGAGAGACCATCCACCTAATAATAAAATATTACTTGTGTAAGCACGTACTGCATGCATATTTATGACTTATTTTTCAAAATAAATGTGACCTGAAAAAATGAGCCCTGTTTTACAAGTTGGTTTTGGTGCCAAAAAAGTGCACAAAAATATTGTAATTAGGCTCAAAGATGTAGAAAAATTTGCTAATTTCGAATATGTATAACTCAATATCGCAAAAAATTTAATATCAAATAGCCCGGCAACAGTTGATATTATAAGGCCTAACATCTTTCATTAGTAGTCGCCCATGCCCATTATTTATTATTTAATGATAATAATAATACTAGCCCTGTATTAAACATTGTCCCACTGCTGGGCACGGGCCTCCTCTACTAATGAGAGGGGGTAGGCCTTAGTCTACCACGCTAGCCTAATGCGGGTTGGTAGACTTCATTCACATACCTTCGAAATTCTCAGGTATGCAGGTTTCCTCACGATGTTTCCTTCACCGTTAAAGCAAGCGATAAACAACATTTAATACACAGGACAGTAATACAAGGCTGGTCCACAAAGTAAGTCCACAAAGCTGGATACATTTATAATTAAAATACGTTTACATTCAAGTCACAATGCACCTTGCCGAGCCGGAGCGATTTTTCTCGTCCGGTCTTCTCTTTACCTTGTGTACCGTTACCATGTAACCGAATACGGGTTCAGGGCCGCTGTTAGATTACCTGTACGGGTCTCATAGCCTCACGTATTTGTAGTTAATTTTAATAAGCACTGAAAATTATGCATCAAGTTAAAGTTATTTACAGATCTTACTTTGCAGATCGTTAAAAGTACACCGACTTCAACAAAAAACAAATTATGCGTCACTATAAAATTTGTTTTTTCTAGATTTTTCTGAGATCCCATCATCAGATCCTGACTTGGTGCCAATAGGACCACCGGGGAAGTATACCCTTTTAAACAAAAAAAGAATTTCTCGAATCGGTCCAGGCGTCTTCGAGTAATCGGGTAACATACATAAAAAAAAAGATTCCGACGAATTGTTAACCTCCTCCTTTTTTGAAGTCGGTTAAAAATCACATCGAATCTGCTGACCTAATCCTACCTAAACCTAATTGCTCTATAAAATTATATTTTACTAGTGGTCCCGGGCAGACGTTGTCCTGCCATAAACCGCCATCTCTGTGGACCGGAATTTTGTTGAAAAGAAACTACAACAGCGCCACCTATCTGATCTATAACTACCCTATTTTTTAAGTTGGACCCAACCACACACATACACAAAATTTAATTGAAATCGGTTGAGTGCTTTCAAAGTGTATAAATATTAGGCTTTATAACGAAAGTGTCTTTATTAATACAATTTCAGTGATAGTTCTGAAATGATATCGAAAAAGAGGATGGTAGATAGTTAGATTATAAGTTAAAGTGGTAGAGCCACGCTGTAGACATATTTGCCTACAGCATGAATGGGCCGGCTCGACCAGGGTAGTACCACTGTCTCACAGAAAACCAACGTAAAGTGACAGTTTACTGTCGCGTTTCGTATGGTAAGTGAGATATCCGGAGGCCCAGATTCCCCCTTCCCTAGCCTAATCCCTATTCCTGGTCCTTTAAGGCCGACAGCGCATACATTACACTTTCGGTGTTGTGGATGTTCATGGGCGGTGGAGATCACTTAACATCAGGTGACCCAATGGCTCGTTTGTCGGACTATACTATAAAAAAAAATTAGATATATAACACTTCATTGCACACCAACATAACAAATTACAAACAAAAAACCTTAAAACTACACAATGTTACAAAAGGCTTTATCGAATATTTTTTTCCAATTGTTTTGGAAATTACTCTTCTATTCACGTGTATAGTATACTAAAATTTGTGTTGGGACATTCTAAAATAATAATAAATAAATACACCCAACTGTCACACACATAGTCCTGACCCCACACTAGGTAAAAATCCTATATCGTGGGTACCAAGAACTGCGATCACACAAACTTTTGTATAATCATGAAGTACAGCTACCGTGTCCCCTTCCTATGATCCTGGGTACTTTAGGCGTAGTGGCGGAGGCTACAACTATGAGGGACTACAGTCCCATAGCACCCAGACCCGAAGCAAATATCTGTCTGTCACATAAACATTTGTTGCGGTGCGGGAATCGAACCTACGGCCTCCCGTTTTACAATCAGCTACTCGCCCGCTGCACGGAGGCTGTCACTGTAACTGGGTTAGATACATTTTCAACGTAACTAACAAGAAATAATTAAACACTGCCTTTGGAACCTTGAAACCTTCGCTTCAGTTGCTTTTTTATGGCACTGTGAGCACTGAAATGGAAATCTAGTATATTCCCCTGGCACGACAAAAACCGTGCATCTAATGTGCAGTGTAATAATATAAGTAACAGTATGTGCAGTACAGGCCATTGACATTGCGTCCCTTGTTGGCAGAATCATGTCGGCCTTAACTAACTGGATATATACTTGCCGGAACGAGTCGCTATGGCTGGTTTCGACGGTAGATTTTGTATTTTATTTTTCATTATATTACAATAACCCAGCTTAATTAACTTGCACTGAAGCTCTAATCTAATGTTATTAAATTTTAATTGTATTTTATTGTAGTTATAGTATTGTAAAACAGGTCTGAAAAGAGCAACGCTAGATTTTCTTGCCGATTCCTAAATCTCTTTTATCTGGAAATATTGCAAGCGAATGCAGGTGTTGAACGGGGAAAGAAACTTTATCATCTATACTATAATAATAAAGCTGAAGAGGGATTTTGTCTGTACATTAAATGTTTTTGCAAAATTTTGTTTGTAACGTGTTATATTATCGATATAGATAGAAGAAGAAGCTAAAACAATTTTTTTGGATTTTTCTGTCTGTCTGTCAAGGCATCACGTCCAAAGTACTGTATTACGACAAATGATAATGGTATAAGTGCTGGTGGTAGGATATTCATATCCGCCCGGATAGCGACCACCGTACACAGGGTGAAAAACCCGCCATAGTGGCACACGCAAGTGTGTCGCGTTCCGGGATCAGCCAGTGTACATCCGGTTTTTGTCGGGGGTCTGGAGTCGGGGTACAATGGCCATTTTACGGCCTTCTTAGTACTCTGATACTAGACCCTCAACCCCTTCTTCACCTTCTTGCCCATGGCGTAGTGTGAAGAAGCAGGCCGGCATGAGTGTGTTGAGTAGCGGGGATAGATCGTCTCTCGCTACTCGGTACTCTATTTGGACCGCACTGCGCTTACCATCAGGTACAGTGCGGTCACTATGCCGAGCCAGCATAAAAAAAAAATGATTCAACAATAAAAAAAAACATAAATCATGAAGAAATCATAGAGTGTATCTCGCGGTAACATTAAGTCTTTATTTCATTTAAATCGGTGCATCTAATAAAACGTTATACCTGTTTGACCTAATATCTGTATTATGCAAAGAGTAGTTGTGAGAGTACCAATGATTTTATAAATAGTATAAGATAACTTCTGAGCGGGCGGAGCCGCAGGCAACAGCTAGTATTCTATAAACTTGATAATAAACTAGGTTTTGTCAGTAAAGAACTGATTACTTTATGCTAAAGTTATACATAAATATGCACTCACGCTTTTAATCCTCGTAGGTGTAGGCAGAGGTTGTTACCACTTCACGCACATTTCGTTGAGCTTATTAACGTCCCATACGAGGAGAGCGTATCTCCATACCAGGAAAAATTGACAAGAAGATACTCCGAGCTGATACTGAGCATATCGTAGAAGACAACCCCAATATCACTTTTACCCGACGCGGGGATCGAACCAGAGAACACAGCAGATGAACCGTGTACGAAAAAATGCGCCAGTTAAACTTATATTGTTTTATATTTCTGTACACATAGATGATTTTACAAAATAATTAGGTTCGCATAAAATTATTTGTGCGTAAAATATCGGTCGTTGTACCTAAATGTTTATTTTAGAAGCGGAGACTCTAATTTGCGTTCGCTGTGACAATATTTGTTTAAATACTAGAGCACCCGATAACTATGACTGTTTAAAAGTTTATTTCAAGCTGGAACTATGTATTTTACTTTAATCTGTTATTTTTTTATTCTGGCACGGCAAAGTGCAAACCATACTGCACCTGATGGTAAGCGCAGTGCCGCCCAATTAGAGTATCGAGTAGCGAGAGACAATCTTCATACGGGCCTGCTTCTTCACACTACGCCATGGGCAAGAAGGTGAAGAAGCGGTCGAGGGTCACACTAGTCTGAGTACTCAAGAGGCCGTCAAACATCGAACCCCAACTCTAGACCCCCGACAAAAATCGGATGTACACTATGTATGTTAGCTATTAACGTGATGATTAATTGTAATATCTTTAGCAACAGACAGTCGTTGAAGCTTTGTCTGGCTTGTAAGTTCTTGAAATAGATTTTATTTGAAGATACCGAGTTAAGTTAGGTACCCAATACCCACTTATCCAATACTAAGTGAGCAAAGAAGCCTATAGGCACCATAAAAATCATACGTTCTTTTAAGAATATTCTATTTGTAAATTAACATCATGTAGGCATTTACATAGTTCTTATAACGTGTCAGTAAAATAAAAAAGAAAAACGAAACCATATCAACGTATGTATACATAGCAAGCAAACATACATAGCAAGTACACTACCAATTAGCTTATTTATCAGAATGAAACTTCAATTATGAAGTCTTTTAATGTGCATAGTAATGTTTTTGGTCATGTTTGCGGGGATTTATACTTGTATTATAGCATACTGATTTTGGTAGGATATTCATATCCGCCCGGATAGCGACCATGTGTACAGTACACATGGTGTAAAACCCGCCATAGGGGCACACGCAAGTGTATCGGGTTTTGGAGTCAGCTACAGTAAATCAGAGAGTCGGGCTACGATGTTTGACCGTGTTGCAGCCTTCTGAGTACTCTGATACTTTACCATCGATCGCTTCTTCAACTCCTTGCCCCATGGCATAGTGTGAAGAAGCTACAGAGAAGGCATGATTGTATTAAGTAGCAAGGGATAGATTGTTTCTTGCTACTGGATACTCTAACTGGACGGCACTACGCTTACCATCAGGTGCAGTGTGGTCACTTTGCCGTGCCATAAAAAAGACATACGTTATTTAAGCCCACTTAGATCCGCCCTATTACATCTCTGTATCGTATCAAATAACACCTTTGTATTCAGTAACGAATATCGCAGCACCGGCGCACTTTCTCTCCGCTTTGTACACATTTAAATATTGGCCCACTTAACTTGAACTCGTCACCTGCATTGGGTATATATAACCTACATTTGTTATAATATTAATTAAGCAATGTTTTTACCAGCCTGAATAATAGCGCCTGTTCATGCATCTAGCCAGAATTTTAAATTATGAAGCGCTGCACGATCCTGCACGCGTCATCCCGAGATTTATTATTGTCTCCCGCTTTGCTGTGGAGTGAAGTGGACTATTAATATTTCCAACTCCTCACTATATATTTTCTATTTGATTAATTTCGTTGCGGGATAAAAGACAGTTCAGTATTCCCAGAGACTCGCCGAGTTTCTTCGCTCATACATATACTCTCACGCCTGTTATCACCGAAGGGGTAGGCAGAGGTGTAACCAGTACACCTACTTTTCGCCGAATTTATTAGAGTCCCATAATGACATAGGGGGCTAGCCTATCGGCATACCGGGCACAATTCCAGATTCCCGGCTGATACTAAGTATTTCTGAATAGAAAAACCATACAATATCACTTTACTCGACCCGGTATCGAACCCGAGACCTAAGCACAGCAGTCGTAACGCGTACGCAATTACAACTGCGCCAACGAGGCAGTCGTTTTATTACTCCTTTAGGCGTAGTGTGAAGAAGCTACACAGCAGGCCGGCATGATTGTATTGAGTAGTGAGGGATAGATTATCACTCGCTACTTGATACTATAACTGGACGGCACTGCACTTACCATCAGGTGCAGTGTGGTCACTTTGCCGAGCCACGATAAAAAAAAAAAAAACTCGGTGACGAAAAATGCGTGTCATTGTCGATCCTGGATAAACAGGAGTTACAATTAGTAGTTAGCGGTGTGGGCGGGGTAGTATCTGTAGTACTCAGAGCTTAGCCCTTATCTCTAGAACATGGCTCCTGACTCGAGGCTTGAGACATCCTCGCGTTGTATTGCCACGTCATGCACCCATCACCTTGGAGGTTACCTCGTGATCACTTTCGCCGCCGTCTGCTGCTGATCGTCTAACTGGGCAACTCCAATGGGTTCCACCTGATATTGAAATCGCGTGAATGGCAAGAAGAGGAAATCATGAGAGCCCGTCGGTAATATTTACACCGATCAACACCATTGTGCCATCAGCGTCAACACTCTTGACTGATGGCACTTTACGCCAATGACCGGTTCGTATTTACGAATCATGATGATCTCATCATCCAGAGGGCTAGGCCTTGAAAATATACACATAAATAATAATAATAATAATAATAATAAGCCTATTTTATTTCCATATCCTATCCTATCCTAAGTAACATTTTCAATTAAGGATTAAAGATTGTTAGTAAGTTTAGCGTATAATGTATGTTAGTAGAGTTTTAGTATTTTTGGATATGGATCCCTTCTTGGGTAAAGGCCTCCTCCATACTCTTCCAATGATCTCTGTTTTTGGCCAGGATCGTCCAATCTCTTCCTGCTTTTTCTATTATATCATCAGCCCACCGTGTATGTGGCCTGCCGACTTTTCTTTTTCCTGCTGGTCCACACCATTGCGTGCTTCTAATGGTCCACCTGTTGTCGCTAAGACGTGCAATATGACCAGCCCACTGCCATTTTAGTTGTAAGGCTTTGTTTAATGCATCTGTTAACTTGGTTCTTTGTCTAATTATGTCACTATTTATTTTTTGTACTTTCCTGATTCTTAATATGCTTCTCTCCATTGCTCTTTGTGTTGTTCTAATTTTATGCTTCACTTTCTTTGTATAGGTCCATGTTTGGCAGCCATACAGTAAAGAAGGGAAAATACAAGTTTCGATTACTGTCTTCTTCATGTTTAAGTTATAATCGCCTTTTAGGATCTCTCTCAGTGACCAAAATTTGTTCCACGTTATATTTACTCTTCTTTGAACTTCTTCTTCATTATTTAATGGACCGAGTGATATTTGCTTGCCTAAATAAATATAGCTGTTCACGTATTCTATGTTGTTTTCATTTAAATTTATGGGCTTCTTAAAGCTGTTAGTCATAAGTTTTGTTTTACTTGTATTCATGTTAAGACCTGCTTTGCGGCTTTCTCGATCGAGTTGATGTATCATTTCCTCCAGTTGCTTAGGTGTTTCTGCTAGCACAACTATGTCATCTGCAAATCTGAGATGATTCAAATAACTGTCTTCTATTCTTATGCCTTTATTTCTCCAATCTAGATTTTGAAAGATGTTTTGTAGTACGGCGATAAAAAGTTTTGGTGATATAGGGTCACCTTGTCTCACTCCTCTTTCAAGCTTTATTTCATCTCCTCGGGTTTCAAGTTTCACTCGACTTGTACTATTACTATATATATTCTTTAATATATTTATGTATTTTTGGTGAATGTTAACTAATTTTAATGCGTTCCATATGGAGCTGTGATTAATGCTGTCAAATGCTTTGCAATAATCGATGAAAGCTATATATAGGGGTCTATTAAACTCTCGGTACTTTTCAATTATTTGTTCTAATGCCTGTATATGATCAATTGTACTGTAGCCTGAACGAAAACCTGCCTGCTCAACTGGCTGTGCTTCGTCTATTTTTTTTTGTGAGACGTTTTAATATGATCGATACAAAAAGTTTGTAAATGCTGGCAATTAAGCTGATTGGTCGGTAGTTCCCTATATTCAAAGGGTTTCCTTTTTTATACAGTAATATGATGTCTGATGTGCACCACTGTTTCGGGACAGTTTCTGTGTCCATTATCATATTAAACAGTTTTGTTAAGTGGTTAAGTAGAACAGGTGCAGCTATTTTCAGAATTTCATTGCTTATTCCATCTGGCCCTGGACTCCTACACGTTTTTAGTTGTTTAATGTTATCATGTACTTCTTTGTCTTCTATTGGGTTTATTATATTCATTATGTTCATGTCAGTGACGTAATTTCTTTCTTCGCATATTTCATTTTCTTCCTTCTTTCTTTTATATAAGTCTCTATAAAAGGTTGTGGCTTGATCTATAATATCTTTCCTTGTTTTGGTTACTTTAGAACTGCTTTCCAACTTTTGTATCCATGTTTTATGTAAGGTTAATTCTTTGTATGCTCTCTTTGTGCTTCTTAAATTATTCAAATTCTTTGTTATAGTTTTTTGTCTGTGTTTTCGATAATCATCACGAATAGATTTGTTGGTTTCTTTAAACAGGTTGCTTAATTCTTTTTTCGTTTGCTTGTCTTTGTTCTTTTTGATTATTAGTTCTGTACGTTTTTTTATTAGAATTTCTGTTTTTTCACTAATTATTTTATGCCTTTTTTTCTTATCTGTGTTGTTTTTATTTGTTGAGCTACTTATTATGGCCTTTTCTAGAATATCATAATAGCTTTGAACATTAGTGTTTAGCCCTGTTTTGTCTGCAATTTGTGACTTGAGAGAATCTGTGAAATATTGTACCTCATCTGTTGTTTCTGGTATTGATGGTAATTTTTTAAAATGTCTTCTGCTCTTTTTTGGTAGTTGAAGCATAAGTGTCGCTCTAACCAGTCTATGGTCTGATGCAAAACTTATTTTGTTTAAGACCTCACAATTCGTCACTAATGTCGGGTTATTTGTCATTATAAAGTCAATTTCATTCCTAATTTTTTGGTTGGGTGATATCCAGGTCCATTTTCTGTTGATTCTTTTTTTATAAAAAGTATTCATTATTGAT
Organism: Laothoe populi; assembly: GCA_905220505.1. Taxonomy (NCBI): domain Eukaryota; kingdom Metazoa; phylum Arthropoda; class Insecta; order Lepidoptera; family Sphingidae; genus Laothoe; species Laothoe populi. Next base: position 3,240,927 of record HG992167.1, on the reverse strand, counting down.
AATCTAAACTCGAATGCATAATTTACTAATCGTTCGCCTCTGTCGTTCCTCTCACCGAATCCGTGTTTGCCCATAATACGATTTTCTCCTTCTTTGGCGTGTCCTATTTTTGCATTGAAATCTCCTATTATGAATACTTTATCGTCTGCTAGTGCTTGTGCTTTTTGAAGACTATTATAAAATTCTTGTAATTCTGTTTCGCTAGATCGTTCTGTGGGTGCATATACTTGAATTATTGAAATGTTTATATCCTTGATTTTTAATTGAAGTAATGCTACTCTTTCTGAGATGCCAATAAAATTAGTTATATATTTTTTAAATTTTTTCTTGATTAAAAAACCTACCCCATACAAGCCTTTGGTTTGACCAATGTAGCAAAAAATGTAGTTTTGATATTCTTCAATATTGCAGCCCATTCTTCTTACTTCTGAAAGTCCTAAAATGTCGAATTTAATGTTTTTTAGTGCATACGTTAGTTCTAGATATTTTTCTATAGTCGCTAGCGATCTGACATTATACGTACAGATATATAAACTTTCATCTTCTTCTTTTTTTGGTTTATTTTTGATGTTTGTTGATGGAGGGTGGTGGTCTAATTCCCCACGATGACCAGTCGGCTTGGGGAATGTTTTGTTTTTGATGGTATGTGGTTCTTGTTTCGTTGGTATTGTGTTCCGGTGGCTGATGATTTTATCCTAGGTACTAATGTGTTCTGATGTTTTAGTGAGTGACGAAAAGGAGTTGCTTCTACCTCTCATAATATCGAATGCGTTGATTCTATTAGATTTCGATGTTGTGCACTGTTTGCGAGGCTGGGTTGGAATTTTAGGAGATGTAGACTCTTCACGTTTTCGTTTTTCCATGCCGAATATCCCTTGTCTAACTATTAGCTTATCATATTTTATAACTGCGTAGTTACCTTTGTTTCTTTCTTCCATTAATTTAGTTCTTAGTTCTTTTCTTTTATCTATAACCTCCTTTGTATAGTCCTCGGAGACAAATACACCCTTTAGATTTTTTCTGTGTTTCATTATTTCAGTTTTCTTCCAGCCATTAAGTAACGTCAGTAGTATCGGCCTTACCTTGCCGTTATTCACATCTTTTTTCCCTAAGCGAAAGATGTTATCAATGTCTCTATTTTCAAGGGATATATTTAAATCGTTTTTTATTTTTTGTTTTGTTGACTCCATGAGACCCATTAAGGATTCTTCGTTTTCCTTAAGACCGTAAATAATAATATTATTATTTCTATTTTGAGTTTCCATTCTATTTATTTTTTCCTTCAGTTTTTGGTTTTCTGCTTTTAATTCTGCAATCTCTTGTGTGAATGGTATTAATTTTTCGTCCAATTGAGATATGATATCTTTGGTTTGTTTTGCCATTTCGATCCTCATTTGTTCAATAAAAGTTAGTATATTATCCGTTGATGCCATTGTAGCTATTTTGTCTCGTAAATATGTGTATGTAGTCAAAATATACACATATGAATACACATATATGTAAGTGAAGAAACCCGATCAGATTGGACCAGAGAGTTTCGATAAATTCATTTATTAGGTAGATTTATTAATGTATTAGTGTCTTGACTCTTGATTGTTAATATTTTCTTTTTCACTGTATATGTATACATTACATTACATTACAGTACATTGTCACGTCTCTGAATGACTCATAGGTAAACTGGTAGAGAATGCCTCTGGCAATAAGTCCGCCTTTATACATTTTGTATACATAAAGTTTTAAATAAATAAGTAATAATTTGTTGATCTTCATTATATTACCGTAGTCTGAAGAAGTTGCGTATCCGACTTGATTGCGTTGAATAGCGACGAATAGTCATCTGTTGCTAATTGATACTCTACCTGGACGGCATTGCGCATAATCAGGTGCAGTGTTATCACTTTGTAGTGCCAGAGTAAAAAAATGATAACGGTGTTTTTTATCCAATCATAGTTAAATAAGTTTAAAAAGCTGTCCAAAATTCTACAAAATTAGGTTTGCAATGACTGTGCTATGACTGTCTTTAGATCCTTATCAGATTTATACAAAATCACCCTCGTAGTATTGGGTTCAAAGCGATCATCAATCGGTCCACAGTTGACGGAGTCATCGTGTAACATAAATAAAATATAAAAAAGATTAACCTCCTTTTGAAGTCGGTTGAAAAAAGACAAATGTTCCGGAACTGCAAGTCATTTTTATAATCCCGCGTCTATTTATCAAATGGCTATATTTATGTAGATTCGAATCCTGTTCACGAATGTTTTGGTACGGCGCCAAACCGTCTGCCCTACATACTCGATCGCTGTTATTTAGACGACTCTATTTCCAGTTCTTACACTCTAAAATTGACTTTACGTGTCCACAAATAGAGTTCAAATTAACTTCCTCGGAACTCCTTGCTTGCATCTATTTTGGAAACTGTATTCCCGATGATGTGTTACGAACTTGTGCTTTAGTGTATCGAAAATAGAGTTGGGTTTCGTTTAGGTGGTAAAACCGGTAATTTTTGGGTTGACATTTTATAAAATTAGTGCAATATTTCACGAATAGCGGTTGCAAGTCTAAAATGACTAACCTGGATTTTTAAGACACACACACACACATACACTCACGCCTGTAATCCCCGAAGGGGAAGGCAGAGGTGTAACTATCATATATATCAGTACACCCACTTTTCGCCGAATTTCGGTCCCATAATGTGATAGGGGGCGAGCCTATCGCCATACCGGGCACATTTACCAGACTCCAGGCTAATACTGAGGAATTTCTAGATAGAAAAACCCAATATCACTTTATCCGACCCGGGGATCGAACCCGAGACCTCAGCACAGCAGTCGTAATGCATGCGCAATTACAACTGCACCACCGTGGCAGTCAAGACAGAGTTAAGACATGTGTTAAAATTAGAATTATTGGTTATTTTATTTGCTTGTTACAAAATTGTGTATAAATACCGCACTGAGAGAGACCTATTATCCATGAGTAACAATAATTACTTGATCGTCATTACTAATTTTTTTTATTCTGGTACGGCAATATGACCACACTGCACCTGTTGGTAAGCGCAGTAGTGTCCAATAGGGTATTTGACAATTTTTGAAAATTGATGGACATCGATAGAGGACTCTTCACTTATAGCCCCCGTAATATTTTTATTATTGAAATATACTCAATTTATATAAAATCTGTGATTTTATTTTTGCACATATAATTTCGCGCTAAAACGCGTTGTCACGTGACATTATCTCTATATGACGTCATCGCACATACACAAACATTCGTGACACCTAACAACATAACAAATTATTTGCATTTATCTGTTAGTTTTTCCGCAAAAATGAATGAGCCAGCATATAAATATTGTTCAATGCCTTTGTGTAAAAACTCGACACTAAATGCCGATAAATTGTTCATCCATGTGCCAAAATCAAAAGTTTTAAGAAAGAAGTGGCAGATTTCGACTATCAGCCCTTGTAATGCCTTCTTCCATTCTTATAGAAGACTTGAAGACAAAATTAACATGTTTCCACACGTTTACACTTCGAAAAATATGTTCTTCCTTACAATTTTTATGTCGTAGGATGCAATGTTTATGTGCGATGTCGTCACGAATAATGGCGGCCGGTATTGCTACGTTTTAGGCCCCGAGTGATACAGATTAAAAATTCTAAATTTTAATGACGAAAATAAAATGTTTACAATACATTTAAAATAAAAAAATGTATTTAATAAATATGTTTGCCCACTATCCTTTCTCTTAGTGCAGTTTTATATATTTTGGTTACACCAGTCAAACACCCTATTAGCGTATCAAGTAGCGGGAGACAATCTATCCCTCGCTACTCAACACAATCATGCAGGCCTGCTTCTTTACACTACGTCATGCACAAGGAGGTGAAGAAGCGGTCGAGGGTCTAGTGTCGGAGTACTCAAAAGGCCGCAACACGACCAAACATCGGACTAATTTGATCCTAACCTAACACTATTAAGGATACAAAGTGTGTCAAACTCATCAAGTTATTTCGCTAGTTGTGTCGCCTCAAGGAACCTAGTAAATAAGATTACTATTGTAAAATTGACAGCCTCTGTGGCGGAGCGGGCGAGTAATCGGTTGTAAAACGAGAGGCCGTGTCTTCGATTCCCGCACCGAGACAAATGTGTGAGTGTTGTAGGACCGTAGCTCCTAGTAGTTCTTCAGACCCACGAGTTTGAGCTAGTGGGGTTATTATTCATAATTTGCAAAATTTTTATAACATTTTAGAAGGATTAATTCACGATGAATGGTCTATTTGATGATTTTTATCATATTCTAGCCCACGGATCCCTAAAAAGGAATCAATTTTCACATATTTCATTGATGCTCCGCTCCTATTGGTCATAGTGTGATGCTATATATCATATAGCCTTCCTTGATAAATGGGCTATCTAACACTTAAATAATGTTTCAATTCAAACCAGTAGTTCCTGAGATTAGCGCGTTCAAACAAACTTTTCAGCTCCAAAAATAAGTGTAGATAGTATAGATATAAAAAATAAATTATCGAAGCATCATGTATTGAATGCAAATCGACATGTCTGCTATCTCCTGTCCCAGTTCTCACAATTTAACCCAGCCGTGGGCGTGCGTGGGCGCGGATAATCAGCTATCGATGAATGTTAATACTTTAGTTTTTTATTGAATTGATATTCTGAACTTTGATTTATACTGTGTTGATTATTTCAAAGAATAATTACAATACGTTGTATTTATTTTGCGTCCTGATTTTTTACTTTAATCACCCCGGGTTTGAAGTATGAATATCATTAGGATTTGACAGTGTGCATATGGCTTGTGAGAAATTCTTGTTTTTATGGTACGTATCCATAGCACAGTGGGCAAGTAGAAGGCTGTGAAACAAGAGGTCGTGGGTTCGATTCCCACACAGAGACAAATGTTTGTGTGACAGACAGATATTTGTTTCGGGTCTGGGTGTTGTGGGACCGTAGTCCCTCGTAGTTGTTGATACAGGTTTTACCTAGTGTGGGGTCCCAACTATGTGTGTGATTGTTGGGTGTACTACTTATATGTGTTTAATGATTTTGCAAATGTCGATGTGGGAAAACACACGGTTTCAGTAAAATTATATTTTTTAATCTCCGCCTACCAATGTTGACACTGAACTTATATGGGAGATTTAATGAATCACAGAGATGACAAACGTTAGGGTGAAAAATTGATTTTTATCCTCTTATAGCTGTTGCTCGCGGCTCCACCCGCGTCGAGGTCATATTTGGGAGAAAAAGTATACAATACAAAATACCAATTTTCATGCTAAACGCACTTAAAAAATGACGGATTTTCATACAAACTATCATCCCCTATTTTACCACCTTAGGGGTGGTATTTCCAAAAACCCTTCCTTAGTGGATGCTTACGTCATAAAAGGTATCTACTGTCAAAATTTCAAGTCTCTAACCTCAGCCGTTTTGGCTGTGTGTTGATCGTTCAGTCAGTCAGTTTCTTCTTTTATATATACAGATTCTTATGTTTAACTCTCAATAAGCAGGTGTCTTCAAGATTTACTTTGCTGTGAAAGCGAATGATAATAATAATAATAATGAATATAGACACATTTGAAGCAGTGATAGCCTAATTTGGAAGTGGAACGGACTGCTGAGACGGAGGTCACAGGTTCAAAAGCTGTCCAAATGGCATACAGACTTTCGAAGTCGTGTGTATTCATTGTTAATTATCGCTTGCTTCGTTAAAAACATCCTGAGGGAACTTGCATAGCTGAGGATTCTCCCTAAGAATTTCAAAGGTATGAGAAGTCTACACACCTGCACTAGGCCAGCGTGGTTCACTAAGGTTAACCCCTCTCATTGATAGAGGAGGCCTTTGCCCAGTGGGACAACATGTAGTACAGAGTTTGTGTTAATAATGAACATTTAAAAATGTTCCTAACATTTTAAAAGAAAGTTGCGTTGCCTGGCATTTCAGACAAATTCTCTCAGTATCCGTTCTACTGCCACTAAACTCTGACTCTTTTTATTTAATCGTGACAAAATACCAAATCTGTAAAAATATAATTAATCAAGCTATAACGGCTTTTTATGTTCCATAACTGAAATTGAAAAGTAAACAATAAAAAATGTAGGTCAATGCGATAAAATTCTCGTTTAAATGCAACTACGGATATAGGTGACTTGGTTGCGGCTTATCAGTGCTGAGAGAGCACTAGCCGATGCCCGCGGGTGCACTCGCTAGTCAAGCTTTGCTGGAATACCTGATATACTGCCTCTGTGGCGCAGTTGTAATTGCGCATGCGTTACGACTGTTGTGCTGAGGTCTCGGGTTCGATTCCCGTGTCGGTAAAGTGATATTGGGTTTTTCTATCTAGAAAATCTCAGTATACGCCCGGAGTCTCGCCGCCTATCACATTATGGGACCGAAATTTGGCGAAAAGTGGGTGTACTGGTTACACCTCTGCCTACCCCTTCGGGGATTACAGGCGTGAGTGTATATGTATATGTATGTACCTGATATACATTTTTACCTGACTGAGTAGCGAGCTGTAGAAAACCATTATGATAGCCTCAAAAAGTACACCGACTTCAATAAAAAACACATTATGCGTCCCTATAAAATTTGAGGGTTGCCCTCTATTTTTCTGAGATCCCATCATCAAATCCTGACTTGGTGCCAATAGGACCACCTGGGAAGTATATCCTTTTAAATAAAAAAAGAATTTCTCGATTCGGTCCAGGCGTCTTCGAGTAATCGGGGAACATACATAAAAAAAGATTCCGACGAATTGAGAACCTCCGCCTTTTTTGAAGTCGGTTAAAAAATGTGATAGCTGTCGTAGCTTGTTTTCACTAGTCGCGCTCCAGGCAGCAAATATATCCAGTTCTTCAGGTGTAATAATTCACGAAAAAAAAAGAGGTTAAACGAGAGGTTCTGGCTCTTAATGGTCTACGGTGGCCTGCACTGTACTCGCCATCAGATAAAGAATTATTTGCAGTTCCAATAAAAAAATATAGGGTGGCAAAAATATATTGGTTATTGATTTGGATCTCGGAAAATTTACATATTTTAAGTGCTTTAGACTGTTATGCATATCAATAATATTGCAAAACAACATTTAAGAAGAAAAGTTTTTAAACAAAAATAACTTTATGTGGCTATCGGATTTTTTTTGTTTTATAAAAACCTGCCGATGTCCGAAACGTGCTCAAAACAGTCTATAATATTGACCTATCGGGTACAATACTAGTAAATAGCCGACCTACATAACAAAACCTCTATTTTTTATACCACGATTGTGGCAAACAAGCTTACGGCCCGCCTGATAGAAAGCGGTTACCGTAGCCTATGGACGCTTGCAACACCAGGAGCATCACATGCGTCAATGCGTCATCACAAGGGTCGGCACCCTTCAAAAACCTATTTACTCCCTTCTTGAAGAACCCTATACTGTAGTCCCCTAGGAAAACCTCGCCAGGGGCTCATTTCACAATCCGAGTGTTCGCGGGAGGAAATTCCTCTGAAACCGCGCTGTGCGCGACCATTTAGGTTCCAATGTGTGAGGATTTCCTTTTCTTGTTAGCGGAGACTCTATTTCGATTTGGTTAGCTTTGTTTCGGAAGTTGCCACGTGATTAAATACCTAATAAAAAAAATAGATACGATCGTAAAACTTCCACGGAAACAGTTCCGACTGCATTAGCGTGCATCATGTATATTTAATGCTGTAATATAATATCTTCTAATTCAATCACGTGGCAAATAAATGTTCATAATGAAAGTTGTGTCCGGGACACTGTTCCGTTTAGGGACACACGGCCGTGCGTCGAATAATAATTAACAAACTGATAGAAATCATCAGACGTTATTAAAATATTGTGTAACAGGTCCCTCCTAATTAAGAATTCTCAGATTTTGATATGAATAATAAACAATTGTTTAATATGTAACTTAATAAACTCCATTCTATTAACATTTTAAACACCTTCTAATAAACTTTTAATACATTTTTAAATGTTGGCTACATTTGAATTCTTATGTGTATAATGTAATGATTGACTTGTTGTTGATATAATGATTGACTTATATTCTATAGACACGAACTGTCGAACATAAAAGATGTTCCGATAACCTTGTCCGCCCACTAATGCCATCTATCATTTTACTAAGAACTATTTGGAAGTAAAACTCCCGTCACTGTCTCTTGAACGGAATTTCCCCGCGCTAAAACGGGACAAACGATATAATGTATTTTATTGTGAAAATGCCATCTATTCATTTTACTAAGAACTATCCCGCATTCAGAATTGAAATTAATTAATATTTATTGATATTACATTCTAAACGTTATGAAATTATGTTATTTACCTTTTATACTATTAACAGTTTCACTGTAAATCAATTTAAGGCAGATTTGTTCGGGAATGTCGCTGCAAATAACTCAAATTAAACTGGTGTGCATTCGTAGGTGGCATGAAGCATACTAACGTCGGTGTGGACTGTGGAGTATACACCTCAACTCGGTGGAACAAAATGTATGTTCTGGTCGCCGCATCTAGTACGTAGTACATATAGATCGCTGGATATAATTTATAATTAGATATTTGTTTCGGGTCTGGATCTGTAGTTGTTGATACCCACGATACAGGTTTTACCTAGTGTGAGGTCAGAACTATGTGTGTGACTGTTGGGTGTATTTCTAGTTATAATTTGGAGCAAGTAGACCATATTTTAGAAGAACATTAGAAGTACATTTTATGGTTTTTATTATACATAAATCTTACTTATTTATGCTCTATTATTATTAGTACTAGTTCGTAGTTGAATAAATCCTTGAGATTTCTCATTAATGATTATTCGTTATCAAAACTATTCGAAACATCATTTTTTGTGCTATCACGGCAAAGTGACAGCGCCGTTCAATTAGAGTATCGAGTAGCGAGGGACAATTTATACACCGCTACTCGACACAATCATGCCGGCCTGCTGTGTAGCTTCTTCACAATGATCAAGAAGGTGAAGAAGCGCTCGAGGGTCTATTGTCAGAGTACTCAGAAGATCGCAACACGGCCAAACATCATACCCCACTCTAGACCCCCGACAAAAACCAGATGTACACTGGCTGACCCTGGAACGCGACACATATCGCGTGTGCCACTATGGTATGTTTTACACCCTGTGTACGGTGGTCGCTATCCGAGCGGATATATATCCTACCACCAGCAAATATCTACTAAAATAACTCTAACTACATATCTACTTATTTATTTCGATTTAAGACACAAAATATATCCGAATCTTAGTCACGCCGATTAAAGTTCTTCAAAAACCCGCACTTATAACCAGCGACGCAGTCCCAAGGCTAAATAACATTACACATAACTAGTACTCTAGCTCACGGCGAAAATATGAACTAAAAAAACTATATCGAATAGTCTCACAAACACAGTGGCGCCATTTTTTTAATTTTTTTTTTTTAGTTCCTCGATAGGCAGACGAGCAGACGGGCCACCTGATGGTAAGTAGTCACCGCCGCCCATAGACTTCTGCAATGCCAGGGCACAGCAAAGCCGCTGCCTACCATAATAATCTGTAACTTGTTCTCTCGTTGGATTTGTCTTTGACCTAGCAAGGTCAGCGATTTGTCGAACCGGATTGATTTTAAGGTCGAAGAAAGTTGTATTTACGTTGTGTAATTTATTTTGCTCAGCTCCGTTCAAGTGCATTGTGGTTAGCGTTCGTCGTACTAGACTATTCTTTTGTTATATATTCTTTTATAAGTACCTCTCAACCTTCACTTTATTATCGTAATGAACGTATGTATGCTCTACTAATTAACACTTCCTCCTATTAATTAATGTTTCTTGTTTGATGTTCGTTATGTTAATATTTATTTTATTTGTGTTTAAAGTCTAATGATTGTCTGACATTATATGTGAATGTTGGCCCAACGACACCTAGCGGTTGACAACAAATACTTGTATTACGCTGTCAGTTGTAATGGTACTGTAGTGTTCGATGTTGATTCTTGCGAAGTGGTTCGTACTTTTGTCGCTAGATGTCGCTACGCGTATTATTTGTATTTTAATGATGCTTTTTAACCACTGTCTGGCCCCCACAACTGTAACTTAATATATTTGTAAAGAATATATCAATAATAATCTATGGGTATTTATAATAATTTGGAAAAATCGCTTATTATTATGAATTAATATATCTAATTCTTAATATAATATTTACACATAGATAACATAAGTTAAACACAGAAATAATATCTGTCTCTCCAAAGGGATAGGAGAAATCAGCGAACGTGCCCAAATTTCGCTTTCTTTTTAATAATAAATTTACAATTTATATTGACTAGTGTATATAATATAGATTTTTACCATGTTCTACGCTTTTATATCTTTTATTTTTGACACTCTCTTTGGCGCAACGGGCTAGTAGCCGGTTGTGAAACGAGAGCTCCTGAGTTCGATTCCCGCACCGAGATGAATGTTTGTTTGCCAAAGAATATTTGATTCGGGCTGGGTTTTGTGGGACCGTAGTTCTGGATACCCACGATATTGGTTTTACGTAGCGTGGGGTCAAGACTGTTTGTGACTGTTGGGTATATTAATTATTCAAGTAAATAAAAACTGCTAAAAATGCCTAGATCATCGACTGTCGGCGGGCTATTTGAATTATTTAAAAGTTACAGGACAGAGATATAAAGTTTTCTTTTGTTTTCGGAATAAAAATTGCGTGGATTTTAGTTGAATTATTATATTACTTGTGTAAGCTCGTACTGCATCTTTATGACTTATTTTCATGAATTTATGAGCATAAAAAGTGAGACCTGTTTATCTAGGCTGATGCAGAAAATTACGCTAATTCCGAATGTGTAAAACTCAATAACGCAAAAGAAGTCAGCCCACCACCTATATAATATGGGTAGTAAGCACAGTTGGCAAAGAAAAAATAAACTTATTGCTAATATTTAAATAGACAATAGTTTATCATATCCCCTTCCGATTAATAGACTAATAACCTTGCGTTAGTTCCCGTAACCCCACGACACTGCGACGTCACTTCCTATCCAGCGTATCCATAAGTAATAAATTATCGTGACACGTGCGCAGCGGACGTATGCTATATATAAATTTGTTTTTTGTTAACGAAATCAGATATGGTGGATAAATTGTACGATGCAACGTCCAATGGATGTTTTCAATTTGTAATGCTTTTCGAATCATTGATTTGAGATTTACAATAATCTAACCCTTTTTGAGCGTGATAATACAAGGTAAAGGTAAAAATACAAGGTTGAATTGGATCTTGAACTATTTTATTATGTTTCTGAACTGCAAAACTTTTAAAACTGGCAGCAAATTCTATATTTTAAGTTGACTGAAATTGGAACTAATTTTAAATATGTAGAATTATTTAAATTTGAACTTCGAACAATGAGCGTTCGATGGAGCGCCATTTATATTTGTCAATCTAATGTATTGATTAGTAACAACGTTACTGTTTTTTCTATGGTAACAACAGATAACATAAATATTTTTTTATTAAAATACACATTTTGTATAAGGTTTAATTTTATGTTCTAAAAAATATTTTTTCTTTTCAGGTAAGTTAGCAGATATGTTTGATAAGGTAATAAATATATAATGGACTTTGAAAGCTGTGGAGTAAAAAACAGAGTGGGTTAATACGAGACAGTGGGTTCGATTCCCACAACGTTTGGAATACGAACATAACTTCAAGATCATACCGAACTCCCCCAGACGTATTTAGCTATAGAAATGTATTGCACTAACCATAAGAGGCTGCGTATATGCATAAAGATAATATACACCCAACAGTCACACACATAGACCTGCCGGTCCAATCCAAATCCAATATAGATCGATCGGAATTGTGTCACAGAGTAGACCAGCTGATCCCACAGTTGGTCAAACCTGTATCGTGGGTAGCAAGAACTACGAGAGACAGGTCCCACAACATCCATACCAGAAACAAACACCTGTCTGTCGAGCAAATATGAAATTGATCTTTACGAGAAAATTTGTTGCATTTTTTTGGTGATCTTTGAGTTAGCTAAAGTGCAAATAGGCATTGGAATTACATAACATTTTTTATTTATAAATGTAGAGCCATAGCAGCGATAGCCTAGTTGGGCGCCGTACGGACTGCCAAGACGAAAGTCGTATGTTCGAAACCCAAATGGCATACACCTCTGACTTTTCTAAAGTTATGTGTGTATTAAATGTTAATTATAGCTTGCTTAACGGTGAAGGAAAACATCGTGCGGAAACCTGCATATCTGAGAATTCTTATACGAATTTCGAAGGTATGTGAAGTCTACCGACCCGCATTAGGCCAGCGTGGTGGACTAAGGCCTAACCCCTCTCACTAGTAGAGGAGGCCCGTGCCCAGCAGTGGGACAATGTTTAAAACAGGGCTAGTATTATTATTATATATTATTATATTATAAATGTAGAGCCAGATCGTTTATCGTATCTTTGCCGCATTATCAAGCTGTGGAACAGTCTGTCAGCTACTATGTTCACACGGTTCTATGATCCTGGCTCCTTTACAAGTAGTTTAAAGAAAATACACAGCAGGCCAGCATGATTGTGTTGTGTAGCGAGGGATAGACTGTCTCTCGCTACTTAGTCTACCCGGATGGCACTGCGTTTACCATCAGGTGCAGTGGTTACTTTGCAACCCCAAAAACCCTGTTATTGTTTACCGGCTTCTACTATAAAAAATATTCACGGAATATGTTGTTTTTAGTGCCTCGATTGACAGACGTGCAGACCGCCCACCTGATGGTAAGTAGTCACCGCCGCCCATAGACTTCTGCAATACCAGGGCACAGCAAAGCCGCTGCCTACCGTTAAATTACAATGCTTATGAGCCAGTAGACCGAACTAATGCTTATAAATATTTAACAGCCCCTATAATAAAATGTTAATGTAGCCCACCTTCCATGATGACTGTATCAATCATTCAGAAGACACAATGCGGGCCAAAGGAATTAAAATTATACTGCATGCTGGTAACCCTTTTTGTGTTACAGATAAGAAATTATGGCGCCATTTGTGTTTTTATTTCGTTTTCATTGGATTGTCACAGGCTTATTTGAAGATCTAGCGTCGCAGTATGTAATAACGTTCTTTATTTCTTTATATACTAAAAGGAATTTTTATTCAAACATAAATATTTACTCCAATAATTTTAGTAATATAAAAAGTCGGTGGACTTCAATAAAAAACAAATTATGCGTCACAATAAAATTTGAGGGACCACATGGGAAGTATAAACAAAAAAAGAATTTCTCGAATCGGTCCAGGCGTCTTCGAGTAATCGGGTAACATACATAAAAAAAAAGATTCCGACGAATTGTTAACCTCCTCCTTTTTTGAAGTCAGTTAAAAAGAGAGCATCGGCATTCCCGCCAATCGCCTCTATGATCGTCCGTGTAAAATTATATTATCTGTGCCATATTAAAATCATAATCGGTATGAAAATAGTGGCGCTACCAAGCGGAATCTTTGGTAGTGAAGCTGACATAAGCTTAAAAGTCCACCCTCGTAGATATCAAAAAATATAAAAAATAGTAATATATAAAAAATACAAAAAATCTGTTTAAAAAATTTAATTAATTGTAAACCTGTATACACTTTTTTCCCGCTTGGAAAATCCATCTTACGGATACCTTCTCGTCCTCGGGGGAGGAGAGATGGATATGCCAGACGAGCGGGATCGGTTCGTTCCCGATCCCAATCGGCGCTCTCCTTCTGCAACATGACACGTTCGCAGAAGGAGGCCATCGCACGCCACGACCTTCGTCTGCCGACCATGGCCGCTACCACAGCCGGCAGAGAAAGGTCTCCATTGACAGCCGAGCTGAGAGCACTGCGCTCTTCATCCCAGGCTGGACACTCCTCAAAAACCTTTATACACGGACTCTAAATCGTGTTATGAATTATCAAATTAATTTCAACCACATGGTACCGCTATGGTAATGTTACAAATAATTATGCACGTCCCGTAATGACGGGTTGCCAGTTCGGTTCCCGGTTAGCACGCGTGATCGACCGCCACGTTCTGTTTCGCGCAGATAGAGAGATGCCATGAATTATTTTACTTTTTATAATGGTAATTTTCTACGCTGTTATAAATTGTGGCGTCTTGGAATTTATGTTTATTCAAGTATTTGTAACAAAGTTGATAGTTTTTGTTATTAAAATACACAAATAAATAAATACACCCAACAGTCACACACATAGTTCTGGTCCCACGTTAGGTTAAATTGTGTTTTCAGGAACTACAAGGCACTATGATCCCACAACACCCAGACTTGAAACAAATTTTCGAATCAAAACCTGATTTCAATTGGATACGGTTCTATATAAGCAGTTCTTTTTACCAATCATACCAATTTTGAAACATTAAAATACGCCTATCCCTCCAATATCTTGATATAATGGAACACCGAAGACCAAAACTATGATTTTTTTTTCGTTTTATTCGTCCAGAGGACAGGCTATAGTCAATCGACCATACTGCCTAGACCTTAGAGGCCTAGACCAAAACTATGATTAATACTTTACAATCAGTTTTTTTGTCATCCAAAGGATTGGCTATAGTCTTTCAACCATACTGCCTGGTCTTACGTGAAACTTTTCAATTAGTTTACTATTAATTGTTTATATTGTAAACCTCTAAGGCCAAGGACCTATGTGGCGTTCTGCCAGACTTCACATACTCCGTCTTAGCATGCATTAAACATAAATAGACACTTCATAATGTAATTTTTATGATTTTTCTCTATGAATGGTCGAGTTTTAAAGTAATTTTGTCGGCACCACAACTTAAGCCGTGTCAATAAATATTTTACGATACGATTGATGCTTTAATGTTAGTATAAAAATGGAGCTGAGGCAGTTAAACGCATCCTCTATAAAAAGTACTTAATAAAAATCAATAAAATCAAACTCCATCGTGGTAATTACATTCTTTATTTAGTGTTGGCCCTTTTTTTGTTTTAATGCGATTGGCGTTTGTTATTAATTTGAAGTCTTATTTTTATTTATTGATAATGGTTGCAACCTTTGATAAAGGAATAGTTGCAATTCATCAAGGCTGTGTGGTGGAGAATCTTTGTTTCCTTTTTATAAAAAAGAGATTGGAACATGGTTGTGATTAAATCTATGGATTAAATATTTGGTTGTTTTTTTTGTGTTTACGTCATTGGTATGTTTTTGGCGACAAATAAAAACCGACCAATCGCATATTCAGAAATCTACTAATAGCAAAAAGATCGATTGAGGGTTGTTCTTGCATATGCGTTATTATCGTCCTTGGATACGGATAAAAATTTATAAGTTTTAAAACGCAATATCGAATGCTTGGTCGACTCGCCTCGAGCCAGACACCAATGTCGTCCAATTGAGACAATTTACAGCTGACTAATAATTTACTAATTGCTACCAATGTGAGTCAATTAAATGGCCTACTATTTTTTAACATGAGGGAGCGGTGACTGTACGTTGGCGTTATATAATACTTACTAAGCCAAGTTAAAATGGCTACTCGTGTTTAGTTTTTTTTTTTTTTTTTTTTTTTTTTTTTATCCTAGCACGGCAAAGTGACCGCACTTCACCTGATGGTAAGCGCAGTACGGTCCAATTAGAGTATCGAGTAGCGAGAGACGATCTATCCCCCGCCACTCAACACAATCATGCCGGCCTGCTCCTTCACACTACGCCATGGGCAAGAAGGTGAAGAAGCGGTCGAGGGTCTATTGTCAGGGTACTCAGAAGGCCGCAAAATGGCCAAACGTTGTACCCCAACTCTAGACCCCCAAAAAACCGGATGTACACTGGCTGATCCCGGAACGCGACACACTTGCGTGTGCCACTATGGCGGGTTTTTCACCCTGTGTACGGTGGTTGCTATCCGGGCGGATATGAATATCCTACCACCAGCACAATTATAATACACTCATCAGTCAGTTAGTTGAGAATACCCAGACCCAAAACAGCCTCATTACGAGGATTGAACCCACAATGACTCTCTTAGCCAGTTAATCGCCCGCTACGCCTTGGAGGCTGTCAAATGAGCCTACTCCTTACTATGAAGCCGACAATAAGTTTAATGTACCTAAAAAGGCAGTATAAATATTTGCTTTGAGGAAAATTTCAATATTTATTTAAATATATATATATGATTTTTTTATTATTTAACAGTTCAAATATTGAAAAAAGTAGAAGTCAAAACAGATCTTTTTGACAACCAGTAGGCTGCATGATTTAGCACTGTAGCCTTTTTGCTTTTTTAATATAAAGGTAAAACAAAACAGCGACGATGCAGAATTTTCCCAACAATTATCTTTCTAAACAGACCTTAAATAAATAAATAAACCTTTGAATTACTAGCTTTAATTTATTGATACATACATATAAAATAGCTTTCATAAAATACATGTATTCATCCGTTTGCGATGCAATATTGGTCAAAGGCCAGTTGTTGGTCAAAAAAGAGAAAATGGTGACGTTACAATGCAGTGAATATTTCAACAATGTTTGTATTTTTTCTATGAATGTATTCACTTGTATAATTGTATTCTTATTCCATGTATATACGTATAACTTAGCTTATTTACGCATACTTAAAAGTGGTAGAGCCACGCTGTAGACATATTTGTGTACAGCATGAATGGGCCGGCTCGATCGGGGTAGTACCACTGTCTCACAGAAAACCAACGTAAAGTGACAGTTTACTGTCGCGTTTCGTATGGTAAGTGAAGTGAGATATCCGGAGGCCCAGATTCCCCCTTCCCTTCCCTAATCCCTATTCCTGTCCTTTAAGGCCGAAAGCGCATACGTGATACTTTCGGTATTGTGGATGTTCATGGGCGGTGGGAATCACTTAATATCAGGTGACCCACTGGCGCGTTTGTCGGACAGATATAAAAAAAAAAATTGCCCTGATAATACACTTAAGTAATTTTGTTTTCAGTTTGTGCATGTTCTATTGAAAGATACTCTACTTGCAGTTAAGTTGTATTCTATATGATTCGTATATATATGATACATGCGTCTTCAATCTTCATCCATCCACATCCTCAGCACATGCGTGAAACAGTGCCTTTTCTGCACATTAATATTACCAGAAAAAGTACATGTCAATCAATTTTAAACTCTATTTATAAAGCTATAGAGACTAACAAATATTTAAAAATAAATTTTACAACTTATGCGTATGAAATAAAGTTGGAATTTGATTGCAGTAGCATCGGATAATGTTTATAGTAACACATTTTGAACTTTATTTCTATAGATATAACGATACAAATCAATTGTGGCTGGTACGTTTGATTTCTTGAATGGACGCAGTGTTACTTCAAAAGTCCAAAGGATTATTTGTAACCACATCAAGTAAGCGATGTGGGGATTTGGCATATTCTTTATAATTCGCTTTGAACATTCAATGAACGCTTTGATAGATCTTGCGAAGTAAAACGCAGTTTTTTTAGTTTATGTTTTAAGAAATATGATTCTTTCTTTATACCGTCCTTAGTTCATTAATTAAGGAGTAATACAATAAGATTTTTTGTAGCATACGGCAAGTAAAGCAAAAATAAAAGTGGAACACCTAATGGTAAGTGATTGCATGTGAGCACAATACCAGGGTTATCATAGAGAAAGAGTTCATTTGGCTTTTCAGTAAAACAAAAAGTAGATAAAAGAAATGCATTAAAAAAACTAAAATGTAGACAAACGAAATACATTTAAAAAGAAATAACAAAAATAGACAAAACAAATAAATTCTCAAAGAATAGTAGACAAAAGAAATACCTAAAAGGGTCAAAACAGCTTATTGCTGCATCATATACTACAGCGCTGATTTTCTGCTTGACCTACTTCAGATTACATTAAATTACATAATACTATGCAATGATATTATATTTATACTATGTATATATCGCGGAGCGTTGGCGGCTTAAAGGAAAAACCCAAATAGTTTGGTTATCTGAACCATTATAATTAAAATTAATATTATATTGCTATGCAAAGAAATTTTCATATGTCAAATATAATTACTATTTTTTAGGTCGGCTAACTATAAAAGCGTATATTTTAGTTTTTTAAATTATAATTTATTTTGTTCTTTTTAATCACAACATAGCATTAAAAAGTACCTACTTACTTATAATTAAAATCTGGACCACAAGATAAAAAATATCTAAATTGATACAATTTTTTATTAACGTGCTGAGCCTGGTTAATATAAAGCCAAGGTTATATAAATATTGTATTCTCATCGGTCCTTCATACGTGTGCAAATGTAAATAAGATGTCTTGAAGTTCAATTTCTAAATACCGTTAATTTAAATACATTTACACCACGTTTACACTAAACCGTGATTCATTTTGTAGATGGGTTTTCAACAAGGAAATATCCGATTACAGATTTCTCTGTCGGTTTGGCGGTATGTCGGACTTAGCAGTAATACCAACATACTGACTAAAATCTGCTCTATCCACTCTTGGCCGCGGGGTACGCTTCCAGACAATGAAAGTAGCAGAGCACTCTACGTTTGTAATCCTACTAATATTATAAATGCGAATGTTTGGATGGATGGATGGATGTTCGTTAATCACGCTACAACGGCTTGACGGATCTGGTTGAAATTTGGCACAGAGATAGATTATAGTCTGGAATAGCACATAGGAGCAATTTCAAAATATTTTGTACCCCCGGTTTTTGCCTTGTCCCTCGACTTTGTC
This sequence comes from Laothoe populi, assembly GCA_905220505.1. Lineage (NCBI taxonomy): Eukaryota > Metazoa > Arthropoda > Insecta > Lepidoptera > Sphingidae > Laothoe > Laothoe populi. The sequence goes on along the minus strand of HG992167.1, from coordinate 3,222,130 downwards.
AATTTATTTTTTTGTAATGACTGACTACTAGCAGAATATATAATTTTAAGCGAAAAAAACATATTATTATGATTATATTTAAATTTTCGTTTTGGTGTTACTTTACTAAATATAACATTTACGAAGCATTTAAACTATTGAAGACCATCGAATTTACCTGTCCCCCTTCTTTCCTTGTGAGAAAATCTTTGATAAATAAATAGTTTTAATGTCGCGAGTGGTTTAGTAAATATAATTTGAACTCTTTAAAGTCGAGTTTATCACTGATTATTATCACTGATATATGATTCTTTTACATATTTTTAATTAAAAATTAATCTAAATTAAAATCGAAAATTTGGACCAACCGGAACATTCCGTTTTGTGACCGCTATATTTTGCAAAAAATCGTCTAAATAAGGAAATATTCGGCTCCTAATGGGAACACAACATATAGTTCTTCATCAAGAGAAGTCATTTTGCTTTCATTGACAAATTAATTTGTGGCCAGCGCCGACGCATTGTTGAGGTGTTCTGTGTTTCAATTTCTTTGCTCAGGTATGAGACCAAGTTTTACTACTATAAATCATTTTTCTTTGATTATTTTAATTGTTAACACATTACAAAGTTTGTATAGTATTTAATATCAAATAGTTAATGGTGCTAAGTACGATGGGCAATTTTTAAATAATTTAAAACTACAAGAGGGTAGCATTATGTGACCTCCGTTTTGTGACTTATTCTACGGTCACATATAACGGACCGGCAAGTCACTACAGGTTGGAATGCATAAAGCTTAGATCATATTGCAAATCCTTACTGACCAAATTAATCACAGTTACATAAAACATAAGTTTTTTTTTATTTCAATTTTATATTTACTGATTGAAGTTTACAGATTATGTGATAATAAACTACGGAGTTCCTATTAATTGATGCCAACCAGTCCAATTTATAAACATAATTAAAATAAAGAAACTAAGAGAATAATAAAAATATGAGAATATTCAAAATCATTGTTTTATTTCTTATCTACCCTGTTCTTCGATTTTTTCAGTAAGTAGTTAATAATTTAGCATAGTTCGAATTTGAGAAGTAGGACTAACAATGTATAAATTTTCACTTGATGTTATTTGTTAACTTAGTATAATATGTATTATTTGGAAAACTTTTAAATGATGTGAACACAGCCTTTGATTTTTAAGACTTCCACTTTGTCACTGTCCCTACAATTTGATGGAGTTAAATCTATGAAAGCATTCGAGTTTTTACCTTTTAAATCCGTGCGACCACTAATATATTTGCAGTCAATGTATTAATTGTCGAAAAAGCTACACATATTATATAAAATATTATACTCTTAGAATAAATTTTAAAAACAACCACGTAAAAAGCGACAGAGTCACAAAACCGAATAAAAAACAATCATTTTGTGTTAATCCTTAAAAGTAAGTCCATTTTCTTAGATTATTTAATGAATAGCGTATATTATTAGTTTAATTAATTTGAAAAAAGGCTAAAAAATATCATCCTTTTCTTTAAAAATTTTTTTTAATCGTGTCACACATCGGAACCAGTCTCGCCACAAAGTCTATTTTGTTTCGATATTATCGGGAAAATGCCTCGAAATCCGCGTTCCTTTTTATATTCCTCTATAATAAACTATATTTCCTATTATATTATAGTCAAAGTAGTGAAAAAAAAAAACATAAAAAATTAAATCTAATTTTACAGCAGGGTACACTTTATTTTGAAATTGCTCATAGACTACTTTTTCCCAGAAAAATGTACAGTCCCCGTTGGATAGTTTAGTTTTTCACAGAACAAGGGATCGACATGATTTTTTTCATAGTGGCAGTTTAGGGATCACAAAATGACATAAGCCACTTTTATCCCTTTCCGGAATCTACGCTTCCTAGGGGATAGCAAAAGATAGAAAGGTTTAATAGCTTAAGGTGCCTCCACGGATTGTACCTATACCTTTTCTTCCAAAAATAAACTCCACGCGGGCGGAGCCGCGGGTAACATCTAGTTGTATACAGTTCTTAAATCAGAATATAAAATAAATTAATAATGTCTTAGCAATTAATTAATTCGTATAAATATAAAGGCGTAGGCATATTTCAATGATATAAACTAAAGAGTGAACCATGATTCACGACGAATGACGTCTCTTTGACCTTTATTATGAATCCTTATTTGATTGTCGATGATTCTTTTGTCTTTGGTTTTTGATATTTAGATTTTCCAAGATAGAATTGAAGACTCATCTGAGAAGTGGTATAAACGTCCCACATCAAGAATATTATGATGTTTAATCTCATCCTATCCTCTCCGTTCCACGCGAGAATCACGCGTACTGGCTTGCGGAGCCACAACTAGCCCGGCCCGAACCAAGAGGTTCGCAAACTCGTATCTCTGCCGCACCATCAAGCTGTGGAACAGTTTGCCAGCTACCGTGTTCCCTCCTTCATATGACCCTGGGTCCATTGGGCGTTGTGTGAAGAAGCTACACAGCAGGCCGGCATGATTACTCCTTAGAATACCCCGGGATCGCTCCGTAAGCGCCGAAGAAGGCCACCGCGGGGTTTTAGCTGGTAGTGTCGGGTGGGGTGTACATAGGGGGTAGGGACTCGGCCCAGCGGCAGCATGGATGGCCATCATCCGGGCGAGGGGGATGCTGGGTCGTAAGACCGGCTAGTCCAGCATACCCGTTTTATTCTTATTCCGCTTCCCCCCGGAGCGGGCGGCAGTAATAAAACGCTTTCCCCGCGACAACAAAAAAAAAGGCCGGCATGATTGTGTCGAGTAGCAAGGGATAGTTGACTCTGGCTTTTTGATGCTCTAATTGTGGGCACTGCGCTTACCATCGTGTAGTGTGACCACTTTGCCGAGCCAGAATAAAACAGATATTCCTTTATTGGACAAGAAGTCACACCGCTATGTGCTGTCTAAAACTTTTACGATCTATATCCACGGGTATATTGAAGAAAAATTGCAACGCAGTGTGGAGAAAAATAGTATGTATTAGTTGAAGAATCTTAATATGGAAAAGTGATTAATTTGAACCTCATTTAAATAATATGTTTATTTATTAATCGCTTGATGTTTTTCTGTTTGATGAGTCATGATACGACTAAAGTTTAATGTAGGGTTGCCACAGATTTATTGCATATTATAAATATAAATTTATAAAGATATGTTACAATTGAAATCCACCAATGACCATGCAGATCTGTTATCTGTTAAGAATTATTTTTTATTTACCTAAAATACTCTAATACAGCCAATACGCCCACTTTTCGCCGAATTTATTACGGTCCCACAATGTGATAAATAATGGTGCGAGCATATCGCCATACCGGGCACAATTCCAGACTTGAGTATTTCTAAATAGAAAAACCCAATATCACTTTACCCGACCCGGGGATGATACCCGAGACTTCGGCACAGCATTCGTAACGCATGCGCAATAGGGTAGTTTCCTGTGTTTAATTTTGTACATTATTGTCTATGCAATAGAATATAATATGCAAAAGAAACTCTTTTGCGAAAACAGAATCCAAATTGCTTGAAAAATGAGGTCACAATATTTATTTTAAATATTGGTATGAGCAAATACTCACAGGCATAAGCGAAAACGATGGCGTATTGGGAACATATCGCTATCTCCCTCGCACAACGGTACAGTACAGGCGATTCGTAGTACCGTGACGTCACGGTATCAGATATGCATCCTTGTACTGTTATTTGACAACTACCCCTTCCAGCAGATTTGAGTGGTGTCTAATTAACTTATTTTTGTTCGGATTCATAAAATTCTTTCGATAATAGGTTTTAGGTAATGTAAGTTGTTGATTAAATAAATAAAAAAAATCGAGTCAACTACCCTATTACAACAGCGCCACCGAGGCAGTATGTGTATTAATATAAGTTTATTTACGAACTTCCTTATTTTTTGTGTTGAGTAAAGACTTATCTGATGGCCTAGTTGGCACTTCTGATTTAATTTCAACATGGCTGCCCTGACCATGATATATCTGATAGAATATCCACGTAATGCAGCTGTTCTGTTGCGTCGCGTACGGCCCTGGAGCCCATAAATCTTCTCCTGCGCTCCCATTTCCAGAGAGTCAAAAAATAAACATTTGTAATAACTCTATTAAGAATACAGATACTTTTTTTAAGACTTCAAAAAAGGAGAAGGTTCATAATTCGTCGGAATCTTTTTTTTTATGTATGTTACCCGATTACTCGAAGACGCCTGGACCGATTCGAGAAATTATTTTTTGTTTAAAAGGGTATACTTCCCAGGTATACTTCCAGGATCTGATGATGGGATCTCAGAAAAATCGAGGGAAACCTTCAAATTTTATAGAGACGCATAATTTGTTTTTCATTGAAGTCGGTGTACTTTTTATGAATTAAAAAAACTTTTTTACTAAACAAATTATAATTTTTTGCAGTGGAAACTTCTATAGCTGTGTTGAGCCTATTTGGTAGACGTAAGTTATGGGTTTACTTCACCGACATTATATTATAGCACGCCTAAAAACTTATATAATTATTGACACACAATCATAAACAAAAAAAGTTCCTACTTCTTGGACACAGTAATACCAAAGATTTAGGTATGTTTTCTAACGTAGTCTACATGACTGTTTGATATTTTTAATTGTATTGTATTTAGTAGCAACCCTAAGACGTTTACCATTTTATGTTGATTTTATTAGTGATAAAATCTATTTAGTCTGTGGAAGATATAAATTAAACTAAATTCGGATGCGCGAATAAGTTTTGTATGCTTTTAAACTGTTTAACTTTTAAAAAAGATAACCAGACATACAATATTTGGATGATATGCGGGGTTTTGAAACTCTACATTGAATTCCTAAGAATTAGTATAACTTCAACGCCCTTTAAATAAATACTTATATTACGTATGTCCAGTTTGCACCCCACATTAGTACAAATGTGTGTGATAAAAAATTTGATTCGAACCTGGGTGTTGTAGGTCTAGTCCTTCGTAGTTGATACCCACGATACAGGTTTTATCTAGGATGGGATCAGGACTATATTTCTATAGGATTATTATTATTACATGTCTGATATATGATCAATATAATACACACAGTTTAAAAAGTAAGGCAGTTATTATGATGCATTTATATACAGCACACACATACACTCACGCCTGTAATCCCCGAAGGGGTAGGCAGAGGTTCAACTAGTACACCCACTTTTCGCCGAATTTCGGTCCCATAATGTGATAGGGTGCGAGCCTATCGCCATACCGGGCACATTTTCCAGACTCCGAGCCAATACTGAGGAATTTCTAGATAGAAAAACCTAATATCACTTTACCCGACCCGGGGATCGAACCCGGGACCTCAGCACAGCAGTCGTAACGCATGCGCAATTACAACTGCGCCACCGAGGCAGTCTATTTATATATAGATTTGTTTTAAATTCCGAAATAAAGTTTTTTTTAAAGTTAAAATCGCGTCAAGGAACTTATAGTAGTAGTTAGTAGTTCTAAAATGAATGAATGACTTAAAAAATTACATTCTCCTTTTTGATGGATATTAGCAAAACGATATTTAATGGCAGCTTTAATTTACCATTAACTGATGTCAACATCAAAATGATATTGGTAATTAACGTTTTTCGTTAATTATTAGCCAAACTCACATTACTAATTTATTTAATGGGTTTGGAATAACTTATTTTTGGTATTTAAATATATTAGGCAATTGTTTAGCAACTCTAACAATAAGTATGTCGACTCTATATATTGCTTGTATTGCACCAAAATGTCTGTAAAAAACATTCATACATTTTCAAATATAAATAGAGTTCGAATTTTAAATACACTGAATAGTGATTGGTAATACTTTTATATTCTATCGATTACTGAATCATAATTGGCGATTTAATTCAAACGATTGTAAGTGTAAATGAAACATTTAAATGCGTACGTAATTTACATTCTATATCCTCATATTGGCAGCGCGCGAGGCCCGTGTTGGATATCCTGTTGTGTTCGCAGGACCAGCAACAGGAAAACACGCATCTTTACATATTATAACCTACTCATTGTCCACACACGTTGCCACTGCGATAATTTCATACGCCTGTTTGTATTAGCTTCGAGGAAATATAAGATAATACTCTGTATACAACGCATGGTAATTATATTTTGATAGATGATTTACTAGTCTGAGGTTCTCAATAGAGACGGTAGACTATGTTTATGAAGTTTTGGACTGCTTAACGAGCTTTACAGGATTAATGCCTTTTAATGAGCCGTAAAGAGTTCATTAAAAGGTCTTTACGAATACTCGTTAAGAAGTCGATGGTTATTGTTTGACTTCGGTACTTGAAATGTTGGGAACCCGCGATCTAACTCATTTATCTAATGCACGTTGCATTTGCTTTTAGTTTCTAGTGCGGTTGCGCCATGCACACGCTTGCAGCGCCCAGCTCGCGCCACAGAAATAACGTGGAATATCGGTCACACACTGAGCGCGGAATGAACGCATCGTTTTAATTGCCGGACGGCGCAGCACTATCGTGCTGGACGCTGGACGCGCCGCGCGCCGCGCTTCCGTTCGACATTTAAAATTCGGGAAAAAAAGCGCGCGAACGTGACGCGCGACGACGACGCGGGAATTCCAATTTCAAAATTTTATTGATATTGTTTGTTAACTTTGAGTGTTTTTTTTAATATTTTTTATAGTGTTTTCAAAAAGTTTTGATTAAAGAATCATTGTAAAAATTAATGTTAAATTTGAGCAAAAATATTGTCGCTATCACAAAGGTCACGGGATGAGTTCGTCGATGTATAATTAGGAAGAAACGCGATAAGCAATCGCGGTCGAGTGCAAATGTCGCCGATATGATGCGCTAGAGCGGTGGCATGCGCGGGCGCGGGCGCGGGTCGCTCGCGTGCACTGTTCAATCATCACATCGAGTACAATGAAGACGTCAAACGCGCTCCCTTCGCGGAATCCCGCGCGTTGAATCACACACCGGTTATCGTGTTTTGAACGGTGAACGGCACAATGTCGTGTGAGGTCGCAAGTTGGATTCCGAACGCGGTGGCGGCGACACTGCGCGCCGATCGCTCCGCGCAGTCTGTACTCGACTGGCTCACGGTGTTACGAGCATCGATAGAGGAGTATGACCCGCTGGTGACCGTGCGACCGCCATCGCCAGACCAAGAAAACTCTGGCCACGACTCCCCAGACAGCGCGTTCGATGAAATCCTCTCACAGCTCGGCAAGGAGATCTTCAAACTTGACGAATATCAAAGAAACCTCGTGCCGGCGGAGAAAGAAGTGTCGCTCAGCATTCTGAACATATTCGACGAGTGCCTTGAACATATGGGTGACGGGCGCGACACCCGCCCAGACACTGAGGAGTGCAGTGATTGTGAATCCACATTATCTGACGTCTCGTTCATGACGAGCACGCCCGCCACGAGTGCGAGAGTGACATGTGACATAAACAATATATTCGATAAGGGTGACGGCACACCGGTGCCGCCGAGACGGATTAAGTTAAAAACACCTTCGACATCTTCGATATACGACAACATGGAAGTGTCGACCGATATGCAAATCGGGAAACGTTTGGAGTCCGACAGCGACTCCGAAAGCACCTGCTGGAGTTACAAGGAGTGCAGCATCGAGTCCGATAGCAAAGATACATACGCGGCTGTGTGGTCTCACTCGAGCGGCTTCCACAACTCGGACAAGATATTGCGTCGCGTGCTGTCACAACACCACGCGACTGTATCGAGACTGTCGTTCGATACGGCGAGCGACTTCGAACCGGCCCGGTACAGTGTGTACGCTATGCACGAGGTGGGAGACGTGGACAGGTGCGCGGAGTCAGTCGTAGCGATGACGCCTGACCGGCCGATCGACGGGCCGATAGACGACGGATACGAACCAGTGCGAGACGCTATCACCGAGAACATTTACGAGGAGATCGAGTATGGTTGTTACACCGATGAGGGGTGCTCGTGCGGCACCAGCGTCGAAGTCGAGAGTTGCTCCATCAGTTCGGATGGTGTGGGCAGGGACAGTCCGCTGTACGCGAATCTCCGAGATCACGACGCGTACGCGATCCCGGCTGACGTGATCTACTGGAAGAATTCGCTCCTGGATCCCTTCTATAACGACGATGAGGAGGATGAAGTGAGTGTTTGTGCACGTTTTAATATTAATTGGCTCTTTATGGTGTGGAGGACAGTGCGTGCGTAATCGAGTCCGCACTTGGTTTGGACGCACTTTGTATTTTAAATCTTTCAATGCATTTTGAAGGTAACAAACAACGTAATTTAATTGATAAAAACCACTAAAGAACCTCCTTTTGCATGATTTTGATGTATAATTTACCTAGCTAATCCCGCATACAAATAATTATTACTTTAATTTTCAATATTTCTCTATCTTTATATTAATCGCAATATATGTCAAAGCAAATAATAAATTCGTCGTTACTTTAATTCTGACGTCATTAAACTAAAGGTGTAGGCGTCACGTTGATTCAAGGACAATTTTTCTATGATGCATAATGTAAATAAGTGCATAAAGATCTGGTTTAGCTTGCGATTACATAGCATGTAAATACGGCATGTTGAATTCATCAAAGGATGTGTGTGAAGACCCGTATTCAAGAAAAATACCTTTGCTATGTGTAGATTTGTGTATACGTTATTTTTGGCGCCAAATAAAAACTGAACAATTACGTAAAAGAAGGTTTTGTTCAAGCGTATGTCATAATTTATCTTTGACATACAACCTTAATAGTATAGTCTATGTTATAGCTTCGAACTTTAGAATGTTTAGAATGAAAAAATATTGTACATGGCTTTCTCCTTTTTAATGGATAAAACCATAGAAATGATTTTGGCCTCGACATGGCTTCTCTGACAATTATAGAAACCAGACAAGAAGTCTTTTCAATTTCATCCCAGATTTCAAAAATAGGTAGAGACAAGGCTGCATGGTGGCGAACCTTTGCCTTCTCATTTGTATAAAAAAGAGAATATGAAACAAAAAAAATGAGACATTATCAAAAACATGGAAAGGAATGTCCTTAGAATTAATGATGTAGTTAGCCGTGAGCAGTCTTTAGATCTTCTAATATATTTAGATTAAAAAATATAACCTAGAGTCGTCGATAGAGAAAAAGTACTTTAATGCTTGTAAATATAGTTAAAATCTGTCAAAATGACGTTTACGACTTTTTAAGTAAACGACGACAGAACAGCATATAAATTAGCAAATAGCCCGTCAAATAGATTAAAATTATATAAACATTATTAGTCACCGGTTCTTAAACGACATACAACACAATTTCTATATAATTATGACTAATTTACCACAGCATTATTATTAAATGGTTTCTTAATGTGTTTACGTCAGCAATCAGTCCCTAAAGGAAGCTGTTTGTGGTTGATTCTATCCTGTAGAAGTATTATAATATACGCACTCATGACTTTGAACACTTTAACTTTAAATTATTCGAGTTGGCATAAATTTTGATATTGTTCGGTGCTGGTTGACTCCAATTCGAAGTATAATTTTATAACAAAATTATTTCTGATCACTATATAACTTATTAGTTACTACTTACCCATTATATCCTGATATATCTTAAACGGGGTAGATATAGCTTCAAACAACTAGTATACTCCTGTTTATCCCCATATCAGAAATAAATTCCTACCCTGGCAACACGTGTGATTTTTCTAATCTAATTAAGTTTTAGTTTTGTAACAATTTATGTAAACGTCTGAAGGACTAGTATCCATGGACATGAAAATTAAAAAAAAACTAATCTAAAAACTCGAAACACAAATTCCACATTCACAAATACATAAATTAATTAATAATTACGACATCGATAGCTTATTTCTGGTTCCCGCTAAAACTCGTTTTTAATCCAGTTGATTCATAAAGCAAAAGAAATGATATCCTTAGAGCTTATAACGGGTTTTTTTGAATATATTCGAATCTTGATAAATAACACTGGCTTAAACACTGTAATCTTTATCTATAACTTTTTTCAAAATGGTGTTAAAATAATGTTTAAATACAGAAAATATTTTTTAATCCATTAAAACAATGATCCTTCATTCATTACTTCGGTAATGAGTACTGTGCATTTCTCGGAAATAGTATTATTTGAAGCAGGTAGCGTGGTGTGGGCAGGTAATTATTTGTAAGGAATTCTTTGTGTTGTTTGTTCTTAGTTCTGCTGCTATGCCACTGACCATTGCATTGCAAACAGCGTTGCATTTCGCAAAAACGGCCCTCTTTTGGAATCGAAAATACAATGTCCGCGACACAAAAATATCAATAATTTACAAATTTCCTGATAATAATTGTATTATTTGTCTTTTTTTAATTATTAAACATCTGTGCCTATTCATTGCCCGTACAATAACACAATCTCATTAACTTACATAATTAAAATATTGCTGATAATTTTATTATTATAACCCGGTTTTATTAAATGAGTTCGCCATTTTATTTTTAATAAATATACGGATTAAAAAAACATCGATGGCTGACTGCTGTCCAAGTTAGGTAAAATATTTTGTTAAATTGCTTTTGTCTTTCAATCAACGTTGGTCAATTGTCTATCACTGCTATCCTTAGTTGGGACAAGCAAAGCCATAAGACACTATCAAGAGTATGATATTCGGTAACAATAGTACAATAAGGCAACTTAATTAACATTGAGCTGCTCTTAAATAATTAAAAACAAATTTAATTAAAGTTTTTTAATGTTGTCCAAAAATTGTAAAACCGTTTTTCAAACGAGCAACGCTGCATTCTCTTGACCGTTTTTCTCTAGCGAAAATGCTATCCGAACGCATTAGAGTAAAAATATGAAGGAATCTAAATAATGTTTAACATTTTATGGCTTCATAAATTAAATGATTTAGTTTACAAAGCAAAATGAGACAGTGCGTGTGATCTTCACATATTTCTGTTGATCCTCATACGTATGATTGACTCTATAACTCAAGTCCAAGTCTCAAATGTATCGAGAATGACTTGTATTTTATTGAGAGCAAGTCTTAACGTTCGAAGTTTTATGGACTTTTGCCCGTATTTGCTTAACCCAAATAGAATTGCATTTAAATTTGCCATAGGACTTATAATAATAATACTAGCCTGTATTAAATATTGTCCTTCTGCTAGGCACAGGCCGCCTCTACTAATGAGTGGGGTTAGGCCTAGTCCACCACACTGGCCTAATGCGGGTTGGCAGACTTAACATACCTTCGAAATTCTTATGAGAATTCTCAGGTATCCTCACGATGTTTTCCTTTACCGTTAAAGCAAGCGATAATTAACATTTAATACACACGTAACTTTAGAAAAGTCAGAGGTGTATGCCATTTGGGTTTCGACCATACGACTTTCGTGTTGACAGTCCGTACCGCAACCAATTAGGCTATCGCTACTTTTAATAGGACTTATAGCATTTAAAAATATCAATGCAAAGAGCACTCCCACGACCATAAGACGCTATGATGTCATTTCCTATTACACGTCATTATCATTGTTTTATAAACACTATTGTCTCTGAAGGAGAGGTAGATTTAATAACGCGTAGAAATTAATTTGTGGTGATACTTTAATAACTCTGAGAAACGGAATATAACTAAGCAATAGGATGAAAAAAGGCACAAGAATTCAGTGGGTCCAAATTCTAACAAAAATTTAAAGGAGTAGACGATGAATGAGAGAGATAAATGACCATAAACTAATTCCAGGTATAAGGATCATAATATGACCATTAGTCATAACAAATTATCAAAGCAGCCCGAATTACCGCGAAACGGAAGTATGGTTTTTTTAAATAGCTGTCTATAGGAAGTTTGTGCTGTGTGGGAATCAAGTTTTTGACCTCTGGTAGCCTTCGTGGTGATTCTTATAAAGAAGAAGAATTAATAGTTGCTGTGTTATTGCTTTTCCTCAAAAGGAACTAGTCTTTAGTACTAATCTATACATGTAATAAGAAATATAAAAACCACTGACCGGAATCCGATGCAGATTTCGGTATTATTAAACAGAAGTTTGACAGCCTCCGTGGCGCAGCGCGCAAGTAGCCGGCTTTGTAACGAGAGGCCGTGGGTTCGATTCCCGCACCGAGACAATTATTTGTGTGACAGCCAGATTTTTGTTTCGGGTCTGGGTCTTGTAGTTCTTGATATCCACGATACAGGTTTAACCTAGTGTGGGGTCAGAACAATGTACCTTTTTTTTTTTTTTTTTTTTTTTTTCCGCGGGGGAAAACGCTTTATCGCTACCGCTCCATCCTGGGGGGAGGTGGAGTGGTTATGTTGGACTCACCGGTCTTACGACCCAACGATAAGCCGTCCAGTAGAGATGGAAATTTCTGAACGGTCGTTGGGCCGAGTCCCTAACACTATTTACACCCTACACCGTAATACCAACCAAAACCCCGCGGTGGCCTTCTTCAGCGCATTATGGTCGGCCTCGGGTTCTTGAGGCTAAGTCGCCCCAACTTCTACCGGAACCTACCATGCGCAGTGCCGCGTAACGGCTCATCTCTAAAGTGGGGCGGGGTTGTTCAGAAATCCCCGCACACCTAAGGACGCCCTTGGCGTCTACAACAGCAATGAGGCTAGACACCCATGCTGCCGTCCATCTCAGGGTCGCACGATGTACAAAAGTTTTATAGTACAAATGGCGCTATAACAGCCCCCCGCTGCGCGCCCACGACCCCTGATGGCCTCTTTAGTCGCCTTTTACGACAGGCAGAGGATACCGTGGCAGAATTCTTTAATGCCCCCCAGTCCACAGGGCGGAAGACGCTGGTTATTCGTGGCCGCGGCGCCTTCTACGCCTCCTCTGACGGCGAGAAGGATCAGAATGTTCCCGATCCCTCTCGGCGTTCTCCTTCTGCGACATTACCCTTTCGCAGAAGTGGGCAACCGCACGCCAGGACCTCGGGCTGGTGACCATAGCTGACATTATGGCCGGCAGCGAGAGGTCTCCTCCAACTATTGTCACGAGAGCGCTGCGCTCGTCATCCCAGGCTGGGCACACTTCCAAGGTGTGTTGTGCCGTGTCCTGCAGACAGTTGTCACAATGGTGACACACGGCCGACTGCTCTACGCCGACTATTCGACACAGGTACTCACCAAAACATCCATGGCCCGTGAGAACCTGTGTCAGTCGGAACGTTGCCGCGCCGTGGCGCCTGTCTAGCCATTGGCCAAAGACAGCGCGCACTGCCGCAACGGTCCTCAAACCCGCTGTTGGGTTATCCAGTCTGAGACGCCACTCCTCCACGGCGGCTCTGCGGAAGAAGCCACGAATGACTTCTATCTCCTTTGGTGCCATCCTTTCTCCGCGCCTGGACGCCGCCTCCCGCCACTGAAATGTAGCGGAAAGTGCCTTAGCGTCCAGGTCCCATGGCAAAAATCCGGCTAATACGCAGGCCGCCTCGTGTGAAATCGTGCGGTAGCCTCTTATCGCACGTTGCGCAACTACTCGCTGCGGCTTGCGCAGGAGAGCGACGCACCGACAGCCTAAAGACTCTACCCAAACTGGGCAGCCATACAAGGCCATGGACCGCACGACTCCAGCAAAAAGTGTTCGACAAGGGGTGTCTGGACCTTCCAGATTGGGCAACAGCCTTCCCAGAGCACCTGCAGCTCGGGTCAATTTCGGACCCAGAGTCTCAAAATGGGCACGGAAATTCCATCGACTGTCTAGCACTAAGCCAAGATACTTCATAGTGGAGCCGATGGAAATTCGCACCCCCTCCACTATTATGTGGGCACCGGCAGGTGGCCTCTTCCGAGGCCCATGGAAATAAAGGGCCTCGGTTTTGTTGAGGGCCACTGTCAAACCCAATCGCCGAATACGGCTGACAACGTAGCCGGTGCCGACCGTCGCGATAATTGCCGCCTCCTGGAAGGTCCTGCCAGACGCTGTTACTAATGTATCGTCGGCGTAGCAAGTGACGCCGACACCCCGGAGATTAGCACCACGGAGCACCCAGTCATAGCCGATGTTCCACAAAAGAGGACCCAAAACGGACCCCTGTGGAACACCGCAGGTCATTGCTCTACGATGCCACCCATTAGCGCCCGGATACACTACGTATCTATTTGATAGATAAGAGTGTACTAGACGCCGAAGATAGGGCGGCACCTCGTGGTACTGCAGTGCTTCTTCAATGCAGGCCCAGGGTAGGCTGTTAAAAGCATTAGCGATATCTAGAGACACCGCTAGGATGACATTTCCCTGGGCCATAGCTTCTTCCGCCTGTGCCTTGACCCGCAGAATGGCATGAATGGTTGAGCGGCCTCTTCTGAACCCAAACTGGGATTCTGCCAAATCCGGACCGACCCTTTCTAGGTGCTCAACGAGGCGCGCGTGAACAATACGCTCGAACAGCTTGCACACCTCGTCAAGCAACACGATGGGCCGGTAGGCCGACGGAGACTCTGCGGGTCGGCCCTCCTTCTTAAGCAGGACGAGCTTCCCAGTTTTCCAGCGCGACGGGAAGTCAGAACTATGTACCTGACTGTTGAGTGTATTTATAAGTAAACAAAAAATAAACAACTTTAATGTAGAGACTGTAAATAAGCTAAATAACTTCCACAGTTATCCGTTTTCAAAACAGTGACAAAAAGCACAATCAAATGAAATTGTTGGTGTGACGACGGACTTTCTGATCACAGAAATCGATAGCACCCTGAACATAATTAAACATAAGATAATGTTGTTGATATGTAATGTTTGCTTGTCAACTCTCGACGATCTTATGAACGCTTGAGATATGAAATTGGGTCAATATTTGATTCAAGCTGGCGCTAGTGTTAAGGTGTGTACACATTATATTAATTAGTTCCTGCATCTCCGTCGTCGCCCTAAATATGTTTTAATATAATACCCACGATACAGGTTTTACCTAGTGTGGGGTTAAAACTATATGTGTGACTGTTGGGTGTATTTATGTTATCTCTGTATACATTGTCCCACTGCTAGGTATGGGCCTACACGGTTAGGCTTCAGTCCGCCACGCTGCCTTAATGCGGGTTGATAGACTTCACATACGTACGAAATTCTTAAGGATATTTCGCAGGTGTGCAGAGTACGTCGCGATGTTTTTCTTCATCGTTAAAGCAAACTATTAATAATAATGAATATTTGTTTGAAAATACAAAATTAGATATCCATATTCACATTGGGTTGCTTTTGCATTTCAAGTGGGCAAAGGAAGTGAGTGTATGCATCTTAACAAGTAGTTATTGACGAAAATAATATTCGGATAATGCGTAATATCTGTTTACTTACGCAATCGTATGTAACGCATACAAATAAATGCACTTTAATATGTTATCTGGATATATAAAAGAAGAAACTGGCTGACTGACTGATCGATCAACGCACAGACTTCGTTAGAGACTTGAAATGTTGACAGTAGGTACCTTTTATGACGTAGGCATCTAAGGGGGTAAAATAGGGGATGATTATAAGTATGAAAATCCGTCATTTTTTAATTTGAACGCATGAAAATTAGTATTTAGCCTTTTAGTTACAAATAAAAATATATATTACAGATTTTTTTAGAAATTCCACACCTAAGGGGGTAATATAGGGGAAGAAAGTTTGTATGAAAATCCGTCATGTTTGAAGATAAACGCATGAAAATTGGTATTTTGTATTGTATACTTTTTCTCCCAAATATGACCTCCCCGCAGGCGAAGCTGCGAGCAACAGCTAGTTTGAAATAATTATCAATTAGTCTAACATCGAAGATTTGTTCTCGAATATACTTGCTTAAGGATATTTTTTGTATTATAAAGTCATAAAAAGTATTTTAAAAGACCAAATAATATGGTCTGGGTTTTTATAATCTATATTCTTTCCTTGGGTTTAAAGTTGTCTGTATCCAAAGTTCGTTAATATCGGTTAATTAACAAATTATCTTTAAAATATTTTAGATATGGAGACGTCATTACGCAATCAAATAATTGATTTTATTTAGCTTACTTATGCTTACGATAATCTGAATAATGAGAGTTAATTCATTACTCTAAAATCACGCATTTCCTAATGTAGTAAAGTACCCAATAACATTCCCTTAAATTCAAGTAACTGCTAAAACTTCAACAATTAAAATATAGCGATAAAGAACTAGAAAAAATAAATCATGTAACGATGTAAGAAATGAAATTACATAATATCAAATGATGCATGAAATACGTTGTATATACCAGACAGCCCATTTAAAGTGTTGCAAGCTTTCGATTTCATTGGTGCATTGAAAATTGTTTTTGCATTGGCGTATTTAACCGAGTTAGGGACATGCAACGTGTTGCCAGTTGCTAATCGCTTATTGCTTAATCTCGAATAATATATTCGTAAATTTTTGACCTGTTCTTTATGTAATAAGCTGCCAGAGTAATTTTTTATTGTAATAAAAAGGCTTATAATAAAGCTACCACCAAAAATGAAATAAATAATAAAAAATAAATAACACCCAACAGTCACACACATAGCCTCGATCCCACACTAAGATACAAGTCTTGTGTTGTGGGTATCAGGAACTACGAGACACTTTCGGTCTCACAACACCCAGACCCCGGACACAAATGTCTGTCTGCCTATATAAATCTAACCTACGGCTTCTCGTTTCACATCTGTGCAAAATATTCAAAATAAGGAAGAATTAATTAATGAAGCATTTGAATATCTTGCTGACGTCACTTATTAGTACGCCATACAATTTCCATGCTTTCCATTACGAGAAAGAGACCGAGCATCCCTTCCTAATTAGACTAAAAAAATTACATCGGATATTCATTAGTCGGTATATTTATTAGAAATATCGCAATATAAAATACAGAAGTGAAATATAATTTTTTTATGAAACAAGTGGCCGACTAACCTTTATATATATAATTCTACTGTACGTATTTCACTGAACTCCTAAACGGCTGGACCGATTTGAATGTTTTTTTTGTATTCGTTTGGGTGGCGCCCTGGATGGTTTAGATTCAAAAAAATCAGCCCGGCAGATGGCGCTACAGTCGGGCCCTCTAGTGTATTATAAAAAAGTAATTGAGTGTTTGTTATGACAGGCTACGTGGCCAGTGCACGAGTCGGGTTTGAAACGAGAGGTGGCGTATTCGATACCCGCTCTGAGACATTTGTCTGTGATGTTCAAAAATATTTGTTTCGGTTTTGGGTGTTGTGGGACAGTATATGGCGAATCTATTTAATAGAAATACTATTGGGTAATACGCAACATAAATCTTATATAATTTTGTAAAGTATAGAGCTGTGTGGTCTTATATCTTGAAGGTTTTCAGCTTATATAGTTGTAAAAAAAATATTGATAGTCTTTCTTTTTTTAAGAAATCTATGCTGATGTGTGTATAAATTTTTTATAAAACTAAAATTGTAGGCAACATTCAACTTTGAATTAGTTTTATTTTAAAATTACTATCACCATATCAGGAACAAAATTTAATCCCAGGCAACCCGTGTGATTTTCTCGAATTGAGAAACTCAAACACTAATGTCATTAGAGCTAGGATTTGAACCTAGGACCTCATCGTTTTTACTATCTAAATGCGCTGCAGTAGTTAATTTTCATAACGTGACATAATGTCCAAACTTTACTATCTAAAATATCGGCAATGCGTAACTTAAACAGGATCACGGAAGTTATACAAATAGATAGAAACATAAAAGTGTATCTATATAAAAATTTCGCAACGCTGTCCGTACTTAGCAGTCAATAGTTGTGGTTGGCTTCCTGTCCTTGGGCACACATGGCCAATTGGTCGGAACCGATTGACGCATTATTTTGGCTGTTATGGCTTAGTGAATACATTCATCATGCGCACCGCTAGAGAGTGGAACACTTTGCCGGAGTCTATATATCCCGAAAATTATGACCTGGGTATCTTCAAGTCAAGAGTGAATAGGTATCTTTTAGGCAAGCGTGCTCCACCGTAGACCACATCATCACTTTCCATCAGGCGAGATAGTGGTCAAACGCAAGCCTATTTCGCTTAAAAAAAAATAGGTGTGGGTACGAAAATTCTAGAACTGATCTTTACGCAATTGATTTATATTGTCCAATTCGTTTATTCGCCTCATTGGTAATGTATTTGGCAAAAAATATTTTTATTTACTGTTTAATGTGCCAAGTGCACATTAAACTGGAAATTGACAATCTGGAACAAGGATTTTTTATTCAACATAAAAATTGTTTTAAGAAGGAAGAACTATAGGATTTTACTGGCGTAAGCAAAGGTTATTGTGCATTATTATGATTTGCCATAATCGCATAAAACAGTGATAAATATTAGAAATTAATACCAAATAAATGGAAAATTTGTTTCGCTATAAGTTAAAAAGTAAAACTTTTAAATCAAATCATGAAATTAAATAAAGTCTGTTTAAGGCACGAGAAATATCAAAAAATGTAAAAACGTTATTCTGTCCATGGTGCAAATAACGACAGATAAGGCTGCACGGTCGGCAACCTGTGCCTGTTCTTTTTTTAAAGTGAGAATTGAACAAAAAATGTCGATGGTTGACTCAATAGAGTTTGAAAAAAGAACTGATTTGAAAACTAAGATTCTTTGTATAATTTAAAAACAAGCGCTATTACAAAACAAAGTGCAAGCGAAGACAAGCAGTTCACGTATGTGTTAATGTAAATGCAATACGGAATGTTAAAGCGAGTATTTACCAACGAGTCACGAACGTGGTTTTTTACGTGAGTTGCGCCGCACTGATGCGTCTTCAATGATTTTCTATCTAATCTAAATTGGAAATGAGTTCAAATTGATGGTCAAAGGCCTCGTAACGAGCCTACGTGGTGATTTAATAACTTCAGCTGTCATTTCATCAGATTTTGTAGGTATACGTGTGATGGATTGATTTGAAAATTCGATTTGTCATAATGGTTTGTTATGGTTAATATTACACATTACGACATAATATAAAAATCTGTCCTTGTCCGGCTGGCACAACCAGCAAACAAAGTTTAAAGTTTTTTTTAAGTGGCAGAGCCACGCTGTAGACATATTTGTCTACAGCATGAATGGTCAAGCTCGACCGGGGTAGTACCACTGTCTCACTGAAAACCGAGGTAAAGTGACAGTTTACTGTCGCGTTTCGTATGGTAAGTGAGATATCCGGAGGCCCAGATTCCCCCTTCCCTTCCCTAATCCTTATCCTGTCCTTCAAGGCCGACAGCGCATACATGATACTTTCGCTATTGTGGATGTTCATGGGCGGTGGAGATCACTTAACATCAGGTGACCCGCTGGCTCGTTTGTCGGACTAAACTATATAAAAAAAATGCAAGCTTTCGATAAATATGTAGAAACAATTTCGAAATTGAACATCTGTAAGATATCTTCCAATTACAGTGATCATCATAATAGTACCATAGGTAACCCATAGATACTCTTCTTATTTTCTTATTATTAAAATCTCACACTGTTTATTTTTTATTAACAATAAACACAAGTGGCCAGTTGTCCGGATCAAGAAGGCTCAATCAGCCAAGTGTCATCTATCGTCTCTAACCCACTTTTACCTATATTTTAATCATTAAATAGACAATATGCTAATAATGTTGCACATAATTTTTTCGTATTTAGATGTCTGTTACGCCCAAAACATTACACGTTACAAATGCGATGACGTTTGTTCGTCGACAGCGCTCGCGTGAGTTAACTATCTAACCAGTTATAAGAAACGAGATAAGAAAATTGGTAATTTTTGTTATGAATTATGTTTTCTTCTATGAATGGATGTTACAACGACCTCTTTGTTTTCATTGATTGCGTAATTGTATGGTGTTATCTGGGCGCGAGTGAAATCTTCGTTGATACTTTATGTTTATTTTGAATAATCTGTATATATAACAGAAGAAACTGACTGATCGATCAACGCACAGCCTAAACGGCTGGGGTTAAATTTTGACAGTAGGTACTTTTTATGACGTAGGCATCCACTAAGGAAGGGTTTTTGGAAATACCACCTCTAAGGGGTTAAAATAGGGGATGAAAGTTTGTATGAAAATCCGTAATTTTTGAACTTAAACGTATGAAAGTTAGTATTTCGCCTTTTAGTTAAAAATAAAAAATATATGTTACAGGATTTTTGGAAATTCCACCCCTGAGGGGGTAAAATAGGGGAAGAAAGTTTGTTTGAAAATCCGTCATGTTTGAAGCTCAACGCATGAAAATTGGTATTTTGTATTGTATACTTTTTCTCCCAAATATGACCTCCACGCGGGCGGAGCCGCGAGCAACATATTTTATAAAGTACATGACAATACCTTACTGCCCATGGCGTAGTGTGAAGAAGCTACACAGCAGGCTGGCATGATTGTGTTGAGTAGCGGGGGTTAGATCGTCTCTCGCTACTAGATACTCTAATTGGACGGCACTGCGCTTACCATCAGGTGCAAGGTGTTCACTTTGCCCTGGCAGGATAAAAAAAATCAGCGGTATGGGCTGCCGAAATTATAGTCGCCATAATTATAGGTGCGACACAATCCAAATGGCATCCAATATACCACTTTAATTATATCTCACTGGGGTTGAGCCTATGTGTGACTCTTGTGTACAAAAAAAAAGTTCTTTTTTGTAGAAAATAAAAATCTGGTGTCTTATGGACACCCGGTTGGAATGGAGTTACTTTCGCTATATCTTTTTAGTGTATGTATTATGTAATGACTAAATAAAAAAAGTTAAGATTATAAATATTTTTCCATATTCTGAAAATTTAAAATGTTTTAGTTTCCTAGGTGATCGAAAAGCGCCTCAAAAATCACTACAAAAAGATGTCGGTTTTGGTATCGTTTTTCATTGTTACACTTTATTTTTAAAAACGTGCGTTAAGGTACTTCGTTTCAAAAATCTTAGTCTCTGAATACTTTCGGTTGGTGTCACATTACAATATTAAATTAAAATTGTCCTTAATATAATAATTATTAATAAATTAGCTTCGGCCCCACGCATGCCTTTCAAAGGTTCGGGATTAGTCCCGTGAATATAGTAGACATACATGATAATAACAATGTTTAAATGACACATAATTATATTAATAATACTAGCCCTGTATTAAACATTGTCCCATTGCTGGGCACGGGCCTCCTCTACTAATAAGAGGGGTTAGGCCTTAGTCCACCACGCTGGCCCAATGCATGTTGGTACACTTCACATACCTTCGAAATTCTTATGGGAATTCTCAGGTATGCAGGTTTCCTCACGATGTTTTCCTTCACCGTTAAAGCAAGCTATAATTAACAATTAATACACACGTTACTTCAGAAAAGTCAGCGGTGTGTGCCACTTGGTTTTCGAACATACGACTTTCGTCTTGACAGTCCGTACCGCAACCAACTAAGCTATCGCTGCTTATGACACATGTTTCGATTTTATAAACAATAGAAAGTAATTTAGCTGTACTAGTCACTGCGTGGTGCAGATATTACTTGTTTGTTTTTCAGTGGTATCTCGGCTTGACCGCATTACGTCATTGGTGACACACGCAGTTCCAGATCTGTCATTTATGACTCTATCATGAGTTTACAGCCACAGACTGCATAATTAAATCGTTCATAAATTAAATCATAATAAAAACAGGCATTGGGACTACCGACAGAAGTGAAATCTTAATACTTTTGGTATATTTTGAAACAGAGTCCATAAATAGTAACTTTGTTTATATTGCTTGTCAATAATTATAGAACTTCACAAGCGTACTTATGTCAGAAGTAAAATAATCTGAGCGTGATGGTCGCGGGAGTTCAGTGATTTTTTCCCATTTAAAAAGTGCCTAAGGAAGTTTTCACTTCAAAAGTTTTCGCTTTAAAAATAATATCAGCTCTGTATACACTATACACTGCCCTTTAGCTGTTCACGGACCTCTACTATTGAGAAGGATTAGTGCAACAGGCTGGCCGCATGCGAGTTGGCAGCTCAATTCTAATGGATAGCTCTCAAGAATCTAGGCCTACATGATTGTGTCGAAAGTTTTTTATATACCACGATGGTGGCAAACAAGCTTACGGCCAGCCTGAAGGTAAGCGGTTACCGTAGCCTATGGACGCTTGCAACACTAGGAGCATCACATGCGCGTTGCCGCACCCAATTATAGGTGTCTCTCGCTACTTGATACTCTATCTAGACGACACTGCACTTACTATCAGGTGCAATGTGGTCACATTACCATGCCAGAATAAAAAACAAAGTTTACTCCTGATGTTTTTCTTTGCGGTCAAAGAAAGTGATATGATTAGTGAACATATACGTCACCACGAAATATCTGGAAGTATGCCATATCGGTTTCGAACCTTCAACTGTTTTGTCTCGGTTTGCCCTAACCACCCCCAACTAGGCTATCGCTGCTATTGTCTTAATTGTCAAGATCATATATAAATTATAAATATTTAGCCGCTTATTGTTCGTAATAAAACAATAGTCACAGCACAGCAGTCGTATAACACATGCGCAATTACAACTGCGCCACCGAGGTAGTCTTAAATATTTTTGTATTTCATAGTTTATGAATTGAGGAAGGTTATAACCAACGAGGCATTATTTTACTACTTAAGAAATAATCTGTATATATAAAAGAAGAAACTGACTGACTGATCGATCAACGCACAGCCAAAACGGCTGGGGCTAGAGACTTGAAATTTTGACAGTAGGTACCTTTTATGACGTAGGCATTCACTAAGAAAGGGTTTTTGGAAATACCACCCTTAAGGGCGTAAAATAGGGGATGAAAGTTTGTATGAAAATCCGTCTTTTTTGAAGTTAAACGCATGTAAATTGGTATTTGGCCTTTTAGTTAAAAATACAAAATATATGTTCCGGGATTTTTGGAAATTCCGACCCTAAGGGGGTAAAATAGGGGATGAAAATCCGTCATTTTTTTAAATTAAACGCATGAAAATTGGTATTTTGTATTGTATACTTTCTCTCCCAAACATGACGTCCACGCGGGCGGAGCCCAACAGCTAGTCATTGATAAGATAATGCTCAAGCTATCTAATTATCGACGCCTCAGCTGTGAAACACGAAGTTCTATAAAAACTTTATACGAAATATCTAATATAGAGCGATCATTCCACTCCGAAATCCACATGACTAGTGCCATTAGAGTGATAACGCTCTGCCAGCCCTGCAGATGGCACCCTCATCAGATAACAGCTGTGATTTATTGATCACTGCTCTGTATTTGTTATTATAAAGTTTATATGTTTGTACAGATTTTTTTGGTTTGATAATGGAGCAATAATATATATACGGAAAAAAAATTACGTACGTAAATTTTTCGAAATTGTACTTTGTTCGAATGTTTTAGGTAGATAATTTGATTTAGTTGTTATTTCACTGTTAAGCTGGAGAAATCTTATAGTCAAAAAATCTATATGAAATTTGGGATGAAAGAATAGTAAATTACAAAATGGCCAATAAGAAGACTTATCGAATTATACTCGTCTTGCTTTTTGTTACAAAAACTCCAGGCAAAGAAATTATAACCATACAGCCAGCTGTAATTCCTAAACATTTTAAAAGTAGTGAAAAATAATAAATTAAAAGCAGCCTGCAAGTTGCAACTAGCCACAAAATGACTGTTCGAAAATTTAAAATAAATTTAAAATTGTAACAGCCAGTAACAAAAACGTTCGGATCGGATTCAATCGCAAGTAGAGACTATCCCGCCCACACACCCGCCATTGTAACTCCTGTTTAGCCAGGATCAACAATGGCACGCATTTTTTCGACACCGAGTAATGAAACTCGGCGAGTCTCTGGGAATGCTTCATAACTGTCTTTTATCCCGCAACGAAATTAATCGCAAGTAGTAAAAAATAACTTGCTGAAGTAAATTCCAATTGTAATAGACAAAACTATTACACAAAATCAATTCGAGGTCGTATTTTAAGGTCACCTACATTGTTGGCAGTTACGACTAACAACTTGAACGGACTTGCGACGCAGAACAATATCACATAAAATGCTGGTTGCATGCAAATTGCAATTGCCGATTGCAAGTCATCTTCCTATTATGTAGGATTCTTATGAATATTATTTACATGTAGTATTATTAGGTACATGTCCTACTGTCGACGAGTTTGTAAAACACAACATATTGATCGTTGTTTGTTCACACTGCCAGCGAGAACTCTTGTTCATCGCAAAGGCAAGAACTACATTAGATAAATTCACGCCTGTAATCCCCGAAGGGGTAGGCAGAGGTAACCAGTACACCCACTTTTCGCCGAATTTATTACGGTCCCATAATGTGACGGAGGGCGAGCCTATCGCCATACCGGGCACAATTTCAAACTCCGGGCTGATACTAAGTATTTCTAGATAGAAAAACCCAATATCACTTTAAGACACTTTAGAGTCTTAGACAAGAACTATCAAAGAAAAAACACATACTGGACATTTCACACTCACCACACTCTCTCATCGTTAACAGGTCAGATAAGTGCTTGTATCTGTAAGGTCGTAAATTCGAGTCTGAAGACGGGAATTTTTGTGTCCGTCGATTCTTAAAATATTTAGCTGGGAGAAGTGTCCGACATAAGTAGGTAAAAGTCTCCTCTAATATCATTCAATGGAGACAATACATCTACTCTGTTTAGCTTTTCGTAAATATTAAAAGAAATGAATCTGTTACACTTTGGGCTACGAGCGGCTGTGAAACGATAAGCCGCGTGGTCGATTCCTGCACCAATACAAATATTTGTTTTGGGTTTCGTGTGTTGTATTAATTATTTTGTTGTTCAACGGTAGGCAGCGGCTTGGCTGTGCCCTGGCATTGCAGAAATCTATGGGCGGCGGTGACTACTTACCATCACCGTACTACTTACCGTGGCCCGTCTGCTCATCTGCCTATCGAGGCACTAAAATATTTTTTTTATATGTGTTATACTAAATGTGCCTTCGTTACCCAAAGCGCTCACTATAATATAATTTGCTGATGGTAGGATATTCATATCCGCCCGGATAGCGACCACCGTACACAGGGTGTAAAACCCGCCATAGTGGCACACGCAAGTGTGCCGCGTTCCGGGATCAGCCAGTGTACATCCGGTTTTTCTCGGGGGTCTAGAGTTGGAGTACAATGTTTGGCCATTTTGCGGCCTTCTGAGTACTCTGACAATAGACCCTCGACCGCTTCTTCCCTTCTTACCCGATGGCGTAGTGTGAAGAAGCAGGCCGGCATGATTGTGTTGAGTAGCAGGGGATAGATCGTCTCGCACTACTCGATACTCTAATTGGACCGCACTGCGCTTACTTACCATCAGGTGCAGTGCGGTCACTTTGCCGTGCCAGGATAAAAAAATAATAATAATAATAGTTTAATATTAAGCATGTAATGTACTTTAAACCTACTCCGAATATTGATACCACAATCTACTATCACATTCTCGCTACAATTACAACACATCTAACCTAATTAACAACAAATAATAACAAAGTGAAACATCACACTCAGCTGACATTTGCGCGGCTCGATGCAAACTGCCGGAATTCGTTGCACAAATATAATAAACAAAAAAAATAAGTAATGTTCGCGGAATTTTCGACGGCGTATTATCCCGGTAATTGGTTCGAAGGATCGAATTCATTTGAATGTGTTGTAATTTTATTTATTGAGATACACTCGCGTATCAATAGAATATTAAAAAGGTAAGGTAGTACGGAGTAAATAAAAGCCAAAATCAATTTTATTTCCATAACGTTAAAGTTGAAAATAGCATGTAAGAACGTTGCCAGTATTTTGTGTATGCCGGCATGCAATTGATACGACACTGGTTAACGCGAAAAATGTACTTTAACAATTTGATAGCGAAAAATCTGTCACTTTATGTACACTCATTGTGTTTCATAACACTTTTCTACATTATGATCTTTTCTATACAATTTTTATTATATATTTTATATTATATAGCTGCTATATTTTATAGCAGCGATAGCCTAGTTGGTTGTGGTACGGACTATCAAGATGAAAGTCATAGGTTCGAAACCCAAGTGGCATACACCTCTGACTTTTCTAAAGTTATGTGTGTATTAAAATGTTAATTATCGCTTGCTTTAACGGTGAAGGAAAACATCGTGAGGAAACCTGCATATCTGAGAATTATTTTATATTACTCATAATACTAATACTAGCCCTGTATTAAACACTGTCCCACTGTTGGGCACGGGCCTCCTCTAGTAATGAGAGAGGTTAGGCCTTAGTACACCACGCTGGCCTAATGCGCGTTGGTAGACTTCATATACCTTCGACATTCTTATGAGAATTCTCAGGTATGCAGGTTTCCTCACGAAATTTTCCTTCACCGTTAAAGCAAGCGATTATTAACATTTTATACACACGTAACTTTTAATAATTCAGAGGTGTATGCCATTTGGGGTTCGAACATATGACATTTGTCTTGACAGCCCGTGCCGCAACCAACTAGGCTATCGCTGCCTTTTTATATTGCTGCATTTTTATCACTGATTTACTACAAATAGAGTAGCCTTCTGCGTTATTTTGTATATTATTGGACACTGCTATATACTGTGGACCGCCTTGCTGGCGCTGATTTGTACACGCGGTAAGATTGCTCTGCTGAGATCTCGCGTCCGAATCCGGGTCGGGTAAAAGTGATATACCGTTTTTCTACCACAAAATATTCAGTATCAGCCCGGAGTCTGGAATGGTGATAAACTCGCCCTCTATCACATCATAGGACGGCAATAATCTCGGCGAAATTCGGGTGTATCGGTTACACCTCTGCCTGCCTTCGGTGATTACAGGTGTGAGTGCGTATGTATATACTGTGGACGGTAAGGCAAAGTAACCATACTGCAACTGACGGTGCGTAGTGTCGTCCAGTTAGAGTATCAATTAGAGACAACTATACCTCGCTACAATAATCAAAAATCACATTGTAATATTACAACAAGACTTCTCTAAGAGGTGGTGGTAGGCAGGCTGTTGAGTATCGGATAGAGGTGGGTCGTTGACGGTTTTTGCGTTAACGAAATGTTGAGTTTACGTTTTTAACTGGTTTGCAGAAACATCCACAGATCTATACGTTAATTTTCCGGTTTGTTAGCGTCTGTCATTGATTCAACGACGTTGAATGAAACAGGTTGATAAATTCAACCAGTTTTGCAGTAAAGAGAAAACGGTTGACTCGTGAACAGTGAAGAACGTCAAAAAAACGGTTCGTTGATTCAACGCCCACTCCTAGTATCTGATTTCGTATGGCATTAATGTAATAATGGTAGGGTTTTTTTAACAATAATAACACCTAACAGTCACACACATAGTTTTGACCTCACACTAGGTAGTACCTGTATCGTGGGTATCAAGAACTACGAGGGACTACGGTGCCAAAACACCCAGACCCCGGACACAAATATCTGTCTGTCACACAAACATTTGTCCCGGTGTGGGAATCGAACCCACGGCCTCTCGTTTCACAGCCGGCTACTCGTCAACTGCGCCTCGGAGGCAAAACTCTTTGTTTACGACAACAAAGCGTGGTAAAGCCTGCCGCCAATCACGTACGCAGACGGGCGGACGCCGTCGTATTAGTGCTAAACGCACTACATAAGGTGACATATTGTGAACACCGCCTTATGTCTGCTGCATTTGTAAGGACGTGCGGGTGTGGTTGTAGTGACGGCGGGGAGGACACGGATATGAGCGGAGAGTTTAGATTTAACTTGATAATAGAACATGATAACTATCAAAATTGTCTGAGACTGTGGTTTGTGTAGTACACAACAAAGACCAAGATTTGTCTTGATTACGGCCTAGTTTAATTATCTAAAACCTGTATTCAAGAGCGATATTTACTTGATCTCTTAGCTAACGATTTCTGTATGTTATTGGTTTAATTATTGGTGCCAAATAAAAACTGTCCGTGATGACGTGTACAAAAATCTGCGCATAGGAAAGAGCTCACTTTAGTGCTTCTTGCATGGGCGGAATACCACGTAGAGTTCTTTACTACGATAATTTTATATATAACTAGCTGTTGCTCGCGGCTCCGCCCGCGTGGATGTCATGTTTGAGACAAAAAGTATACACTACAATAGACCAATTTTCATGCATTTAACTTCAAAAATGAAGGATTTTCATACAAACTTTCTTACCCTCATTAACCCCCTTAGGGGTGGAATTTCCAAAAACCCTGAAATATGTGTTTTTAATTTTTAAGTGTAAGGCCAAATACCAAATTTCATGCGTTTAACTGCAAAAATGACAGGTTTTCATACAAACTTTCTTCCCCTATTTTACCCCCTTCGGGGTGGAATTTCCAAAGATCCTGAAATAATTATTTTTTATTTTTGACTAAAACGCTAAATACAAATTTTCATAAACTGAACTTCAAAAATGACGGATTTTCATACAAACTATCATCCCCTATTTCACCCCCTTAGGGGTGGTATTTCCAAAAACCCTTCCTTAGTGCTACGTCATAAAAGGTACCTACTGTCAAAATTTCAAGTCTCTAACCCCAGCCGTTTTGGCTGTGCGTTGATCGATCAGTCAGTCAGTCAGTTTCTTCTTTTATATATACAGATAGAGGAAAACAGAGTTAGTCTATAGTCAGTAGTCTACTATGAATAATTAACTTTCTAATAATTTTTAGTATGACTAACGGATTGACTTAATAAACCAATATCTAAATAGTATCTATTTATTACAGCAGCTTTGTGGCGCAGCGGGTTGGTAGCCAGCTGCAAAACAAGATGCCTCGGGTTCGATCCCCGTATAAAGACATATGTTTGTCATACAACCACAAAAATATGTTTCGGGTCTGGGTGTTGTGGAGCCGGAGTCCCTTGTAGTTCCTGTTACCCACGATACAGTTTTGACCTAGATCCCATACTATTATATTAAACACAAAAAGTATTTACTATTTAAAAACAGAGAAATCAACAAATACTATTCATAAACAATACATTTCGACGAATTCGCTCAAAATATAAATTATAATTATGTTAATTATTAATATGAAGTTAGCCTTGTATGACTGTCCTACTATTAGGCCGTACATGTATTCTATACTAATGAGAGGTTAGCTAGCCCGTGTCTAAACAATATTAATTCAAAGTACAAAATAAAAAACATTTGATTTTTTCCTTGTACAAATAATACAATGCTATGAAACCTGCACTCTCAAAATCTATTTAATTCGCGAACAGATTACGGACTATAGTCCTAGACTATAGTCTCAGAGCAAAAGTTTAAGAGTTAAAGCTGTTTCAACCGCTGGAAACTGCTAAAGTCACAGGCATTCACACTCACTCTAGTGATAATCAAGTTTAACGAGATGTGCGTAAGCTCATACGCGAGTAATGCAGTGTGTTATTTTCGCGCAAATTGCAGCTCCTCTGCTTGCAATTTCTATTGTTGTTTTTTCAATCATTCAACTACGGCTTACAAAGAATGCTAGCTACTTGTATTGGAAACACTAACGCTCTTAAACGTCACCCAACTAGGTATTCAATGACACCTGGCCACAGCTTTCTTCCCTTAAACGCTACCGCTTCCTCTTCTAATCCCGCGCGCATTCCGGCCGCACCTTATACATTGACAACACTTTGTTTAGGGTTCGCAATAACACTTTGAATACTAAGTTGAGACCTTAAGTGTTATGCTAATGAGTTATTTGTGTTATAATGCAACGTTAACGCGCACTAGTTGAGAAGCGTGTGTCATCATTGCGAATTGTACGGAACCACGCCTTATATTAATGACGTGTTCCGAATAAGAGATTCGCTAATAAATTTTAAAATTAGAATATCAAAATGTACCGCTAGATGGCATTGTTTTTTTTTCTTAAGAAGCAAAGGCGATGCGTCGTTATTTTAAGGAATGTTAATATTTTTTATAAAACTTATCTGTTTTTCGTACTTATGGTATGTAACCCGTAATATATATCCGGAGGCCCAAATTCCCCCTTCCCTTCCCTAATCTCTATTCCTGTCCTTGAAGGCCGACAGCGCATACATGACACTTTCGGTATTGTGGATGTTCATGGGCGGTGGAGATCACTTAACATCAGGTGACCCAGTGGCTCGTTTGTCGGATTATACTATAAAAAAATAGAGGGTTTTGTCCGACAAACTTTAGAATTAAGAGGTGGAATATAGTCTTTATGAAAATATTTTTAAGTAGGTAATGGTTACAGCAAGAATATACAAGTTGTATAAAGATATAGTTTTGATTAAAGTTCTGCTTATTTTGCATTTCTGTATTAGGCACAGTTAAAAGTATTTTATTCATAAAAAGTACACCGACTTCAATAAGAAACAAATTATGCGTCACTATAAAATTTGAGGGTTGCCCTTGATTTTTCGGAGATCCCATCATCAGATCCTGACTTGGTGCCAATGGGACCACCTGGGAAGTGTACCCTTTTGAACAAAGAAAGAATTTCTCGAATCGGTCCAGGCGTCTTCGAGTAATCGGGTAATATACATTAAAAAAAAAGATTCCGACGAATTGTTAACCTCCTCCTTTTTTGAAGTCGGTTAAAAACATAAATTCAAAAACAAGAAGCAAAATATGATTGATTTTTATTACATACTCCATTATCAGTATTAACAAAATTTAAATGAGATTAAATAAACAAACTTCTTCTGGAAATCGGTTGAGAATAAGTTCAACTTAAATACATCAAATGATTCATAAATTAGCATAGAAGACATGTTTTTTTGACTAATTTCCCTGTCCCTGATTTTACTATTTAGTCACTTATTATTAACATCAGTACAAGTATCAGTTTGCGGTTTACTGTAGGTTTATTTGTATTAGTAAATAGCAGCGATAGCCTAGGTGGTTGCGGTACGGACTGCCAAGATGAAAGTCGTATATTCGAAATTCTGACTTTTCTAAAGTTATGTGATATATGAAAACATCGTGAGGAAACCTGCGTATTTGAGAATTTTTCGAAAGTATGTGAAGTCTGCCAACCCGCATTAGGCCAGCGTGGTGGACTAAGGCCTAACCCCTCTCATAAGTAGAGGAGGCCCGTGCCCAGCAGTGGGACAATGTTTAATACAGGGCTAGTATTATTATTTGTATTAGTGAGTATATCTAATTTAGTTTTAAATGCACTAAAATATTTAAACATCTAAGTTAAGAAAGACCTGAAGCCTGTTGCACATCTATTTCTTCTACATCAGACAACTAACTGTTTGTATGTTCACTTAATTATCTGTGCATGAAAATAGTTACAGCAAAAAAGTAAAGTAAAGTACAGGTAAAAAGACTTATAGCAAGGACTGATAAAAAACAAAAAAAACTCTACTAGTTTAAAAAATATACATTTACAATTTAAAAATCGAATCATAAATTAAGAAGCGTGTACATCGGCATGCAGGCCACGCGAGTCGTTTAAAGGCCGATACTAAAATCACCGTAATGTCCGTAACTTCCTCTATTGTGTAAACAACCTAACACACCAACTAACGCAACTCGACGTTGTTTTGTTTGTTTTTATGTAATATGCGGAAGTATTGGGAGATTGACATTTAAAGACGTGTTATAATACTAATGACTGTTTCAAGGTTATGTGCATTGATTTACATTTAAAATTGTTACGTCTTGTAAAAATATAATTATAATAATAGTCAGTTATGCAGTTTTGTATAATAAATAACACACATAATCCTCACCTCAGTAATATTAAAATATCTTGTGTCATTGGTATCAGAAACTACGAAAAACTTTTGGTCTCACAACACTGAGACCTGAAACTAATATTTGGATTACACAAATGTTGTCACAGTGCGTGAATCGAACCCGCGACCTCTCGTTTCACAGCCGGCTGCTTGAACTTTGCGTTACGGAGGCTGTCAATTCAATATCAATTCTGTCTTTAGTCATTTTTCTCAGATTGTTGTCACTTATTTTTAGATTATAAAAGAAGCTAAATAAATAATTACAGTATGACACTATAAAAATCAGCTAATTTTTAAATTACAGAATTTCCAACAAATATTAAACACTCGAATTTCGCAAACACTTCGAGTATTCGATGAGTATTTTCACAATCGACTTCCGTTAGTAAGGTCAGTTGTCTGGCATTGATCTGTACTGCCTAATGGAGTTAAGGTTTAAAATGTACACCACACATTACCATGAGGTATCTAATGAGTGTAGGAACAAAGATAGTAGCCATTCATTGTATTGTTTTTTAATTATGTTAAGAAATACCTTACTGTAAAACAATGTTTGGGTCTTTGTATGCACTTTAATAATGAACTCGGGGAGTGTGTTTTTACTTAAATAGTATAATACTAGCCCTGTATTAAACATCGTCCCACTGCTGGGCACGGGCCTCCTCTACTAATGAGAGGGGTTAGGCCTTAGATAGTAACTAACCTGCCACTTAAATAGTACTGTTTGAAAAACTTTTCTTATATCAGATGTCTTGTTACACAACAATTCATTGCTTTTGATTTTACAGGTTGCAATAATAACATAAAATAATATCTATCCATTCGCTTGCGTTCTTATTCCTGCGATCCTAAATTGCTTAGGCTAAATGTAAAAAGCTACCCTAATAAATGTGTGAACAGGATTCCTTTAAACAAAATATGATATCTTTTGGTCTGCCTAGCTTTTTAATAAAAATAATATGATTGAAATTAACAGCGACTCTTTGATACTACAAACAATCAGCCACAGAGAAATAGACTAACATATTTTGGTTACAATAAGTTCCCAGATATAATTTACATTAGTTGGGGAGCCACAAATATTTTTAAGAAGTATTTTTATTAGAAATTATTTATTTCTTGATTAGAATATGTTTAATATTTTATTTTGTTTGGTTAAAAAATAAATATTTATATATATGTATCTATATGTAAATCTGATGGTGGAAATAATATAGCACATATTAGGTTAACTGTCGCTCTTTCATCATTTGTGTGCAGCCACGTCGTTTTGACAGTCGAGGGCTATATCCCAAAAGTGCCCACCGTGCCTAAAAAGTTTTCACTTCAAACATTGCCGTAAAAATACACTGAACAATAACAAACATAGTCCTAACTAGCTCAAACCTGTATCGTGGGTATCAAAATTACGAGGGACTACGGCCCCCACAACACTCAGACCCGCAACTATAAATCACACAAAAAATGTCTCGGTACGGGAATCGAACCTGCGGCTGCTCGTTTCACAGCAGGCTACTCGCCGGCCACGTAGGATGTCAAGTAACGAGCACCTAATTTCTTACTTTATCACAAAAATATTCTGTTCTTAAACATATCGAGTCTCAGGCGAGTATCAATCGACTTCCAATAGTACTAAAGGTAGGTTATTGCTCCGTAGAGACCCAAAGGTACATATTAGGGCCTTACGAAACGTATTACAAATTAACATAAGATGCATAATGAACACCGTTATACAGGCGCCATTGATTCACTAATAATGCTGTGTTGTGAATTATTTCTGGTGAAATTAAATGAGTTTTGTTTTTAACTGACTGTACGAAGAAAGGTTATGTTGGGTAAATGTATTGAGTTGGAGGTCTTTGAACGTTTGTAAACAAGTTTAAAAAATAAGTGCCATGAAACATTTTTTAAATATTTATTTGATTTGGCAAAGAGCCTATAAATTAAACATTTCTCCACTGATCGCCATTTTCAAAATCTCCCTATACGATTTACTTGGTACTTTATCTTTTATAATTTTTCGTTTTTCGCAATAAATGTCTGTTTTGCACGTGTGTATTACTCATTTAATAGTTATCTGTTTGTCCCACGATATCTGATAATTGTGATAATGACGTCACCCTGGCGTTACTATAGGCGCCGCGCCGCCCTCCATGTTTTTTTGATGACATTATGAGTGACAACAAATGATACATGATATTTTTCAAGCAAATCTCCAAAACCCATGTGTGGTTTTACTAAAAAACTATACCTTGTACATTCAATTTTTTATCATGCACTAATATGAATTCGTGTATTGTATTCATGATCTATTTAAAAAAAATACGAATACAAGATTCGAGAGTTACAGGAGACGGTTTTTCCCATTGGTAGTTAATATATATTTGCGAACACAATATCACTAATTATAGAACGGGGCATTATCCTTGGACAGTCTTTATTTCTTTCATTGTCTGGTACAAGGAAAAAATCCTACATTGTTAACCACGAATACCTCTATTGTACCCATGCATCTTTGAATAAAGTTTTGTATATTGTTTACGATAAGTTTGGTTCTAAATGTTACGCTAGATGGCGTTGTATGATTTAAAGTACTTTTTCATAAAGCATTCTCGTATAAAGCGCTTTGCAGTGTTACTTCGACAAATACGGTAAATTTAAAGATTGGAGCCGTGATCAGTTGCACTTCATCTTGTTTGGCTAAGCCAGTCCATTAATGCAGACAAAACCGTCTACAGAGTAGTTCTAGATCTTCTTGCAATATCCAATATACCAATCCCTGGCAATTCGTATAAAGAATTGTTTAATTTGATCCCATCCTCACTCTTCCATACAAAAACCACGCGTGCTGTCTTACGGAGCCACAGCTTCATGGTGTCTACTACCCTGGCCTGAAGCATCTACATATTCCACACTATTAAGCTGTGGAACGGTTTGCCGGCTGTCTCTCGCTACCCGATACTCTACTTGGACGGCACTGCGCACCATCATAGCAGTGTCACTTTATAATGCCAGGACAAAAGGATATTTTTTTATACTTTAGCTCACAGCTTCTGCTTCACACCTTGCCGCTTTCACAATTCATGTACGCTGCTAATAGACCAACGGACGGTCAAATACAAGTGTGTGTTTCATTCTTGTGGATAGACACGTGCCGACCGACCCACCGATCATCTCCCGTTGTTTCCAAGTTTGTTTTTGTGCGAGCGTTAAGTGCGGCGATAAACCGCGGTTGTGTAAACAACGCGCCCTTTTTAGTTGCACGTAAATATTATAGCGATGAAAATATATCATAACTATTGAAAGCTTCTTTTAACATAAGTCTGTGCATGGAGTAAGTAATGTAATATAATTATTACATTCGCGGTTAGGGCTCCTGTTTTTTTATATTATGGATCAATTCTTGCTAATATAAAAATCGTAAAACGCTTACTTGGACCGGGTTTATGATGAGCAACGGTTTATGCATTTACTAACAGATAATTGTGGTGATTTCTTCACCTTCCTTTGTTTTGTAATATTAGTCAATATTTCCCAAGTTAACTGCTCCCAATTTCCTTAGTTTCGGTTCTTGTTTAGAAAAATTGATAACATTTCGTGTAGACTGCACATGTACAATGTACTAACAGTCGCTCAGTAGTCTAAATTCGCCATAATTTATAATTTTCTTTAATGTAAACGTCTCAAAATTCACAGCTAGGAACCCATTCAATCAATCTGTCAGTTTGAAGACTAGGCTGTATGGTTGTGCCCTTTGCCTTTCCGAAAACAAGAAACCAATATCATCAATCTGTTTAACGTAAACAATTTATGTTTAATTTAATTTTTCGGGGGTCTAAAGTTGGGGAACGATGTTTGGCCGTGTTGCGGCCTCGGCCTAGACCCTTGACCGCTTCTTCACCTCCTTGCACCATAGCGTAGTGTGAAGAAGCTACACAGCAGGCCCGCATGATTGTGTTGAGTAAGGATAGATTGCCTCTCGCTACTAGATACTCTAACTGGACGGCACTGCGCTTACCATAAGGTGCAGTGTGGTCACTTTGCCGTGCCAGGAAAAAAAAATATTGTATTTTTAACACGGATTACGCAAATTTTAGCTTTCTGCATTCTTTCTCCGTATATACTTTAAGTATCCCAATTCTCACATTCATCCGGGCGCGTAATATGCTTAAAAAGTTGTACAAAGTTTTCTCTTCATGAATAAAATCAGAATTAAATATGTAGGATTGACAATTATAATGTGAATTTGTGTAATTTGACAGCTTTCAACGCAACGGTAGAGACAAGTTTTTGTGTGACATTTGTTTTGTGATATTTGTTTTGGGTCTGGGTGTTGTGGGACCGTAGTTCCTCGTAGTGGTTGATACCCATGATACAGGTATTACCTAGTGTAGGGTCAGAACTATGTGTGATTTATTTATTGGGTGTATTTATTTAAAAAAAATAATGTAGAGACCAACCTTTTATTAGGTACTTGAAATGCAGTTAGTTTTTCCCACCAAATGATCCATGTTTGAATTGTGGACAATATGATGTCTCACTGTTAATTGTGGCTCATTGGCGACAATGCCTTGGTGCACGTCTGTCTCTCTCTCATAGCAGTAATTATAATGTGTCAGACAAGGACGGCGATAGAGATGAATGAATGGGAGTCATTCGCATTGACTCTAAGGTCAATAAGGTGATTCAACTCGTGATACGGTGGGCTTAAGGAACAGCTGCGTGGAACCTATTTTGTCGTGGAATTAAGTAGTTATGTAAAAATGCATTTTCAGAGTCTATTGATTTTTAATAACGGATAGCTTACTTAGGAGTAGTAGAGACTGCTGAAACGATAGTTGCAGGTTCAAAACCTGTTATTACAATTTATTTACGAACATCTCAATGTTATTTAAAAAAAATAGTAGGATACTTGTCTAAAGTCACACAAAATATACTTAAAAATTATAGTTACATACATATAAACTCACGCCTGTGATCCCCGAAGGGGTAGGCAGAGGTGTAACCAGTACACCCACTTTTCGCCAAATTTATTACAGTCCCATAATGTGATAGGGGGCGAGCCTATCGCCATACCGGGTCCAATTCTAGACTCCGGGTTAATACTGAGTATTTCTAAATAGAAATACCCAATATCAATTTACCCGACCCGGGATTGAAACCAAGACCTCAGCATAGCAGTCATAACGCATCCGCAATTACAACTGCGCCACCGAGTCAGTCATAATATCAAAAATGATATTTAAAAAATAAACACGCTTTACTAGCTGGTAAACCAGCTTGCTTAGATTTTTATATCAATTTAATTAGAGCCTTAACCAGTGTCTTATTATTATTAACGATTGGTTGTGATTCATGGTTATCAATGAGACGGCCGGACGTAGGCTGAGAGGATGACGTTAACACCTTGACCCCCTTCCATGTTACATCGATTGATGATTAAACATCATTCTAGCCTTCCTACACATGTGTTAACGCTCTATACTTCTATTAATTATGGATAACGCCCTATAATTCTATTTGATTAATTTCGTTGCGGGATATAAATGTATATATAGTTAAGCATTCTCAGAGACTCCGAGTTTCATTACTCGGTGTCTAAAAAATGCGTGCCAATGTCGATCCTGGCTAAACAGGAGTTACAATAGCGGGTGTGTTTTTTTTTTGTATCCTGGCAGGCAAAGTAACCGCACTGTTCCTGATGGTAAGCGCAGTGCGGTCCAAATAGAGTACTGAGTAGCGAGAGACGATCTATCCCCGCTACTCAACACACTCAAGCCGGCCTGCTTCTTCACACACTACGCCATGGGCAAGAAGGTGAAGAAGGGGTCGAGGGCCATTGTACCCCAACTCCAGACCCCCGACAAAAACCGGATGTTCACTGGCTGATCCCGGAACGCGACACACTTGCGTGTTCCACTATGGCGGGTTTTTCGCCCTGTGTACGGTGGTCGCTATCCGGGCGGATATGAATATCCTACCACCAGCTAAGCCAGTGTGGGCGAGATAGCCTCATATATACTATACATTTTTGGCGATAGTCTCAAATATACATGTAGTAGTTTGTATATGTCTTTCGAATGTTAGATCTACAAATATGGATGCAGAATGATCACACTTTCCTATGATCCTGGGTCCTATAGGCGTAGTGTGAAGAAGCTACTCGGTCGGGTCGAGTTGGGGTACGATGTTTGGCCGTGTTGCGGTCTTCTGAGTATTCTGGCACAAGACCCTCGACCGCTTCTTCACCTTCTTGCCCATGGCGTAGTGTGAAAAAGCAGGCCGGTATGATTGTGTTGAGTAGCGACGGATAGATTGTTTCTCGCTATTCGATAATCTAATTGGTCGGCACTGCGCTTACCATCAGGTGCAGTGTGGTCACTTTGCCGTGCCAGAATAAACGACACAAGGGCCCTTCCTAATACTAATTATAATAATACCAGCCCAGTATCAAGCTTGTTCCACTACTCCTTATGGGACGCTAATGCCCATATAGTAGAATTGCCAACCGTCCTGTTTTCCCACGACATGTCATGGTTTTAGAGTGTCCTGGGGTGTCCTGGATAGTTTTGAAGCGCCCTGTTAAGCTTCTTTATTTTAAAACTCGCACACCACTTTTGCAATCCTTGCTTTAGGGGCGGCGTCTCGGCTAGCTAGTGTTTATGCTCTTTTAAAACAAAGATGTGTCCTGTTTTTAAACTGAATTTTCCTAGTTCTAACTTCAAATCCTAGTATTTCAATACCGAGGTTGGTAACCATACCATATATGCTATTAATAACCACCCCATAACATTACGCAATGTCTAATTTAAAGTTTCTATTACCAAATCGACATATTGAATATGTATAATGTTAAAATGTCTCGATATTTAATTAGCAAAAATATCAAGATTGTTTTTAAATTAATTTGACTGTGTAATGTCAAAGTTTAAGAAATCATGAAACGTATAAAACCAATTCAAGGTTTCGGAACGTCTGCTTCATAAAATTTATATAATGCCTTTCATAATTGCATGGTCAATTTTTATATCTGTGGTATCGCTGGTAACAAAAATACCAGAATTGCTACCCTACTATAGCAAATTTGCAAATGACTTTCTTGTCTAAAACGTCATATTTAAAGGCCACAAACTAAAAGTTTGAAATATACTTGTAAACTGACGACCATCATTGGATAGGTTAATTTGTTAGAAATAACACATCAGTAAAAAATATACTAAAATGAAAAACTGAATTTCTTATTGTACTGCCCGGCCTACGTGCAAGTGGTCTGATGATAAATGATCAGCATGAATGACGGAAACGTTGCCTCTTGAAGGGTAGGAATGGGGATCGGGAAGAAAGGCATATGGGCCTGTGGAAATCCGTACGAAACGCAACACCAAGCTCATACTTTTATTTATCCTGGCACGGCAAAGCAACCACACTGCACCTGATGGTAAGCGCAGTGCCGTCCAATTAGAGTATCGAGTAGCGAGAGAGAATCTATCCCCCGCTACTTAACACAATCATGCCGGCCTACTTCTTCACACTACGCTATGGGCAAGATGGTGAAGAAGCGAATATAAGAAGCGAAGAATACTAATTTGTGAATACTAACCATAAGATAAACTAAGTTTATGTCAAAAGTAACGGTAGGTAAACGCAGTCGCTAACGTTGTTGCGTTGTTTTTTATGTATGGAATGTTTCGTTATTATAGTGCATCATTTAGTTTCTCGCGTAACCGCTAGAGGCGCTATTTATTTGTCATATAAATATTTTACGTTGTCGCTAGGGAATATACGTGAGAAAAACTCATTGAGGTAATGGTCGGCCTGATCTGGTTCGAAAACTGTTCAATTGCCACTCTTGAACGCAACTCCAGCGCACGATTTAACTGAATACGGCGGAATTTTTAGTAACTAAATGAAATAGAGTATTTACGATTGCTAATTCGTAAATATTCAATTCATTTAATTAAGTTAGTTAGTGTCGAGATATCTTCTAGATTGGAATTGAAACTGTATCGAGTTCGTGATTGGAATTGATTTCAAGAGTAGGCCTACTGTTTGTTGTAGATAAAAGTGTCTGCATGCTATACTTTCAAAGGACATACAATAATAGCTCTTTTAATTGGTTTCACATGCTCACGAGACTAAGAATGTCCGCACTATGATTCACAGAGTATATCCGCGTTTCTTTTCAGTCGTTCATCAAGGTGAACGAGTCAAGGTGTTTTTTGTATACATTTGTGACACTATTTATTACATTTTGGTGATAAGCGTATTTGTAACGTTAATTTTATGGAAATAAAGTTGATTTTAGTTTGTATTTTACTCAGTACTTATTACCTTTATTCCGGACACCGGTGTCCTTGTGATACATGAGAGGCTAATGCAATTATTATTATTCGTCATAAAAAGATTAAATTAAATAAATTGGCAGATTCATCGGCGTTATTGTTTTTCATTATTATCACTTAATAGTATTATATTTACTAAATATTCATATGTATATTTATATGTGTTTTCTCTGTACACCTCTGGTAGAAATTATTATGCACAATGTCGTCTTTTATCTCTGACTCCCCGCCCCGGGTCCATTAGGTAGAGAATGTTATCGGCATTAAATCCGCCTTAATATTTTATAAAATGAATAAACACGTTGGTTTGGGTTTGTATGTTTCATAATATCTCTAAATGTGGATAGGTTTTAATGTTGGTTGTGCTGGTGGATCATGATTTTCATACAAAAAAATAAAAAATTTTAATAGTTAAAATTCTGACGAAGAGACTAGAGAAAATAGCGCGGTAAAATGTGTCAGATATATCCAATTCAAACAACAATCACAGCAATATTCGTTGTGTTGCCATAGATTCTCCTTTTCCCATCTCCTTCTATTTTTAAAAACACGCATTTTTTGAAACAATGTCCGCAACGGCCAGTCTTTCAGGTCGAGAAGGCTCAATCAGCCGAGTGCACCGCCATCTATCGTTCTTAACCCACAATTACTTATGTTTTATAATCATTACGTGATTCAATGTAAAATAAACATGGAAAAAATTATGTAACCTTACAAATGGTTCTCAGTTGATAACACCACGTACTAGTTCTAGTTATGTCTCATCTCTATAATGTTATTAGAAGGGCATGAGTTGTAAAATTAAAAATGCATAATGTCAGACGTATCTGAAGTATAAAAGTTATATTCGTTATATCATAATAGGAAATGATTGAGCGAAATTCAATACGCGAACAAATTGTATGGAATGTCAAATGTCAATTTCTCTTTAATGATGGTTAATCTTTGTCCGTTTTTATGACATAGTACTGATTGTGTAATGTTGCTGTCGGTATGTCACTTGACACGGTGTCGGATGTATCGAAGCCACGATCTCTCGTTTCTCATTCACGAACCAATTGCGCAATCGAGTGCGTCAAAATGAGCATTTGTATTGAAACGAAAGTTTTTGTTGTAAATTTTACAATATAGCTGTTATTAGTATATATAATATAAAAAGAAAACATAACTAAGCATATTAATTCACATCAATAAAACTAAATCAGTGTTTTATTATAGATATTAAACTATATTAAAAATTTGTAGAGCATCTTTTAGCAACACTAATTGTTACGCACAACGCCATCTGTTTATTAAAGGCTGAACTAACAGCTGTTATGTGTAGCGTACAAACGTATTTCAGTACTTATGCATTTCATTTTAGAGTTTCTATTGATGTTATTGTCAATTAATATTAATACTTATTCTCATGTACTATCTAATTCGTCAAGACGCGACCATTGTAAAATGCCAAGGTCGAATTCAGATCTGAAAACTGTTATAAAAAACAATATCGAGAGTATTTTGACAGCCTCCGTGGAGCAGTTGGCGAGTAGCCGGCTGTGAAACGAGAGGCCATGGTTCGATTACCACACGGGGACAAATGTTTGTGTGACAGAGAGATATTTTTGTCCTGGGTCTGGGTGTTGTGAGACCGAAAGTCTCGTAGTTCCTGATACCCACAACACAAGACTCGTATCTTAGTGTGGGGTCGGGGATATGTGTGTGACTGTTGGGTGTTATTTATTTTATATGTTTTATATATTTTAT
Source organism: Laothoe populi (assembly GCA_905220505.1). Taxonomy (NCBI): domain Eukaryota; kingdom Metazoa; phylum Arthropoda; class Insecta; order Lepidoptera; family Sphingidae; genus Laothoe; species Laothoe populi. Next base: position 3,180,289 of record HG992167.1, on the reverse strand, counting down.
TAATTTTATAAATATTATATATTTTATTTATTACATACAAAACAAAATCCAAAAGTTTCTCGCAACAATTTTCATCATGTCTTGTTCATTGGTAGAGCGATGATGTTAAACATTGTCTGTTTGTTTCAGTGGATCACGCCAGAAGAATGCGCGGTGTACACGCGGGAGCAGAGGCCGCCGCTCGTGATACCTCGTATCACACAATACAGGACACCACGCCGGGAACCAAGACTCCAGATAGCCCATCCATATCCAGAGGTAAGACTCCTAATAAAGACTAGCCTTTTAATCTGTAGTGCATTTGCAGTACTTTTTTTACCCTGGCACGGCAAAGTGACAACACAGTGCCTGATGGTAAGCGCAGTGCCGTCCAATTAGAGTATCGAGTAGTGAGAGACAATGTATCCCCCGCTACTCAACACTATCTTGCCGGCTTGCTTCCTCACACTGCGCAATGGGCAAGAAGGTGAAGAAGGAGTCGAGGGTCTAGTGTCAGAGTATTCAGAACGCCGCAGAACAGAGCAAAAACCGGATGTACACTGGCTGATCCCGGAACGCGACACACTTCCCTGTGCCACTATGGCGGGTTTTACACCTTGTGTACTGTGGTCGCTATCCGGGCGGATATGAATATCCTACCAACAATAAAAGTTTCAATGGTATGCAGCTGCTTTGCTGTGCCCTGGCATTGCAGAAGTCTATGGATGACTACTTTTAGGTGGCCTGTATGCTCGTCTATCTAGGCAGTAAAAAAAAGTTACTTTTAAGTCGCTACTACATCACAACACCTAATGAACCTGGTTACGATAGCTCATGATAAATCTAATAGTATATGTGAATCGAAGTAATGAAATCTTTCTTTTTGATTTTGGGTAGCTTAAGATTCTCCGCCCATAAAAAGATGAAAATATCGGTGATATTTGAGTGCGTATACAAGCTGACCATTTATTCTGTAAAGTTTAAATATATATGAAAATGATGTATTATACAGACAGCCTCTGTGGCACAGTTGGCGAGAAGCCGACTGTGAAACGAGCGGCCGTGGGTTCGATTCCCACACCGGACCAAATGTTTGTGTGACAGACAGATATTTGTGTCCGGAGTTTGGATGTTGTGAGACCATGCGTCTCTCTAGGTCCCTGAAATCCACAACACAATACTCGTATCTTAGTGTGGGGTCGGGGATATGTGTGTGACTGGTGGGCGTTAATAAAAAAATATTGAAATCATATTGAAAGCAAGCATACAAATGCAACAATAACGTAAAATCTACAATTCCCAAGATCCGATGACAGCACCTCGAGGAAACTTCAGCCGCCACGCAGTCGAACAATGCGCGGTGTTTCCCATAAACTTTCAATAGATGGCGTTAAATAATTTGCAAGTCGAAAACCATGATGAGTCAAAACGGACGGGACATCCATATTTTTGTGTAAATGGCGGCCATTACACTGGTTTCTTTAATTATGCGTAATTGAATATGGCTGAGGGAACGCATGCGCATCCGGTCTTCGGCTCAATGCCCGATTGAATGGACTCATTCGCAAAAATTAAACACGTTTGAATGAAACGCTTCTGGTTTGTTTGGATTGTGTGGGGCTCTGTTTGTCTCAGTGACTGTTATAATTATGTAATGAAATGAGGAAATTATTTCCCTCCATCTATCATTTATTGTGAAAGAATTTATTAGGGACAGTTTTAAATTGATAATAAAAAAAGTCTTGACAAGCCTGACTGCTTAAAAAAAAATTAATTATAAGTTGAACTATAAGAAGTCTGAGTTTATGATTCGATTAAAATAGTGCCGTGGCGCGGTCCGCCATTTGGTGACCCCTAATAAATGAAACTATTGAGATGGCTTTAATTTTTTATAGAAGAATGTAACTCATGCTGTGCGGTTTGAACCCGCGACCTCTCGTTATATAACCAGCACTCGCCTACTGCGTCAAATATAGAGTTTTCCCTTTTTACCCCACTTTTCGATTTTATTTTCTATTACATAATCATAATATTATCAATATATTTAATGAAAAATACTTCTCTTAAATTATGTTTTAATATAAAACATGCTTTTGGCAGTTTGTAATAGGGCCGACATTTCTTTATTGAATGTAATTTACCCTTACCCGTATTTCTTCCCGACACCACTCCTCTAACCTATTGAAATGTCATATCACCGTCTTTGTCTATTTACATATCTCGGTTATCGCGAATATATTATAGTTTATATGTTTATGTAGAACGTAAATATTCTACGTCGTACGTTAATGAACTTGTGTACTCTATGATTTCGTTCATTCTTTTATTAATTAAGGTCGTTTGTCATGCTAATTATAAATGTTGCAACGAGTTTCAAGATATTCACGAAAAATCTGCTGAACCAATCGCTGTATAAAAATATATTTTAAATATGGCGTCATTACGAAGCTATTTCAATAGATTTTCTATAATTGTTCTAAAATTAGGATCAAGAATCTTAAAAAGGAGATGCTACCGAATTTTAATGCAGATTGCATGGAAAACTACACAGTCTGTTTATCTCTAAACTACAATCCCGTTAAATTTGTGTGTATTTTTTTAATCGAAAATACAATTAAATACTGCTTGCCCAAACTGGAATTTGAACACTAGACCTCATGGTTATCAGATTACAACCACCACTAATCTCATGAGGCAATGCTAAACGTTCAAATAAAACAGTAAATAAAATAGTTCTCTTTCTCGCAACTAGATGGCGCTAGCTGTATTAAAATGGAATTATGCAGTAAATATTATTGTAGTAAGTTATTCCTTGAATTATGACACACAGTGCAACATTTCAGGAAAATTATAATAATTATTCAACCAGTCACTTGCTCACGTTTTTGGTTATTCAAACCTAGAGTCTAGTGAACCTAGTAGAAATAACGGTAAGTGGCCTTTCTACTCAATTGTTTTACTTATTTTAAGCTCACGTCTGAAATCTCCGAAGGGGTAGGCAGAGGCACTTTTCGCCGAATTTCGGTCCCATAATGTGATAAGGGCGAGCCTATCGCCATACCGGGCTCAATTCCTGACTCTGGGTAGATACTGAGTATTTCTAAACAGAAAAAACCCAGTATCATTGTTAGTTAATCGAACCCGAGACCACAGCACAGCAGTCGCAACGTATGCACAATTACAACTGCGCCACCGAGGCAGTATATCATTTAAATAACAGTATTAGTATATAGTAAGATATTACATTATGGCACCGTTATAAATTCGGCGAAAAGATGGTGTATTGGTCACACCAGTGCATACGCCTTCGGGGCCGGTATGGCGATATCATCATGAGACTGTAATAAATTCGGCGAAAAGTGGGGTTACACCTCTGCCTGCATCGGGGATTACAGGGTCATCCCTGTAATCCCCGATGCAGGCAAATGTTATAGTCTTTTCATTCACATACATCTCATTTCTCACTCATGTGAATGAAAAGACTATATATTTTTTTTAACTTGGCCCAGCTTTACTGCATAAATGTCAAGTACAGTATAGTCAGCGTAGCTTGCCTTAGCGGGGCCCTGTATCAAAATTTGTTGGAGGGTCCAAATGAAGGGTAAAGTATAAGTGACATTGTGTAAAACATTTTACGAATTTTTGCTTACACACTTTCGGGGCCTGTGTAGCCCGGGGGCCCTGATACAGCGGTATCTACGCCCCTCATTGTAGTCCAATATTAAGGTCACAGCTCATTAGAGCCACCCGGCTCCCGAACCGCACCGTCTCGCCTCGAGCGATTAGTATTCTTTATATGGACCTTTATGGATATGCACTCACTACATCAACTGCGTAACGTCACCGGAACGTCAGTCGTAAGCCGTCCACGCGTGGACAGCGAGTTGACAACTCGCTGCTTGCCTTGCGTTGGTGCGCATTGCCAACGCACAAGCCCTATGAGTAGCGACGCGACGTTTACTGGTGACAACGCGGCGTCTACCCGCGGACCACCTGTCGACAACGAGTGAACGCCAAGCGACGAGGCGGTACGAGTCGGGTGCCGGGTGGCTCTAATGAGCTGTGAACTTAATATTGGACTACACTCAGGGGACTTTTTTTTTAACAAAATAGGCTTGCGTTTGACCTCTATCTCGCCGGATGGTAAGTGATGATGTGGTCGATAATAATAATAATCTTTCTCCTTTATACTGTCCCGAGTCCCAACGGTCGCCATTTTCTCTGTACAGACTCTTCAATTGAGTAAAACAATCAATGTATACGCAATGCCAATAAATATTCAGTTCGTAGGGCAATAAGTGTTGTGATAACGTACACTTCCTAACGCAACGACGACCGCAGCGATAAGGGCTCGCTAGTGATGCGCCGCGGTTATCTATCGACTAGTTGATTTTGATAATAATAACAAAAAAACAAATTATGGGTCACTATAAAATTTGAGGGTTGCCCTTGATTTTTCTGAGATCTCATCATCAGATGACTTGGTGGCAATGGGACCACCTGGGAAGTATACCCTTTTAAACAAAAAAATAATTTCTCGAATCGGTCCAGGCGTCTTGAGTAATCGGGGAACATACATAAAAAAAAGATTCCGACGAATTGTTAACCTCCTCCTTTTTTTTGAAGTCGGTTAAAAAGGCTAGCCTTCTAAACAATGCCCCAATGGGCACGGGCCTCTACTTATCAGAGGGTAGATTTCGATCGTGTTAAAATTGTACTTACATGATGTTTAAACTTAGAAGAAATTACTTATATCTTTATCATTAAATCAAAAATAAACTTCAAAACTACATTAAAAGATAAATTCCACTTTTGAAAACGTTTTAATATTCGTTTCTACCAATAGGAAAATGGAGGCGTACAATTTATTACGTGTAACATTGATTTATGTACTTATTGGTAATGAGACCACAATTTATACACTTTTCCTGTATGCCGTTTCAATTTTAATGTAACTTTCCTGATTTTACATTACTTTACGGTTATAATGTTAAAGGTAATTTAAACTTAAAGCCTGAAATGCGCGTGCTATGTAGCTCATCTAAGTTATCAATTTAAAGTAAACGACCTAGAAAAAACTTGCTGGTTAAAAACATGTATACCACATATCTATAATAGGTAACTATCTATACTATCTCTATCTATAGGTTTATACATTGTGGATTCAATTCGGACTATATTAAAAGAATATAAATCATTATTTTGATTATTCGTCTTGATAATATTTGACAGAATGATAGTACGATTTAAAACGATTTCACCAAATATGGACAGGCTATATGTCGAACAATATATCTACATACATATAACAATATAATACAATAACATTTTACAATAAATAATTACATAAAAAGTTGATCACATAGTACATACATAAACTATTAAAAATTTATATTTTTTTAGTGCCTCGATAGGCAGACGAGCAGCGGGCCACCTAATGGTAAGTAGTCACCGCCGCCCATAGACTTCTGCAATGCCAGGGCACAGTAAAGCCGCTGCCTGCCGTTGTAATACTACTTATGTAATGGCCAATTTTTCTCTCCGTCAGATATATTTTGTATTTCAATGCATGCCTAAATATTTTTACTGTTGGCTTTGTAAACATGTTAATTTATATATAGAAAACAATATTATCAAGCAGGTACAGCCGCGATGTAACGTGTCATAATGTAGCAGGACAATCAGAGCTATTGTGTGCCAATTACTCACGAGGTGATGGGCAATGGTCGCTGGGTGGTCAGTACGCGTTTCTATTGGCACTTAGTGATGTTTTATTCATTATTAAATGTGTGAATATTTCTATTAATCAAATTCATTTGATCATACATACATACGTATACACTCACGCCTGTAATCCCCGGGTAGGCAGAGGTGTAACCAGTACACCTAGTTCTCGCCGAATTTCGGTCCCGGGCCGAGTCATACCGGACACAGATTCCAGACTCCGGACTAATACCGAAATACCTAAATGAGAATTTCGGGATTGAAAACTGAATATCACTTTACCCGACCTGAGGGTCGAACCTGAGACCTCAGCACAGCAGTCGTAACGCATGCGCGATTAATACCGCGCCAGCAAGGCAGTCATTTGATCATGTAGGCAATTATAACTCATGGCAAGTCAATACAATATGTAACATAATATAAAACTTTGCCAATTTATCTGTACATAACATACATTACCATTAAGACACTATGTTACACTAAATTAATTAAAAATTATACATTTTGAAATAAATTTTATTCGAGGACTATCCCTCTCACACACTTGCCTGTAGCTCCTGTTTAGCCAGGATCAACAATGGCACGTATTTTTTCGACATCCAGTAATGAAACTCGACGAATACTTAACTGTCTTTTCTCCCACAACGAAATTAATCAAATAGAAATATTAATATTTTATTCAAGGAACTGTAAAGTCCGATAATAATACAATTTGAAGTTGTGGTCAATGAGGATCATGAGTATTTCCGAAACTCTTTGTCACTACTTCGCTTGGAGCTTTGTCATCAGATGTTTTCTTGAATTAGCGGGAACATTTTTAAACATGAAGGATCATTCACAATGATCTGTTATATATTTGCAACACTACGCTATTAGTAATTTATTACGCATTATATATGCAATAAAAAATAGTTTAACATTAACTTGGAAACTTTTTATTCCTCAATGCATTTGCTCACGCACAGAAAATCGCATTTAATACATTACATTAGGTTTTGCTTTATATTCTGTCTCTAAATCATATTTCACGTATAATATATCCTAGATAAAATGCCTGTAGAAATTGTGATGACATTTAAAATTGTACATAATTTAATGAACATTGTTTAACATAATTTGTTGTAACTACTGGGAATTTCTATAACATACGATTGTCCGTGCAAAAACACTTAATACATTTTCAACACTTTTAATTATGTGCAATGACTGAATTGTGTTAGTTTCATCACATTTTACATAGAAACGGAAAATTCATTACAATTTTTATCGAATGACGTAATATTACAAAATATCGATACCCACACGTGTTGTACAGCACTACAGTAATATCATTTTGTTATTCCGCCAGAGTCACTGTGTCACCCGCGATGCAAGCGCGCGCCATTTTCCTTCTATAATTGTATTTTTAATGAATTTATGTTATTTATTATGTGATAATCGTATTAAGTGTTAATAATTAGGAGAAATGAATTTTTTTAATCTAAGGCGGGAAAAAACATGGTGTCGAACGGTATGTGTTGTGTTGTGGAATAAGTCTGTGACGTCATTGATTCTGGCGGAGTGTTTTAAGTGTGATCAACCACTGGTCTGGGCAAAGCGAACCTATCGTTAATTAGTTTTGGACTGGATTTTTAAAATCAGGTTTTTGAGGGCCAAATCGAAAAGAGTTTTAAAAATGTTGCAATTATAACTTATCAAAATAATGTTGGATTGGATTTTTTTATCTAGAAATCTCAGTATTAGCCCGGAGTCTGGAATTTGTGCCTGGTATGGCGGTAGGCTCGCCCCCTATCACATTATGGGACCGAAATTCAGCGAAAAGTGGGTGTTCTGGTTACACCTCTGCCTACCCCTTCGGGGATTACAGGCGTGAGTGTATATGTATGTATGTATGTAAATAATGTTCCAAGAACAACAAGGGTTATAAGCCGATAAAACGCAGCGATTTTTTTTTCACTATCCTGTTACTATTAGGTTTTATTACTCATACAAAGCAGTAACAAAAAGCATTTGAACTAAGCTAGGAATTTTTGGCGAGTTATTAAAAGTCTCGAACGTGTTTCTACGCTAGGCTGAATGCTTAAAATACATCAGTCTTATGAACTATATGAGGATGATGTATTTAAATATTGGTTTATCCCAATGTTTTATTTAAAACACCAATACGCCCCAATGAAGGAAAACAGATAATAAACTCATACAATGGTATAAATTGCATACGCTTATTAGTACCTACTACTACCTATCTGTATATATAAAAGAAGAAACTGACTGACTGACTGACTGATCGATCAACGCACAGCCTAAACGGCTGGGGTTAGAGACTTGAAATTTTGACAGTAGGTACCTTTTATCACGTAGGCATCCACTAAGGAAGGGTTTTTGGATATACCACACCTAAGGGGGTAAAATAGGGAATGAAAGTTTGTATGTAAATCCGTCATTTTTAAGTTCAACGCATGAATATTGGTATTTTGTATTGTATACTTTTTCTCCCAAACATGACCTCCACGCGGGCGGAGCCGCGAGCAACATCTAGTATGTTATAAATGAAACTAATATTTCGTTTCGTATATCGAATTAAATGTTTATCAGAACTTATCACCACCTTCATGAACATAGACAATTAGTTAAAAACATTAAGTATTAGGATAGTATATATTAGTATTAGAAGCAGCGATAGCCTAGTTGGTTGCGGTACGGACTGCCAAGACGAAAGTCGTAGGTTCGAAACCCAAGTGGCATACACCTCTGACTTTTCTAAAGTTATGTGTGTATTAAAATGTTAATTATCGCTTGCTTTAACGGTGAAGGAAAACATCGTGAGGAAACCTGCATATTTGAGAATTTTTCGAAAGTATGTGAAGTCTGCCAACCCGCATTAGGCCAGCGTGGTGGACTAAGGCCTAACCCCTCTCATTAGTAGAGGAGGCCCGTGCCCAGCAGTGGGACAATGTTTAATACAGGGCTAGTATTATTATTATTATATATTAGTATAGAGGTCAGCACTTATTTTAAATTTCGAATACAATTTTTTGACGTTTCGATATGAATCCTTTTTCATGTTGTTTGTGCAGGTTAAAATCTCAATTAGATTTTTTATTTATTCGTTAATTCATTCTTCATGGTTGGTGCTTTCTACGTTTTGACAACTCTAGAAATTCTGATATAGATATGATGCAGAGTTCCAGGACTAGTACACTAAATCTTTGCGGACTAGTAAACTATTTTTTATATGATTTCAAGAATAATAGCTAAAACTGTAAAACTACTGCACATTATAACTACATATAAATCGACCCAGCTTCCGTCAGTTCGCAAATCGCCGCTAACGATAAAATCATTACGTAGGTTATGTACTGTGTCTTCTTTCCTGTGGCAAGATAAATGACAGTGGGGTCTTTGACCCCGGTACAGCTGACTGTCATACTATTCTAATGCAAAATAGAACTAGTGGCACAGTGGCGCGTTCTAGTGGTATTAAGGACAATAGTGTCCGTTGTCACACTACTAAACTACGATCCTTAAAGTTAAATAACAATTATTTTTGCCCAGTTTAAGTACAACTACTGACAATACTTTTTTTTTTTTTATCCTGGCACGGCAAATTGACCGCACTGCACCTGATGGTAAGCGCAGTGCGGTCCAATTCAAAAAAAAATCAAAATCAAATATTTATTGAATCCATAAAATGTTATACATCATTTAGATTCAGTCAATTTTTTCACTCTACCGCCAGTTCGGAATGCAGTCTGACTAGAGAAGAACGGGCAAGAAACTATAGCGTTGCTCTTTTCACATCGGTTAACAATATTTGGTCATATAATTATAATCATAGGTCATATAATATATACGATTTAAGTTTAATTACCTTAGATTAGAGCAGCTCAATGTATGTTAAGTTGCCTTAATTAGAGTATCGAGTAGTGCGAGACGATCTATCCCCTGCTACTCAACACAATCATGCCGGCCTGCTTCTTCACACTACGCCATGGGCAAGAAGGTGAAGAAGCGGTCGAGGGTCTATTGTCAGAGTAATCAGAAGGCCGCAAAATGGCCAAACATTGTACTCCAACTCTAGACCCCCGAGAAAAACCGGATGTACACTGGCTGATCCCGGAACGCGACACACTTGCGTGTGCCACTATGGCGGGTTTTACACCCTGTGTACGGTGGTCGCTATCCGGGCGGATATGAATATCCCACCACCAGCAAAAGTACTGTTGTTTAATTGAAAAAAAAATGAAACCATTTAAAAATAAATTTGCTATTCATTTTTGACACTGTCCGTGGCCCAACGGAAGAGCCGGCTGTGAAACGAGAGGCAGTGGGTTTGTTTTCCGCACCGAGACAGTTTGTGTAACAGACAGATATTTGTTTCGGGTCTAGGTGTTACGATACCGTAGTCCCTTGTAGTTCTTGATACCCACGATACAGGTTTGACCTAGTGTGGGGACAGGACTATGTTGGCTGAGATTTTTGTATACGTGTCATTTTAAAATTATTTTTACTTTCAGGCAATCAGTAATCATACTATGACATGTAACCAATTGTGTTATTCTTAACCTCAGATCCGAATGGTATTTTAAACATTTTTGATTCGGAGAATTGTCCTTCTGCCTTTTTCCTGTAAACTAAAATTAGCTTATGCTTGTCATTTTATTTCGTAACTATACATTATAACTGACACTGTTTTAAGTAATCTGTGCGTCATGATTACTTATAAGAGTTAAATCCTAGAATCCCAAGTATGTTGAAATCCCAGTTACGTACATAATTGTTTTTCCCACTGATCACACATGAGCTATCGGTATTTTGGCCACCTTTTGGGTCAGCTAGGCGTAGCAAAGAGTTTTTTTTTATCCTGGCACAGCAAAGTGACCACACTGCACCTGATGGTAAGCGCAGTGCCCATGCCGTCTAGTTAGAGTATCAAGTAGCGACAGGCCATCCCTCGCTACTCGATATAATCATGCCGGCCTGCTGTGTAGCTTCTTCACACTACGCCTTAAAGACCCACGATCATAGGAAGGACACGGTAGCTGGTCAACTACTATTCTCTTAAGATTGCATCCTCACCAACGACCTTGTCGATTTGAACGCTTAACGCCCAATATAAACACCTGTTGTAGCTGAGGTTTCGGACATCCGGGATGCTGCATCATCATTTGATTTTTTTTGTTAGCAAAGTCGAAAATATTTCTAGACCCATTTTGTCAGGACACTTTTATTGGTCTTTGTAGTTTTCCAAATAATTTACATTAAAAATCGCTACTATATATTTTTTTATAATATATTAATATTACTTGAGAACATTTACAGAAATTCTATTGAGACAGAAAGTTTGACATATATTTTTATATCAATTGGCACAGTAGGCACAGGTCTTTTGTGTTACATAATGGTTTCTTATATTTACTCGAATATTATACATTGAAATAAAACGAATTTTACGGATTATATCGCGGTTTATTTTACTTTTTTAACCCGACGTTTCGAAGGCTTTACAGCCTTCGTGGTCACGGGGCAGACTAACTTGTATGTCGTCACGAAAGTATAGTGCAATGTTTCTACCCTCCATACAGTTGATATTTAATTTTTATTTGTTGTAGTCCGTTCTACGCAGAAGGAGCTCACAATGTCTTGAGGTCTGGCAGTTGGTCTTTTGGGTTCCGATTTAATTAAATGTATAATTGGATCCCAGGCTGGTGCTAGCTTCCAACCATCTTCTCTATTTAAATTTGGATGTTTTTTAATTTCAATAGCCTCGCGGATCATCCTAGGCAGGAATCGGTGTTCTTTGGCAAGGATTTGTGGCTTGTCAAATCGAAGATATTGCTTGGAGCCTTCCTCTGAATGTTCAGCATCTGCAGACTTCGTAGAGCGTCGGTGTTTTACGTCAGCTATATGTTCTTTTACGCGGGTCCATATATTTCTTTTTGTTTGACCAATATAAGAGAGTCCACAGTCACAATCTATTTTATAGAAAAATATTAAGTTAAAAAGTAAAATAAACCGCGATATAATCCGTAAAATTCGTTTTATTTCAGTCTTTTGTGTTATTTCTCCATAATATTTGGTACAAATTACAATCCTGGCCATTAAAGTAATAATAAAGTTTCCTCATCTTTATAGCTAGGGTAGCCTGTCAGTAGAACAAGCGACTTTGTATTATAAATAAGTAAAGATTTTTAATTCATAAAAAGTACACCGACTACAATAAAAAACAAATTATAAGTCACTATGAAATTTGAGTGTTTCCCTTGGTTTTTCTGAGATCCCATCATCAGATCCTGACATGGTGCCAACGGGACCACCTGGGAAGTATACCTTTTTAAACAAAAAAATAATTTCTCGAATCGGTCCAGGCGTCTTCGAGTAATCTGGTAACATACATAAAAAAAAAGATTCCGACGAATTGTTAACCTCCTCCTTTTTTTGAAGTCGGTTAATAAGGTTTTAACAACACTGCAAGATAAATTAAGTATCACAATAGATGTATTGACCTTTAAAATAGTCCGTATTCACTCCATTCACTTTACAAAATGTCATATTACGTTAGAGTTGCTTTCAATTCCATTTTGTAATATTGCTATTTATATCAACCATTTGTCGACCTCCCTGGCGAGGTTACTATCCGACTGATAACGAAAGGTCTCCGGCTCGATTCTCGGCAAGAGTAATTTTTAAATAACACATAGTCCAGAAGCCACACTAGGTTGAACCTATATTGAGAATTACGAAGGACTACGGTCTCACAAGACCCAGACTAAGTAAATATTTATCTGTCACGCAAACATTTGTCTCTATGTGGGAATCGAACCCACGGCCTCTCGTTTCACAGCCGGCTACTCGCCCGTTGCGCCACTGAGGCTTTCTAATAGTATTAGAGACTAATTTCGGTCTGGATGTTATTCTTCCCGGCTTTAATATTCCTTTGTTTTATGTCCAAAATTATGTTCACAAGTAGTTTAATTTATTTATTAAACTATATCACTGGAAGCATAAATACGTGTGAATAATAAGTAATGAATCCTCACACGAATGTCAAAACCTCGCAGTGGTGTAAACTCCGCCATAGTGGCACACGCAAGTGTGTCGCGTTCCGGGATGTGCCAGTGTCCGGTTTTTGTCGGGAGTCTAGTGTTGGGGTACGATGTTTGGCCGTTTTGCAGCCTTCCGAGTACTCTGACAATAGACCCTCGACCTCTTGTTGACCTTCTTGCCCATGGCGTAGTGTGAAGAAGCAGACCAGCATGATGTTGTTGAGTAGCGGAGGATGGATTGTCTCCCGCTACTTGATACTCTAACTGGACGGCACTGCGCTTACCATCAGGTGCAGTGTGGTCACTTTGCCGTGCCAGGATAAAAAAAAACAAACAAATTCACCTATTTTTATTAAATTCACATTTTGCCGAGCTTATTACCGTCTCATGATGTGCTATGTATTGTAAACTATCAAACATAAACAATTTCCTTTATGGTTCAAGTTCTTCCAGGAGCATATACCGGAGGGCGGTTCGATGAAGAGCTCATTGCGGCAGTACGAGCGGCACAACTGGAGCCCTACGTCCGACCGCAGCCGGGCTGATATTGACAGGAGCTTCAGCAAGGCCAGCTCTGACAGCCCACCATTCCAGAGGATCGATAAACGGCTAGGTAAGTGGTATTGATTCTCGCTACTAGATACTCTAACTGGACATTTCTGCGCTTACCATCAGGTGCAGTGTGGTCACGTTGCCGTGCCAGGATAAAAAATTATAATGAAAGGAAAATGCCCATTCTTGGTACTGCTTTTTCTCGCGCCTCAAGATAAAAATAATATTTTAATGAATTTCTTTATTTTTGAAGTCGTCTGGCAAACAGAATGTCTGTGTAGAAAAATCAAAATCAAATATTTATTGAATCCATAAAATGTTATACATCATTTAGATTCAGTCAATTTCTTCACTCTACCGCCAGTTCGGAATGCAGTCTCGCTAGAGAAGAACGTTCAAGAAACTATAGCGTTGCTCTTTTCACATCGGTTAACAATATTTGGTCATATAATTATAATCATAGGTCATATAATACATACGATTTAAGTTTAATTGCCTTAGATTAGAGCAGCTCAATGTATGTTAAGTTGCCTTATTGAAATATTGTGAAATAGAACTCATTACAAGACCTAGTGCCACACATGACCGTCGTGATAGTGATAAGAATCTCGATTTCTTAAAGCAGTCGGTCCTTACTGAAACAGTCTGAGCAGACCAGTCCACACGAGCCGCACCCGATCACGAGCAGTGACGCATGTGTCAGCCATCGGCCTCCTCAACCATGTTACAGGGAAGAGACCGACCTGGCACATGGCGCCGCAGCAAGCACAGACTCTTTAGCGAGCATGACATACCCAGACTGAATACAACAATTGAAATACTAGACACAAAATATCAAGTAAAGTCATGTAAGGCATATAAGTTCGCAATGTAAAGAAATAAATACATTGGCATTACTATATATATGTACCTAAAGTTCCCAATAATAATTTAATGTAGTATAGGGGATTTCTTTTAAAACTTAATCAGACATATTATTGATTAAAAATGACTACCAGTTTTCATTGACGTAATGATATCTACAGTTTTTTTATTTGTCCAAAGGACAGGGTATAGTCAATCGACCATGCTGCCTAGTATTACGTTTAAATCTTTATTATTTTTTTTATATACCTACAGTTTACAAAAAAAAACATGGAAACCCGCGTTCCAATTCCAAAAATGTTAACTTTAGATAGTATTTGGATACTTTATAGACTATTTAAAACAACTTTAGAATTGACGCAATCTTGTACCGTGGTCCATATATTCCTGGTCATTCTACTTTTCTTACAGACCAGTCAATTATGTGTAATTATTTCCAGGAGGTTCCACCGAGAACCTGCTCCTCGCGAATGTTCTCCGGCCGAACCACTTGAAGCTGCCGGCGTCATCGTCAGGCGAAAGCGTGGAGATCAGGGACGGGGGGCCGGGGTACGCCCGCGCCAGGAAGTCCAGGTCTATGGTGGCGCCGAAACATCGCGTGCGCTCGCCCATACCAGCACCGCGGCTACTGCTACAGTACCAGCAATCGCCTGAGGTGGGTGGACAGTTGCCAAACCACTTTTATTTGACTGTTTAGTTAATATAAATAAACTAGCGGACCGTGCAGACGTCGTCCTGCCCGGAAAAGCAGCGCCACACCGACTGCAGCGCCATCTGCCGGGCTGATTTGTGAATCTAAACCATCCAGGGCGCCACCCGAACGCTTACAAAATTATTCAAATCGGTCCAGCCGTTTAGGAGGAGTTCAGTGATATACACACGTACAGTAGAATTATATATATATAAACATCACACCCAACAGTTACACATATAGCCCCGACCCCACACTATGATACGAGTCTTGTGTTATGGGTATCAGGGACTACGAGAGACGTACGGTCTCACAACACCCAGACCCCGGACACAAATATCTGTCTGTAACACAAACGTTTGTCCCGGTGTGGGAATCGAACCCACGGTCTCTCGTTTCACAGCCGGCTTCTCGCCTACTGCGCCATGGAGGCTGGTGTTAGTTTAATCAGAAAACCAATTCTTGTAATTGAAAATATTAAATCAATCCGATTCAGTGTCGAATTTCGACATGGTATTGAAATAAGTTGCAAAATAGATGAAATGCTAAATAATCATAACTTTGGCGAAACTTACAAATCCTGTATTTGCTTTTTCTCATTAGGTATTTCTAGATTAATTTTCTTCATGCCATATTTCATCTTCATGTAATTTGTTTTATAAAAATAAAAAACAAATATTATAAAGGTAAATCTGATCTACAATATCTGTCCATGTCGAGATGTTGACAAAACTAGCATAACTCATGAATATATTAATAGTTCCATGCTAAAAGTCCTCAATTGGATTCCAGACTTCTGTGATACTGGAGCGTCCGGTAAAGCGGACGAAGTTCTTCGAGGGCAGCAAGAAGAGCAAAAAGAACTGGACGGAGTGTTACATGGTGTTGACCACAACGGGACTCAGCTTCTACAAGGACCAGAGGACTTATAAAGCAACGGTAAGTTTTTTTATACTGGCACGGCAAAGGTGACCACACTGCAACTGATGGTAAGCGCAGTGCGGTCCAATTAGAGTATCGAGTAGTGAGAGGCGATCTATCCCCCGCTACTCAACACATTCATGCCGACCTGCTTCTTCACACTGCGCCATGGGCAATAAGGTAAAGAAGCGGTCGAGGGTCTAGTGTCAAAATACTCAGAAGGCCACGAAACGGCCAAACATCGTACCCCGACAAAACCGGATGTACACTGGCTGATCTCGGAACGCGACACACTTGCGTGTGCCACTATGGCAGGGGGGGAAATTGGTGTTTGGCCTCGGTGGTACATGCTAATGCTAGGTAGTATATACCGTTAAAAAGCTGAGAAAGAGCTAATAGCGTACGCTCAGGTGTACAAGACTGAGCTAATAGACGCGCACCATAAAGTCCTATCTTACACGTCCTCGCCACTGCCAAACTGCCGCCGCAGATTAGTAGTGGGCTCACACTTTGTGAGTCGTCCCACTCCCCGGGCAATGTCTCGAAGTCAAACGAGTCTTGTACAATACATCTACCTCGTGACCTTGATAGCAAAGTGAGAAGGGCAAAGGGCAAAGCTTAAAACCGAATATCTAGCTAAGGGAAACAACCCCGACAGAAAAACCAGCGAGCGATTTGAAAGAGTCGCCTCAGCACCGTAACCCTGTGGTCATGTCTCGCAGGAACGGGGGTCTGAGCTTCACCACTTGGACTGCGAGGAAGGTAACCTCTTCAAAAATCCCCTAATCCCACGGTGCGGGGCGCGCCAAAGGGACGGATGACTGGCAGGAGAGCCAGTTGATAGCGACCAACCTCGGCGGACCTGGCAAACGTCGTTGAGTACGCTTTCTTGGGGGAATGGGCGTCACCCCTCAAGTGACCTTTTAAATCGACCCGACTCGTGGGAATAAAATGAACACTAATAATGAAAAAGAAAACAAAACCGAACCAAATCCAAAGATGATACAACAAATTCTTCAAAAAAGCATGTTTGCACGCACAAGGAGTCTCTCACTTGGAACATTACCAGTAGACACATCCAAACAAACAAATGCAAACGATAACCGTCATCTAGAAGCTAACACATCCGAAATGACGAACGAACAAACTAAAAACAAGCAACCCTGGCAAAATGACCATATTATAACTCTGAAAAGAAAGGCTGAATCAAGTCCAGAATCAATAAACAAAAACAGTAAGCTAACTAAGACACTATACACTGTAACAACACAAAATAGATATCAAATTCTAGAATCAGCAAATGATGAGGGACTCAATGAACAATACAAGGAGCCTAAACCGCCAAAACCGGAACCCATATTTGTCACGGGGGTCATTGACATAAGTAAATTAAAAGAACTTCTCTGCTCAATTACAGATAATGACAAGTATACTATGACAACTTTGAAGTCCGGCCACATAGTAAAAATAATGCCAGTTGACATAGAGACATATAAAACTATCAGGACAAAATTTTTGGCAAATGATGTTAGCCATTATACGTATAAACTCAAGAGCGAAAGGGCGTATAGGGTAGTTTTGCGCGGCTTACACTCATCAGAAGACACCGAACTTATAAAAAAAGAGCTCTTTGAACTAGGGCATGAAATCAGGCACATTACCAATGTAAAGCATAAAACCACAAAACAACCTCTACCCTTATTCTATGTAGACCTTGAGCCTAAATACAATAACAAAGAAATTTTTAAAATCAACAGTTTGAATTATGTTAAAATTTCATTTGAAGCACCATACAAAAAATTTGACATCTTACAATGCAAAAGATGTCAGAGATTTGGACATGCCAAGAATCAATGTAATAGGCCATTCAGATGCGTTAAATGTGGCGAAGAACACCCTACAAAAAGCTGTTTAAAAAGACCTGATACAGAGGCATCCTGTGCCAACTGCCAGGAAAAACATCCTGCAAGCTACAAAGGCTGCACAACATACAAACAGTACAAAGACCTACTTATGAAAAACAAGTCAAGGAAGCATAAAAATAGTAACGAAAACGCAAACATAATTAAAAATAGACCGAGCAATAACTCAACGGAAACTGTACAAGAAAATAATCAAAACAAAAAGTACAACTTTCACAAATATCCAAAACTAAATATTACGTATGCTCAAGCAACAAATCAAAAAAATCTTCCAGGATCAAAAACAGACATCAAGGACCCAAATAATTTTGTCGAAGTACTAGATGTAATGTTTGACAAATTTCAAAACATAATGAACATTATGTTAGACAACATGATGGATCGTATGATCCAATTAGTCACAAGCCTTATAAAACATCCCTAAATCTAAGAATAATCACCTGGAATGCGATCGGGTTGACTGAACGCCGACAAGAATTTGAACTGTTTTTGAAAACTGAAAGAATTGACGTGGCCTTGGTCTCAGAAACGAGGTTCACAACAAAAACCAACTTTAGTCTTAAAAACTACATGGTGTATACTACGAACCACCCATCTGGTAATTCACATGGAGGAACTGCAATCATTATAAAAGAAAACATCAAACATTACCCTCTCGAAAAATATAAAACTGAAAAGATACAAGCAACCTCTATTAGAATTGACGATAATAAAACGGAAACACCAATATCTGCAATCTACTGTCCTCCTAGGCACATTATTACAAGTGATGACTTCAAGGCTTATTTCAACACTCTAGGAAACAGATACATTTGCGGCGGTGACTGGAACTCCAAGCATGTGTCCTGGGGCTCAAGGCTAACCTCGCCACGAGGTCGTAAACTATACGTAGCTGTAAATGACCTAAATCTTAATTGTGCTTCACATGGCGCTCCTACATATTGGCCCGCAGACCCAAAAAAAGTACCAGACTTACTAGATTTCTTTATTACTAAAAATATCCCGGTCAGCCAAACAAACGTAGAAGAATGTACTGACCTTTCATCAGACCATACACCGGTGATAATTAACTTCCATTGCAAGGCCATATTGGCTGAGTACCCACAAAGAGTGTATAACAAAGGAACAAACTGGGACAACCACAGAGCCAAAGTATCAGAATCGATAAAGCTAAACTTACCACTGAATAGTGCGGACAGCGTCGAAATAGCCATCGAAACTTTCAACAAGCTTATTCATCTAGCTATCAAAGAATCCACGCCACTGTTAATACCGAAAATCACACATCATTTCAGTTATCCCAAACATATAAAAGATAAAGTAAATGAAAGAAGACAGCTGCGTAAAATATGGCATACCACACATTATCCTTGCCATAAAAAAGCATTCAACAAAGCCTGTGAGGAACTTAAAGAATTGATCTGCCAAGCAGAGAATGACCGACTACAAAACCAACTGGCTAACCTTACTCCTAATAAAGATACCAATTATTCTCTGTGGAAGATGAACAAAAGGTTGAAAAGACCAAAAATACATATACCGCCCCTAGAAGACAATAATGGCAAATGGGCGAAAACAGAACTTGAAAAAGCCCAGGTATATGCTGAACACCTACAAGCTACTTTCAAACCCTTACCTAGTAAATACCCAGAACACGACAAGAAAGTATTGGAATATCTCGATGCACCATTGCAAATGTGTTTACCACTTAAAAGTGCCAGCCCCAAAGAAGTATGGCGGGAAATATACAAATTAAAAAAAGGAAAAACACCAGGGTATGATCTAATCGACGCCCAACTGCTTAAGCAGTTGCCTAAAAAGGGTGTGACCCATATCACGGCCATCTTTAATGCTTGTTTGAGATTAACAATTTACCCTGCTCAATGGAAAATTGCGCAGGTTATAATAATACCAAAACCAGGCAAGCTGCTCCATAAAGTAAGCTCTTATAGACCCATAAGCTTACTTCCAGTTTTGGGTAAACTCCTTGAAAAAATTATACTAAACAGGATGCGCGCTTATCTACCAAAAGTTATTCCTCAACATCAGTTTGGTTTCCGAGAGCAACATGGAACTATAGAACAGATTCACCGCATTACGGACACTATAAGTCATACTTTAGAGTGCAAAAAATTCTGTTCTGCCATATTCCTAGATATCAGCCAAGCATTTGATAGAGTGTGGCACGAAGGGCTTCTTTTCAAACTTAAAAGGCTGTTGCCTCACTCCTTCTTTCCAATTCTACGATCATATCTCAGTAACAGATGTTTTGAGGTGAAATTCAACAATATTACCACTCCCATACACGAAATTCTCTCAGGAGTGCCACAAGGAAGTATATTGGGCCCCGTATTATACTTGTTATTTACTGCAGATCTCCCAACGCAAGCAGATACCATAACAGCCACCTATGCGGACGACACAGCTATTCTCTCGACACACGAGGACTCTATCATCGCATCAGCTAAACTACAAGCACATGTGAACAAAGTGGAGAAGTGGCTAGACAAATGGCGTATTAAGGCTAATCAGGGAAAATCCACCCATGTGACATTTACACTCAGAAGGCAGACATGCCCCCCAGTAAAACTTCATAACGAAGTAATCCCCCAGGCTGAAGATGCCAAATATTTGGGTATCCATCTAGATCGAAGACTCACTTGGAGAAAGCACATCTGGACCAAACGCAAACAACTCGATATGAAACTGAGGTCAATGCATTGGCTGATAGGTCGTAAATCAAGACTGACACCTGAAAGCAAAATAGCTATTTACAAAACTATCCTCAAACCAATTTGGACATACGGAATCCAGCTATGGGGTACTGCAAGCAAATCAAATCAAATCAAATCAAATCATTTATTTTGTAAATTAGGCCACTAGGGGCACTTTTTACATGTCAGGTTTAAGTTTATCTACCGGTGCTTCGGAAATGCCCACTGGTCTGAGAAGAAGCACCAAGAAACTCAGCCGTAGCAATAGCAATATAGAGATTCTTGAAAGATTTCAGAGTAAGACACTGAGACTCATGCTAGACATACCCTATTACGTGAGTAATAAATCCATCCAAGAAGATCTAAAGATCAACACAGTTAAACAAGAGATTGCTAGATATAGTAAGAGCTATCAGACGAGAATATCAACTCACGTCAATGAACTGGCATCAAAACTAGTAGGCACAGGAAGTGTCACATATTCCCGATTAAAGCGGCATAGTGTTCCTACGCTGACCGCGAGATTTGACAATGGTGCATGATAGGGATTCCCAGGAATTCCTTATGCTTGATTATAAGACTTAAACATGAAACAACAACTGAATGGCTTATTGTGTTTACACAGATCGCCAAGTTACAGAAAAAGATAAATAAAAAAAAAAAAAAAACTATGGCGCGTTTTACACCCTGTGTACGGTGGTCACTATCCGAGCGGATATGAATATCCTACCACCATAAGTACCTTTATTTGTTATAAGTTTGACGTGTCCGTGTAGAAAGCTGACATGATCGACTTGGTTTTTAGCTACAATTTATCAATTTAAGATCTGTTCAGGCGTATCAAGGTCATCAAACATACAAAATACGAACACCAACCGCGGAACCGCAGCCGGCTAGGCATATAATCACATCTGAATGCACTTTCCCTTCTATAAATACATTATTGACATTTATTGAGAGCTTAGTCATCTAGTATCCGGCTATCATAAAATGAACACACTGCAACCTGATGGTAAGCGCAGTCTCGTACACATAGAGTATCAAGTAGCGAGAGATAGTCTATCCCTCGTTACTCAACACAATCATAGACACAGGATCATAGAAAGGAGTGAACACTGTAGCTGGCAAACTGTTCCACAACTTGATGGTGCTGCAAAAATACGAATTTGCAAACCTCTTGGTTCGGGCCGTGGTAGTAGAAACCACGAAGCTGAGGCTCCGCAAGCCAGTAGTAATGGGATACTTTTCGGAAACTTTTATAATGGTGGTGTGTTGTTACAGAAGGGCATCAGACTGGGCACGCCGTCGAGCCCGACGGCGCCGCGAGTGGAGCTCGTGCTGCCGCTGCAGAACGCCAGGGTGCTGCCCTGCATGCAAGAGCACACCAGAAGGTAACCAAACGTCAACCAGCCACCAGCCACCATCACCTGATACATCCTCGTCCCTTATCTATTTATTTTAGGTGTTTTTCGTCGGTCGGTAGGCCATAATTTATTCTTCATCTTCTTCAGGTGCCTCTTCAATTACTGAAGGTTGGCCATCAACTCCGAATATTTATCTCTGTCCCTTGCAACTCTGCAGCACTCTTGACTCCAGTCCACTCCCAAATATTCCTGAGCCACGACTTTTTTCTTCGGCCCACACCTCGTTTCCCAGCTACTTTGCCCATCATGATAATTTGCAGTAGGTCGTACCCCTCATGTCGAAAAACATGTCCAAGGTAGCCAACCTTCCTGTGTATGACGGTCTGCATGAGCTTGCGGTCTTGGCCAACTCGCCTCAAAACCTCGATATTAGTGACCTTTTGGGTCCAGCTAATGGATAGCATGCGCCGGTATACCCACATTTCAAATGCCTCTATACGTTTTCTAAGATCTTCTTTAATGGTCCAAGTCTCGCATCCGCATAGAACAGTTGGCCAGATGTAACACTGAACAAGGCCAGTACGCAGGGAAATACTGATGTTCCAATTGGAAAAATTTTCTTCATTTTGTTAAATGCGTTTCGGGACATCTCAATACGTGCTTTTATTTCTAAATCACTATCCCATTCCTCATTTAACCAAGTGCCCAAGTACTTGTATTTACGCACATTTTCCAGTCTTTCACCAGCTACAACAACACTCGGAAGTGGACCTGTCTTCTTTGAGACGACCATGACCTTCGTCTTCAGCGCATTCATTCGGAGTCCAGCCCTCTCACTACACTCACTCAACCGGTCTACCATAAGTTAGAGATCCGATTCTGTCGATGCTAACATAACCGTATCATCGGCATATCTGAGATTGTTAATATTTCTTCCATTAATCTTTACGCCGCAGTCAAAATCTGATAAAGCTTCCGATATTATAGCTTCTGAGTAGAGATTGAATAGTGTAGGTGAGAGGATACAGCCTTGTCTTACTCCTCGCTTAATGTGAACATGATTGGATTCCTCACCTTCCACACGAATCGTTGCGCACTGGTTCCAATACAGATTTTGAATGATTCTAGTCCGATGTCTTTTAAAATAGAAATGAGGCGATCATGTAGAACTCTATCGAACGCTTTTTCGTAGTCAACGAAACATAGATAGACACCCCTTTGCATATCCTTACATTTCTGTACTAGAACCTGCACCGCAAATAGAGCCTCACGCGTGCCCACTCCAGCTCGGAATCCAAACTGACTATCACCAAGTTGTTCATCACATTTCTGCCTTATACGTCCGTGTATGATAGTAAGAAACAATTTAAGCACCTGACTCATGATACTTATTGTTCTGAACTCTTCACATCTCTTAGCGTTCGGCTTTTTAGTTATGGTCACAAAAACTGATTGCAACCAGTCCTCTGGAAGATGTCCGGTGTCGTATATTCGATTAAGAAAATGTGTCAAAGAATTGAGATGGTCTCTTCTATTAGTTTTAGTATCTCTATGTGAACTTCATCGGGCCCTGGAGATTTGCCCGTTTTTGCTTTCTGCAGCGCTATAGCAACTTCCTCCCTGAGAATGGGGTATCCATCCAAATCACAAGGTGGGGATATAGGGTTCCTCGTATTATCAGCGAACATTTCCCCAATATATAGTTCCCATAGGTGTTTTTTCTCATCTATACTCGACACCGGGTGGTGGTTTTCATCCCATAATTGGAAAATAGGGGGTTTTATACCTATAATAATATAATTTATAACTATTCCATAATTCAGCTAATTATCTTTTATTGGTCTTGGTTTGGAATACTTTCTCCCATTGAGCCCGTTAAAAGTCGGACCATGTGTGTAGATATCAGCTAAAAGTTTAGGAGCATAACTCCAGCACAGGGTGCTCTTGGTATTATCTTATGTTTTGATGGTGGTAGGATATTCGCATCCGCCCGGATAGCGACCACCGGTACACAGGGTGTAAAACCCGCCATAGTGCCACGCAAGTGTGTCGCGTTCCGGGATCTGCCACTGTACGTCCGTATTCTGTCGGGGGTCTAGAGTTGGTGTAGGGTGGTTGGCCGTTTTGCAGCCTTCTGAATACTCTGACCCTCAACCGCTTCTTCACCTTCTTGCCCATGGCGTAGTGTGAAAAAGCTACAGGCCGGCATTATTGTGTTGAGTAGCGAAGGATAGATTCTCTCTAGCTACTTGATTGGACGGCACTGCGCTTACCATAAGGGGCAGTGTGGTCACTTTGCCGTGCCAGAATAAAAGAAAATTAAAAAACATGATAGTAAAGGTAAACGAACAAATGGAATATCTGATAATCTTCTTGGCCTAGGATTAGGTTCATGAGGTTATCAGCTTTAGGTACTAATAAATTACTCACCGTTATGTTGAATATGAATACCACCTAATGGTTTCTTATATTTACGCGAATATTACACATTGAAATATAACGAATTTTACGAATTATATCGCGGTTTAACCCGACGTCTGCAGTTGCTGAACATTCAGACAAAGGCTCCAAACATTTTCTTCGATTTGACAAACCACAAATCCTTGCCAAAGAACACCGATTCCTACATAGGATGATTCGTGAGGCTATTGAAATTAAAAAAACATCTAAATTTCAATAGAGAAGATGGTTGGAAGCTGGCACCAGCCTGGGATCCAATTATACATTTAATTAATTTGGAACTCAAAAGACCAACTACCAAACCTCATGACACAGTGCGCTCTTTCTGGGTAGATCGGACTACAACAAAATAAAAAAAGGTTATATCAACTATATGGAGGGTAGAATTGCACAATTCTTTCGTGACGACATACAACTCAGTCTTTCCCGTGACCATGAAGGCTGTAAAGTCTTCGAAACGTCGGGTTAAAAAAGTAAAATAAACCGCGTTGTAATACGTAAAATTCGTTTTTTTAATGATTACCACCTTTTTGTAGCACTCTGTATATCGACGACTCAGTTTTTCGACGATCTATACAAATTCTTGTTTAACCATTTGTTAAATTCACAGATACAACCGGTCTCTGGTGCTGTCAGTGGACTACGACCAGTACCTGATCCAAGATGAGACTGAAGAAGGCGCCAAGAAATTGCACAAGGAGATACAGGACGTTATATATACACTTGTAAGTATGGTGAAATAAATATTCTGTTTAGGTTTTGAAAAAAAATCTTTTTAAGGATTTTCTCGCGGTTTTCTGACTACGAAGTTTCTTGAAACGTCGGGATTAAACTGTAAAATAAACACAATAAAATCTACAAAACCTCTCTATATTATTTTTCAAAGGTGTTTTTGTCGGTAATACAATTTTAAAGCTTATGTTTGTAGCTATTCACGAAAAATAGATAAATGTTTTAAAATTATAGGATTTGCTTAAACAATTTAAATTCAACCGTGCCATCTGTTGACAGTATGAACAACTAAGTTGTTGTATTATAATTTAGGGTTACGCGCAAAGACAATTTTAAGAAGCGCCATCTATTGTCGTGTAAGATTAATTTCATCTATTTTGTAGATTTTACTATTTAACTATCGGTGCCAAGTATCCTCACAGGACAACTAGTTAGTTTTATATTTTGGATTGTGTTTTAGATAATTTAAAATTAGTGCCATTTGGACCCCATCACCTGTGCTGTAAGTGGTAGAGCATCGTCTATACTCAGACCGCGTATTACCACTTACAGAAAAAGCCATACTGAGGCTAGTTTGTTCTAGAGCGTCAATGGGCTCACAGATAGTCCCATTGTCTTCGATAAAACTAAAGAGACCAAATATACTGCTTTAAGGATTGGGTTTTGTACTATTAAAGAGATTTCCGGAGATTTTAAATGAGTATACAACCAACGTGAGCAAAGTAGGTAGGGCAAAAATTAAAAAAAAAATAACATATAGGAAATTAAAATCTCCATCGACTATTGCAATGTTTTATAATTAAAGACGGCTGTAAACCGTTCTAAAACATATAAAAGTTGCTTTAGAACCAAAGTCTGCAATCTTTCACTATCAATCAATCAGAAGCTTCTGTCAAGTCAACAATCCTATTTCCCCTGAAGTCAATGACCAATGGCGATAGGCTCGCCCCCTATCACATTATGGGACCGAAATTTGGCGGAAAGTGGGTGTACTGGTTACACCTCTGCCTACCCCTTCGGGGATTATAGGCGTGAGTGTGTATGTATGTATGTCAATGACCAATCAAAAATGACAAACTTGGCAGTGCAGTAGCAAGGGTATTAGTTGGGATCAAACTCCGCAATCTAGAAAATTTAATAGGATTTTTCACGGTTAAGCTTAATTTTTAATCATTGTTGTTGTCATTGATCAAATTAAACATCTCCTCATATTAAAATAAAATATTCAGATAAATCGTCTTTCGACTTAAAAACAAGATATTTTTTTAATTCGCGAAAGAAATATCGGATCTACATTGCCGACTTTGGTTGTATACGACTCATTTAAAACACGACTCAAATATCCCCCTAATATTAGAATACTATTATCCTGATATGAGACCCCATTTTTAACATTGGATGACATCCATTAACAGTAGGCAGCGGCTTTGCTGTGCCCTGGTATTGCAGAAGTCTATGGGCGGCGGTGACTACTTCCATCAGGTGGCCCGTGTGCTCGTCTGCCTATCCAGGAACTAAAAAAAAATCCTGATGATTTATCTGACTGTTTATGGCACCGTAGTCCTTCGTAGTTCTTGATACCCACGATACAGGTTTTACCTATTGTGGGGTCAGAACTATGTGTGTGACTGTTGGGTGTATTTATTTTTATTGATGTGAAACATCTAATGCTTGTGGTCAGATCCGACTGATAGTGTGGCGACGCGTCGCCACGCTATATGCTAATACTAGCTGTTGCTCGCGGCTCCGCCCGCGTGGAGGGCATGTTTGGGAGAAAAAGTATACAATACAAAATACCAATATTCATGCGTTGAACTTAAAAATGACGGATTTTCATACAAACTTTCATTCCCTATTTTACCCCCTTAGGGGCGGAATTTCCAAAAATCCTAAAACATATATTTTTTATTTTTAACTAAAAGGCCAAATACTAATTTTCATGAATTTAACTTCAAAAATGACGGATTTTCATACAAACTTTCATCCCCTATTTTACCCCCTTAGGGGTGGTATATCCAAAAACCCTTCCTTAATGGATGCCTACGTCATAAAAGGTACCTACTGTCAAAATTTCAAGTCTCTAACCCCAGCCGTTTAGGCTGTGCGTTGATCAATCAGTCAGTCAGTCAGTCAGTTTCTTCTTTTATATATACAGATGAAACATTTAATACGGCGTAGTAACGACAGAACTCACTATATTATATTTTAACTGTGTTATATTTATTTCCTCCCATACGCTATCCTTTTATGCTTATTTCTCTACAAAATAATTTCGATGTTTCACTTTTTTTTTTTATTTTAGTTCCTCGATAGGCAGACGAGCAGACGGACCACCTGATGGTAAGTAGTCACCGCCGCCCATAGACTTCTGCAATACCAGGGCACAGCAAAGCAGCTGCCTACCGTTAAACCGTCACATCTGCCAGACGTCCCGTGACGGCTCAATTTTTAACCATTCAATTAAATCTCGGCGTGCGTTTATAGAGTAACTTGACAGCTGAGATATTTGTCCAACAGCACCCATCAAAGGTCGAATATCAAATACAACAACAGAGCAGTAACACGGACCTCGAGAGTTTGGGCCGCACGCCGCCGAGCACGCGACACGCCTACAAGACCAGACAAAAAGGTACCACTACCTTTTTTATAGATATTTACTTCCAGTAAGTGCCGTATTGCAAAAGGTTTTTAGGTTCATCAGAAATGCACGCTAACAGGACCAAACAAAAAGGTACCACTACCTTTCTTATAGATAGGTACTGCTAGTAAGTGCCGTATTGCAAAATGTTTTTAGGTTCATCAGTTATGTACGCTAACAGGACCAAAAAATAGGTACCACAACCTTTCTTATAGATACTAGGTAATTTCAGTAAGTGCCGTATTACAAAAGGTTTTTCAGGTTAATTAGAAATCCACGCCTACAGGACCAAATACAAGGTACCAATACCTTTTGTATAGACATTTTATGTAGGCTGCCTCCAGTAGGTTCATTGTAAAGTTCATTTATAATACAGGTTATGAAAAGTAAATAACACTTACTAGGGTTGCCACGCACAAAAAAAATTGTAGGATATTTCGGATACTATATATTTCAAATATTTTTGGTTGTTATAAAATTGTGAATTTATTTGTTGTTTTGTTATGGTCATGCATCTGAGCTGCATATACTCGCATTGAACTATCCAGAGTGTCCAGGCAATATATCGTAGACAGATTTTACAACAGTATAACAAAAACTTAGGATAAATCAGCATAGCAAAAAAAATCCTGCTGAACGATGCTGGTGGTAAGATTTTCATATCCGCCCGGATAGCGACCATCGTACACAGGGTGTAAAACCCGCCATAGTGGCACACGTGTGTCGCGTTCCGGGATCAGCCATTGTACATCCGGTTTTTGTCGGGGGTCTAGAGTTGGAGTACGATGTTTGGCCGTTTTGCAGCCTTCTGAGTACTCTGACAATAGACCCTCGACCGCATCTTCACCTTCTTGTCCATGGCATAGTGTGAAGAAGCAGGCCGACATGATTGTGTTGAGTAGCGGGGGATAGATCGTCTTCCGCTACTCGATACTCTAATTGGACGGTACTGCGCTTACCATCAGGCGCAGTGTGGTCACTTTGCCATGCCGGTATAAAAACAAAGCAATGAAACGTATTATTGAAGTGAAAACTTCTTTAGACACGTTGGGCACTTTTGTGATAGGGAAAAGAACTGAACTCGCGTGACCATTACGCTTAGTTTTTTTTACTATATACTGATATATTTTATTTTAGACATAAGCACGCCTAGTTCTATAATTATTATCAAGCAATCATGAACAAAAAGAGTTACTACTCCATAGAGATCATATCTAGAGTTTTAAAAAATAACAGAGGAATTTCAAGTTTAAAATTTTCACTTTTTTTATAGCTATTGCGTACAATGTGGGAGACATGAATACCTTAGAAAAAACACTTGCACTATTTCTTAATTTTGCAATTTTCCAGGCAATTTTTCTTTCCCTCATCATGTTATTTGGACTATTATGAATATTTTTTTTAATTTGTCATATCATGCCAGCAGTTTTGAAGTGATGCACTTACTAGCGTAAGGATTTAATTTTAACCGACTTCAAAAACAGGAGGAGGTTAACAATTCGTCGGAATCTTTTTTTTATGTATGTTACCCGATTACTCGTAGACTCCTGGACCGATTCGAGAAATTCTTTTTTGTTTAAAAGCGTACTTCCCAGATGATCCCATTGGCACCAAGTCAGGATCTGATGATGGGATCTCAGAAAAATCAAGGTTAACCCTCAAATTTTATAGTGACACATCATTTGTTTTTTTATTGAAGTCGGTGTACTTTTGATGAATTAAAAAACTTTTACTTATCGTATCTTCGTGTGGGGTCAGGTTTGCGGCTATTAACGAAAAATAGACTAATGTTTAAAACATATAGGTTTTGCCAAAGGATGATAAATTAACAGTGCCATCTATTGACAGCATAATTAACTAATTTGTTGCATTGTTAATTTAGGATGACGCGCATAGACGATTTTAGGAAGCGCCATCTATTGTTGTATAGTACTAATTAACTTTTAAGTTATTATTTTGTAGATTGAAATATTTCGAATAAATATTTACTTATACAACATTATTTTTAGTATACTACAAAGCCGAAAGTAGTTTGTTGAGATTCAGTATCACAATCCATTGCACTAATTTTTAACATATTATATGTGTATCCCAAAAACATATAAAAATTTTCGTCCAGCTGGTTACCTTGTTTATTACTTAATAAAAATCCGGCGCGTGTCGGTCGCTCATCGATACATACCTACCTAACCTCAGCCGGCCGCTAAAAGGGTCAATGTCCGCGTATGTCTATGCGTCGTACAAGAAACGGGATACATTTTTTTGCATGTCACCGCGTGAGTTTCCTTATTATTATTATGTGATATATTTATCTGATCGTTTATACCAAAATCTAATTTGGGTGTTTCGGCTTTATGGTATACAAAAACTAATCTTGTAGTTATTTCTACTTTATTATATTACGTAAGTGACCACTATCGGTGCATAGTATTCGCGCGGGTCAGCTAGTCATTATATGAATCAAATATATCCGATATTGTTTTTCTATTTTAGTAAATCGAATAATTATCAGTCAGATTAGCGAATTGATTTAAAGATAGAGTTTCATATAATGTTCTGCGTTATTTTGTTAATATCTACTTATATCACACATCTAATATATGACGGTTTTAAAATACAAGTTGTACACAGTTTTGGTTTGAGGCCGACAAACGCGGAAGTGGGTCACCTGATGGCCTGGAAACTTTTTTTTATACTGGCACGGCAAAGTGACCACACTTTACCTGATGGTAAGCGCAGTGCAGTCCAACTAGAGTATCGAGTTGCGAGAAAAAATCTATCCCTCGCTACTCAACACAATCATTCCGGCCTGCTTCTTCACACTACGCCATGGGCAAGAAAGCTTTTTTACTGTTTCCGTATTTATTTAGTTTAAGAATAAGGGGCGTTGTCTAGCAATCTTATTCAAGGCCATCGGTAGTGCAAACCAACACTGAAAATAACGTTTTCCTTTTACATTAGTGTTGCCACATTACTCAAATTTACCTAATAACTAAGGAAGTCATTCGACTAGAAACAATATACATATTTCAATTTAATTTGTGATGCAATAGACTGTAGAATAACTTACTTTTTTATCCTGGCACGGCAAAATGACCACACTGCACCTGAAGGTAAGCACAGTGGTGTCAAATTAGAGTATATAGTAGCGAGAGACTATCTATCCCCCGCTACTCGACACAATCATGCCAGCCTGCTTCTTCACTACGCCATGGGGCAAGGAGGTGAAGAAGCGGTCGATGGTCTTGTGTCACAGTACTCAGAGGGCCGTAACCAGCCAAACATCGTACCCCAACTCTAGACTCCCGACAAAAACCACATTTGGAACAACCATATTAACACAAAATACTAATAACAATATTAGTCATGTTTTATACACTGTCTCACTGTTCGGTACGTAAGTTCTGTATTAATAATCGTCCAGTCATTCACATAGTTTGACCCCACCAGGTCAAACCTGTGTAGTGGTTATCAAAAACCCCACCTAGACCAGAAACATATATTTCCCACAAACCTTTGTCTCACAGCCTCCCATTTAATAGTCGGAGCCTCGTCCCCTGTAGACTGTCGTTGATTAATAAGATAGGCACTAAATTAATTTTAAGGATTTGATCGCGATTTATTATTTACATACGCGTTAATTCGAAAGCCTTACGGCCTTCATGGTCACGGTACGGACTGAATAAACCGCGATAAAATACGTAAAATTCGTTTTATTTCAAAACTTCTTCGCCTTGACTGCCTCGGTGGCGTAGTTGTAATTGCGCATGCGTTACGACTTCTGTGCTGAGGTCTCGGGTTCGATCCCTGAGTCGAGTAAAGTGATATTGTGTTTTTCTATACAGAAATTCTCAGTTAGCCCGGAGTCTGGAATTTGTGCCCGGTATGGCGATAGGCTCGCCCCCTATCACATTGTGGGACCGAAATAAATTCGGCGAAAAGTGGCTGTACCGGTTGCACGTCTGCCTACCCCATCGGGGATTACAGGCGTGAGTGTGTATGTATGTTCAAAACTTCTTCTTCAAAAGTATTAATGGTTAATACTGTAATGTAGTAGTAGTACTGTAATGTATTCTTTAGAGTCAGACTAATCGAAAACCAATATATAATTATAATCTTGAGAACCTCTGATGGGTATATAAGGCTACATTATACAATAATGATTCTTACCTTTGTTGTGACAAGACTGTGGTCTTTAAAGTTTGATTGTCTATTCATAGATTTATACAATTCTATCCTCATTATACTCCAACTAGCTATTGCTCGCGGCTCCGCCCGCGTGGATGTCATGTTTGAGACAAAAAGTATACACCACAAAATACCAATTTTCATGCATTTAACTTCAAAAATGAAGGATTTTCATACAAACTTTCTTACCCTATTTAACCCCCTTCGGGGTGGAATTTCCAAAAAACCTGAAATATGTATTTTTTATTTTTGACTAAAACACCAAATACTAATTTTCATAAACTTAACTTCAAAAATGACGGATTTTCATATAAACTATCATCCCCTATTTCACCCCCTTAGGGGTGGTATTTCCAAAAACCCTTCCTTAGTGGATGCCTACGTCATAAAAAGTACCTACTGTCAAAATTTAAAGTCTCTAACCCCAGCCGTTTTGGCTGTGCGTTGATCGATTGGTCAGTCAGTCAGTCAGTCAGTCAGTCAGTCAGTCAGTCAGTCAGTCAGTCAGTCAGTTTCTTCTTTTATATATACAGATGAAGAAACGTGATAAATAATAGTAACTTAACTTTAACATTTAGCTTCCCATGCTCGATTACTTTTATTGGTACGGTAGGAGACTGAAATTATATAGAATAAAGATCTTTCAGATTTTCCCGGATTTAATAAATGTGTAATAATCGCGTAAACATAGACGCCATAGATACTAAATTACTTATACTTATAGTTATAGTTAATGATAAAAATTAGCAAACTTTCAGGAAATACTTTCTTTTGCGTCTGGTCACCCTATAAATGGGGATCTGTTGGTGATGTTGGTATGACGAATCATGTTCCCGGTATAGGAATACTAATAGTTTTTCCTCGTAACATTGTTCAAAACAAGTTGCTGCGAACCGCATCTGCTTTAGAATATTTACCATTATATTTTATTAAATTGTTTTCAATACATGTAAGTGTTAATTCCAGAGTTTAATTTTAGAGTACATTGTACGTTTAAAAATGTGTTTT
Source organism: Laothoe populi (assembly GCA_905220505.1). Taxonomy (NCBI): domain Eukaryota; kingdom Metazoa; phylum Arthropoda; class Insecta; order Lepidoptera; family Sphingidae; genus Laothoe; species Laothoe populi. The sequence continues at coordinate 3,147,486 of HG992167.1, read as the reverse complement.
ATTTAGTTTTTTTTGTGCAGTTGGTAGAATTTGTTTGTGTTTTTGTGTTTACGATGTGAAATGAGTATGTTGTCTATGTGTGGATGTATACCGGACGATTTTCGCAGAATACGTAAGATTTTTTCATTGTTAATAATGAGCTGCATAGAAAACAATAAAAATTTGTTTTTAATTATGTATAATAATAGCAGCGATGGCTTAGTTGGTTGCGGTACGGACTGCTGGTATCAAAATGAAAGTCATATGTTCGAAACCCAAACGGCTTACACCTCTGACTTTTCTCAAGTTACGTGTGTATTAAATGTTAATTATCGTTTGATTTGACGGTGAAGGAAGACATCGTGAGGAAACCTGCACACCTGAGAATTTTCATACGAATTTCAAAGGTATGTGTAGTCTACCGACCCGCATTAGTCCAGCGTGGTGGACTAAGGCCTAAGCCCACTCATTAGTTATTAGAGGCTCGTGCCCAGCAGTAGGACAATGTTTTAATAAATTGTTTAGGTTTCCACCTTCTCGACTTGTGTCGGTTTTAATAACTATTCCGTCCCGTTACCTACAGGAAAAGAGATATTTATTTCCCGCCTATATACACACTCACGCCTGTAATCCACGAAGGGGTAGGCAGAGGTGTAAACAGTACACTTTTCGCCGAATTTCGGTCCCATAATGTGATAGGGGGCGAACCTATCGCCATGATAGGGGGCGAGCCTATCCCCCCTATATATTGTTAAAATTAGTGTCTATTTATATTGAGTATGCAATAATAATATAAAAAATATATTATTAAAATGTATAATAAAAATGACAATGCTAAAAAACAAGGAAGTAATAAATTTAATCGCCGTGGATCAGAAGTGATTGTTACAGTTTTCAATAAATTCGTTAGGGGGCGTCCATAAATTACGTGAGGTGTTTAAGGGGGGGAGGGGGTCGAGTCAAATCTCATCTAATCTTACGTTGGAGAGAGGGGGGGTCTCGGAAAATATCACGCAAGTTTTTTTTCTGATTGAAACAAAAAAAAATTATACTATTTTGGTCCATTTCATCCAGATTGTACATGCTTAAGATTTAATCTCAAGCGTAATCGTAATACGATTAAGATCATTTACTAATTCTTTCGAAAGTAAATAATTTCAGATCTAGGCTAGATCAGAACGAAGTTGAAGGAGCAGATGATTTTACTGAAAATCATATGGACATGTTGGTTCCAATAGCCTCTCTTGAGACCGTGCATGATTCTCCATGGACTGAATTAGAGTAGGTATTCTTTTTTTAATCACAGTAGTTACGATATAAGTATTCTATTGTTAAATTTTTATTACACTTATAATTAAATTCACAGCAATATTGATTACTAGTCTTAACTAGTCGTAAATAAAAGCACGTAGCAAATTTGTTTTTTTCTTTTTACAATAACAATCCAACGCGTTTACGTAAGAAACTCACATTTTGAAAAATCTCACGTGAGATTGGGGGATGGGGGAGGGGGTTGAATAAAATCTCACGACATCTCACCAGGGGGGGAGGGAGGGGCAGAAAATTTAAAAAAACACCTCACGTAATTTATGGACGCCCCCTTATTATAAGGCAAATAAGTATTTATTATTAACGGTAGGCAGCGGCTTTGCTGTGCGCTGGCATTGCAGAAGTCTCTGGGCAGCGGTGACTTACCAGGTGGCCCGTCTGCTCGTCTGCCTATCGAGGCACTAAAAAAAAAATACTTGTCGCAGTACATATTCTGTAATTGTAAATATTTATTTATTTACTCTTTATTGTACACTTAAGATTAAAAAATAAAGAAAGATTACATTTTTATATCAAAAGTACAAATGGCGGTCTTATCGCTCTAAAACTATATCTAAATACTTAGATATTCACTGATTGTAAGTAGTTCAAGTTACTTTTCATAAAAAATGGATCATCGACATAAAAAAACTATGAGGTATCAACAACTACGAGGGAATACGGTTCCACAACACCCAGACCCGAAACAAACATTTGTCTCGGTGCGGGAATCGAACTCACAGCCTGTCGTTTCACAGCCGGCTACTCACCCGCTGCGCCACCCGCCTGCTTGATAACCAAGAGAGTCCCGAATATAGTTTCTGGTAGATGGGTCGCGGTCCACCCAACTTTGAGAACCACTGGTTGTCAACATTCTTATAAAGTATAACGAAGTGGATATAAATAATCGCACTATCCATTGTTTTCCTATTCAAAATAATTATTATCAAGATAACATTTATTATAAAGTACGCCATACAGTCGTATCCGCATCGTGTACACTCGCATACATAATTATCATTGTCTGTCCAGTTGCACAGTAGTTAATAAATAAATAAATAACACCCAACAGTCACACACATAGCCCCGATCGCACACTAAGATACGAGTCTTGTGTTGTGGGGTATCAGGCACTACGAGAGAATTTCGGTCTCACAACACCCAAACCCGACACAAATATCTGTCTGTTACACAAATATTTGTCCCAGTGTGGGAATCGAACCCACGGCCTCTCGTTTCACAGCCGACTACTCGCCAACTGCACCACGGGGGCTGTCAAAATATAATAACACCCAACAGTCACACAATGAATATTTAAGTGATGTGTAATACTGGTCTGGGTGTTGTGGAATCGCAGTCACTCGTAGTTGATACCCACTATAAAGGTTTGACCTAGTGTTGGGCCAGGACTGTGTGTCACACACATAGTGTTAATATTTTAACAATGTTCACAAAATCTGAATGCATAAGGCACATAATCGATGTATAGAATCTATGATTCTATGATTCATAATCATCAAAATCTATGATTCTTAGAAAAAAAAAATTGAAGCTTAGTTAAAAGTTAGTGTAAATGCTGGTGATAGGATATTCATATCCGCCCGGATAGCAACCAAGGGTATAAACAGTGACAGACACTAGACCCTCGACCGATTCTTCACCATCTTGCCCATGGTGTAGTGTGAAGAAGCAGGCCGGCATGATTGTGTTGAGTAGCGAGGGATAAATAGTCTATCGCTACTCGATACTCTAATTGGACGGCGCTGTGCTTACTATTAAGTGCAATGTGTGTCACTTTGCCGTGCCAGGATAAAAAAAATAATGTATAATAAAGTAGTTAATATTGTATTCAATTGTCGTGTGTTTATTGTAATGAATTACCAATTGACGTACATTTTTGTTTTACGTCACCGTAACCACCATTTACTAGTGATTATGAATTATTTCGTCATATTATAAAATGGTTCATGACAGCGTTATAATTATAATTAAAATAAATTACCATGTATAATAAAATATAAATACTATATCAATGAGAAAGACCAGAATTTTGTCATATTTACTTATGAATCAAATAAAGAATGAATTATAATACATAGCCCGCTATAGTTTAATAACAATATATAAAATTAAAACTCATATAAAAGCTATAGTATAGCTCACAGAACAAATGCAAACGGATTTAGGCTTTTGGACTTAATACATAACTATGGCATACCGACTTCAAACGCTCATACTGCTTGGCATGAATCAATTTTCAATATATCTTTATGATACGTCGAATATAAAACTGACTCGTAGACTGCCTTGGTGGCACAGTTGTTACAGCGCATGCGTTACGACTGCTGTGCTGAGGTCTCGGGATCGATCCCCGGGTCGGATAAAGCGATATTGGGTTTTTCTATCTAGAAATTCTCAGTATTAGCTATCACATTACGGCACCGAAATTCGGCGAAAAGTGGGTGTACTGGTTACACCTCTGCCTACCCCTACGGGGCTTACGGGCGTAAGTGTATATGTATGTATTTATGAATATAAAACCTCTTTATATCAATTCTTATAAAAAGTAGGTCACATATAATTGTACTTGACTGTACCTCGCTATCAGATAATGCCCGCAGTCATAACTGATAACGGACACAGTGCAATTAACGTGGATATTGATCCCCCAGTGTATTGTCATTCGCATAGGGAAGTGCATATGATCCACTAACAACAGGAAAATCCTGCGAATTTAGTTGGCATACTTTGACAGTTATAAAACTTTGACAGTTCCAATTCGAATTTTGAATGGATGAAAAACGTTTGAATCGAAGAACGTTAAACAGTTTGATAATGTGTCTAACAAACAGTCAAATTCACATGCAATTTATGAAGTGTAGTGCATGTTAGTGCTGTGTGACAAAGGAGTAGTGTTACTTTGACATTTCTCATAAATAGTGCCTAAATTAGTGCACAGTGTCAAAAGCTATGAAATGGAGTCACAGTTCATAGACGCCGTGTCGCATTACTTGATATCGGGCAGAGGTGCCGAAGTAATGAGCGGGACAAAGAAAAGTCCAACGGAAAAAAGTCATTCCAAATTCAAAGATATTTTTGGATCTCAACATGCGCTGCACGTTCGGAAACGTATGAGTCATCAAATATCAATATTTATCGACGGTTGGCGGTCTATATGATAGCGACATTTTTGCGATATTGAGTTATATTATACATATTCGGAATTGGCAATGTTTTTGGGCACTTTTTGCCGCTCACATCGACTGGTAAAACTGGGCTTATTTTTTTCGGCGGAGATCGTTAGGTCTTTTGGTACCGTATTTCTTGATACCCACGATATAGGTTTGACCTAGAGTGGGGTCAGGAATGACTGAATTACTTTTGGGTGTATTTATTTACAGTTTGGGTACACTCATACCCTTGCTGGCCTCCTTGACTAGAACAATTCGTATATTTAAAATAATCTTTTTATTCTTTTAATATGATAAACAATAAGTTAGAAGAAAGTAACGCATCATCTTTAATCGAAAACAAAGCTTTGTATTTAACGGATGGAATTATAGGGAAAAAGTCAATACATAAGCATTAACTATTTTTTAATATCTTGCATTGAAACTTTAGTGGTTACAAATAAAATAAATAAGAAGGTTTTGAAAAAACAGTGTTTTACAAAACAGTAGCGATAACCTAGTTGGTTGCGTTACGGACTGTCTTGACGAAAGTCGTATGTTCGAAACCCAAACGGCATGCACCTCTGACTTTTCTTAAGTTACGTGTATATTCATTGTTAACCACTCACGTATCAAAAATATTTAAAAAGTCAAGTAGTACGGAGTAAATAGAAGCCAAAATCAATTTTATTTCCATAAAATTAAAGTTGACAGTAGCATGTAAGAACGACGTGTGCCAGCATTATTCGTGCGCCGGCGTACCATTTGATACTATCGTTTGCTTTAACGGTGAAGGAAAACATCGTGAGGAAACCTGAGAATTCACGTACGAATTTCAAATGTATGTGAGTTCTACCAGCCCGCATTATAGTGGTGGACTAAGGCGTAACCCCATTAGTAGCGGAGGCCTGTGCCCATCAGTGTGACAATGTTTAATACAGGACTAGTATTATTATACTAAACATCACCATTACCGTTCTTCTATGTCAGTTATTGGTGTATTGACAAAGAATCGATATTACCTTTATCAGCAGATATGATATCTTTTATCATTCAGCTAGATACTTACTATGTGTGGTGGCTATATAATTCATATATTTTAGTAACTATATGTTTACAAGTTTTGTATAGTAAATTGGCGTTATAAAAACGGATATTTAGACAAGATCACAAAAAATATTATTACTATAAAAATAAGAATGTGTTATGGTTTTTTTTATATTTTTTTTTACAATTAACGAACTAACACGTAGTTTAACTTAAGCATGTGTTTAAATTTGATTTGTGAAGAAACTACGACTAAGGTAAATAGATATATGGATATTTATACGATGTTTGTCTGTGTCGTGTTGCCTGTTCTAACTTGTGTATTGTGATGATCTTTGTAAATGACTTATGAGTGTTCGAATAAATTATACAATTTAAGTGATTTTTTATAAAATGCCATTTTGGGTTTGGTGAATTTGTAATTTATATTTTATTAAAACTTTTACAATAAAATTACAGGTATAAAAATATGTTTTAAATCTACCTTTTAAGGCTCACACTTCTAGTGTATTGAGCCAAATTTATTATAATATCATAACAATTTTATATCCAATAATATTTTCTTAAAATATTTTGTGTTAATTGTATTTACATTTTCTTTCCCTTCTGCATCTCACTTTAAGGCCGAGGTCTATAAAACAAACTTCGACTTAGTTTACTTTTTTTTATTTTTTACTTCCTTTGCTAGTAATAATTAAAATTTATTGTCATATAATTTTGTCGCTTTTCGAAAAATGTACTATGTGCAATGAGCAATAATGTGTTAATTAGCAAAGTTGACTTTTTGAGGTTTACTAGTCACTCAGAAAATCACTTCGCAGAAGTCTTAAGTCGAGTTTGCAGACCTCGGCCTAAATCTATGGTACGGGTCTCTTCATTTCATCTCTGGCCTTTTCCGATTGCTAAACCATCTATCTCTTCCCGTGGCTTTATCTTTTCTGTGTTGTACTATGTGCGAATTTTTTTTTTCCAGCCGACGGCAACGAAACTAGCAACGGCGACCTAAGTGATTCCACAGAAGTTTCTTTACAAAAATCGCATGTGCGAAGTAGATTACGGAAGTTCTTCGCGAAACGTCCCGCTATGGAGGTGCTTGTCAAGAAAGGCATCTACAAAGGTTGGGATTCAAATTAATTAGGTGCTTAGATGCTTTGTCGTATTATAAATATGCTCTGATGTAGTTTTGGGTACGGTGTTTTTGGTGCTTAACGTTTTACTATTTTAGTTCAGCTTAGAGTTTAGTGGGAATGAAAATCTTACAGTGGTTTTACTAACACTTTATCTAGAATTTTGGTGTTAATGAGTTATTATTAGTCCGCACGGATGGTGGTTATTTTGCTTATTACTATAATAAAAGTACGTAACATAAAATGTAATGATATCATCAATCAATGAAAATTAACGCATCGGATACACGATTTTTAATTATGTAAAATCAAATTTATTTTAGTTTATTTATAAAAATTAACTGATAAATCGATCGTTAGATGAAGTTTCGCACTGCATCCCAGTAACATAGAGTTGCCAACCGTCCTGTTTTCCCAGGACATTAGAGTTTTAGAGTGCCCTGGGGTGTCCTGAATAGTTTTTAAGCAGCGTCCTGGGTTTTTAAATCGCCCTGATAAGGTCCTGTATTTTAAAATTCGCACACCACTATTGCAATCCTTACTTTATGGGCGGCGTCTCGGCTGGCAAGTGTTTACGCTATTTTAAAACAAAGATGCGTCCTGTTAAACTGAATTGTCCTGGTTTTTCTAACTTCAAATCCTAATATTTGAATTCCGGGGTTGGTAACCCTACAGTAATATAATAATGACCACATTTAACTGTCATAAAGTGATTTAATATTGTACATTACGTTTTAATGTTATTCCTATAGTTTTTAATTTTTAAAATGAAAATATTTATAGCCCTATTCTCGAATTTACCAAATAATGACATTTAGTTTTTTTTTAAAACATTTTATTAATAAATGACAATCAATGACCAAAGTGATTGACATGTGTCATTTATGGATTTTATTTTTTTATTTAAAGGTAAGTGTCTATTGTATATAGCTAATTTGTATTTTTTTATTTTAATATAGTTGTAATTTAGATTTATAAATAGTGTTTTATTTATGTAACCTTACCTTTTTAGATTGGCGGTGTTTGGTTGTACATTTTGCGTATTTAGTTTGTACTTACTTAGTTGGTATTTCAGTTCGTGGCTTTGGTATAAATTTTAGCAAATAATATTCCAAATCACAATACTAAAAATTATGCTAGCATTTTTCGTAGCTGTTATATCTCAAGTCAAATATTGTGATGTATTTTTGTAATTGTGTTTTAACATTGAAATGTTATTATTGATTGGTAGACATAGATTTAAATACGACACGGGATTTTTGTGAAACGGACTGAGTTCGAAATGTTTTAACTAAAAAACCAAGTGCACAACTTTCAAACTACGCTTTGTATATCCAAAGTGACATGATTTTTTAAAACAATAATACGAGTCATGAATCCTTACTATAATAATAATACAGTGTAAACTCCATGTAACGTCACTCTATTTAACGACAAACTCTCTTAAGCGTCGAAATCAATTGGCTTTGGTTGGTTTAGCTTGTTTTTCATACAATGTTTCACTCTATATAGCATTACACCCACTCTCAATAACGACAACAATTAAGTTGCTAAAATTAGTAAAAACTGCGCAGCTGTGTACGATCTATTGTCGCTTTATTATCCTAGCCCGCAATAAACTCGACTGTCGGCATCATGCATACCGAACTTTCTAAGAAATTCATTCTTTTGTTTACAAATTGGGATTGCTTGCACGTGTAGACTGTTATTGACCATGATTCATAACTAGGAGTCATGGATTATCTATACCTTATCATATTCTTAGTTGCTCACAAACTTGCAAACTGTAAACATGGCTACTAAAAGAAAATCACTGTGTATTGACGAAAAAGTTTTACTGATACGCGCAATAGAAACGGGAGAGAAGATAAGTGATGTTGGCAAACGCTTTGGATTTAGTCGCTCTACCGTGTCCACAATATGGAAAAATAAAGAAAAAATCCTCCACGCTGCGGGCGAGGGAAAATCTTCCAAAAAATTAAAGAAACCTATATACGAAGATTTGGATAAAGCTGTACTATCATGGTTTCATCGACAGCGCCAGAATAATATGCCTATCTCGGGGCCGCTCGTGAAAGCTAAGGCGGAGAATTTTGCTGCTGAACTTGGTTTAACTTCTTTCAAAGCATCAGAAGGATGGCTCGGAAAATTCAAGCAGCGTCATCATATCAACTATGGTAAAATAAGTGGGGAAGCACGAAGTGTTGATACAAATGTGACTCATGATTGGATTAACAGAGTGTGGTCAAAATTCATAGAAAAATACGCCCCAAGTGACATTTTCAATGCTGATGAAGCAGGAATTTTCTATAAGTTGACTCCAGATAAAACTCTGAAATTTAAAGGGGAAAAGTGTGTGGGAGGAAAGCTTTCCAAGGAACGTATTACGGTGCTTGTGGCTGCTAATATGGATGGCACAGAGAAAAAAAAGCTACTAATAATAGGCAAATCGAAAAATCCGCGCTGTTTTAAGAACATCAAAAAATTGCCAGTGACGTATAAAGCTAATAAATCAGCTTGGATGACCAGTCAACTTTTTGAAGAAGAAGTGCGAAAGTGGGATGCAGAATTAAAGGGACGAAAAATTTTACTTCTTGTTGACAACTGCCCTGCCCACCCTTTTATATCAAACCTTCAAAACATAGAGTTGGCATTTCTTCCTCCAAATACGACTAGTGTCTTACAGCCAATGGACCAGAGTGTGATTAAAAGCCTCAAGGGTCACTACAGAAGGAAATTATTGATGGAGCTAGTCGAATCTGAGGGTAAAACTTCTGTTAATATGCTGCATGCAGTAAATTTTTTATCTAAAGCCTGGGAAGAAGTGACACCCACAACTATACAGCACTCTTTTCGACATGCTGGACTTTGTACCAATTCTACGAGTGATGAGGTGGAAACAGAATCTGAGTTTGAAAGCGACGACGACCTTCCATTAACTGAGTGGATTCAACAATTCAACATGGCAGGAAATACGGTAAATCTTCAAACCTACATTGAAGTGGACGACCGCCTGCTTACAACGGCTTCACTCACAGACGAAGAAATTTTGGATTCAGTGAGAAAAACTGAGGATCAAGAACAAGGTGATGAAGAAGATGAGACGGATGAGCCTGAGCTTCCGCCGAGCATTAAAGAAGCTCTGGAAGCAGCAAAATTATTGGAAAAATATTTCCTTTATAACCAAGATGCCTCAGTATTGCTAGATATTAATAAAATAACTAAAAAAATACAACAAAATTACTGGTGCAGCAAAAGACGTCAGACAAAAATAACAGACTATACTCAATAGCGTTCAAATAACATTCTTTTTTATGCACATAACTACTAACAATAGTCAGAAATAAACTTTTTATTTTTCTAATTCTGATGTTTCTTCTCTCCATTTAACGACAACTCTCTATAACGCCATAAAATGCACAGTCCCTTCAGTGTCGCTATATAGAGTTTACACTGTAATATTATAAAGAGGAAACATTTGTATGTATGTTTGTAACGAATTGGCTCAAAAAGTACAGGACCGATTTTAAAAATTCTTTCACCATTTGAATGCTATATTATCACTTATTAATATAGGCTATTTGAATTGCAAGAAAAAATAAGCATCCCTAGTAAAACTACAAAAATGTTACCCAAGGTGTAAAAAAACTGTGTGAAAATAACCTCCACGCGGGTGGAGCCGCGAACAACAGCTAGTATATAATATGTACTTCTGAGATTCTATGGACGCTTAAACTTTTATAATCATTATTAGTATTTTTTTTTATTTTACTGAAAATTCTACGTTCAAGAATATATGTGCCACCTTGTTGTATTTTACTAGTATCAAATATTAATAGATTATAGTATAGAATTGGGAATGGATTTTGAAATAGTTTGTTGTATATAATTGCTTTAATAATTTGAAATATATTAACTAAATAAGAATTTATCACAATCTATGTTGTAAATAAATATTATATTTGTTTTCGTCCAAAGGACCGGCTATAGTCATTTGACCATAATCCCTAGTATTACATTAAATGTAATATAATTAATTAAAATAAGATATTCTTATGAACCGATTATCTTTTTATGACGAAAGGCAAAAAACGTGCAAGCTGACAAAACATATTTTTTTTATGATAAGGCAGCATGTATTCGCTGTCAGACTTAAAGGGATGGAATGGGGAGTTTACGATCATTAAGGTTCACAATTTTAGCATCGATAACTACAATGTGGGTCAACCTATAATGCCTTTACACGGCAAGTTGTTCCAATGCAAGATAAAAAGTTTATAACTGTATAGGTTTTAGTCAGTCATTACAAGGTGGGTAATAATTCCAATGCAAGATTAAAACTTTATTATTCTGTATTAGTGACTTATTACGAGGTAATGACGACGGATGTATAGGCTACATGTTGAACAATGACTTTTGTTTGCCAGCACATTGTAAGTAAATAAGGCGATGATGTGTCTGCTGGTGGTAGGATATTCGTATCCGCCCGGATAGCGACCACCGTACACAGGGCGAAAAACCCGCCATAGTGGCACACGCAAGTGTGTCGCGTTCCGGGATCAGCCAGTGTACATCCGGGTTTTTCGGGGGTCAACTGTCGGGTACGAAGTTTGGACGTTTTCCGGCCTTGTGAGTGCTCTGACACTAGACCCTCGACCGCTTCTTCACCTTTTAGCACATGGTGTAGTGTGAAAAAGCAGGCCGGCATGGTTGTGTTGAGTAGCGGGGGATAGATCGTCTCTTGCTTCTCGATACTTTAGTTGGACGGCACTGCGCCTACCATCAGGTGCAGTGTGGTCACTTTGCCGTGCCAGGATAAAAAAAGCATCTGAAAAACGACAGCAGCGTCTAGTTAGCGTGCTAATTCATATTTCTTTGTCCTCAACTTGTCTTCAAATGACTTCTAACGTGGCATAAGACGTAGCTTCAAAAAAGTATGTTTTATAGAAAGTTAAAAATGTGTTGTAATTTCGAACAGATGTACTTCAAAGATATTCAAAAGATGTTAGTGTGTGAACCTGAGGCCCAATGCACGTATTTAATTGACACTAACTGAATTTTGTACTGATCTGATTAGATTAACAATTTTTTTTATTGTTATATGTGCGTCATTAAAATGTGTTTCATATCATATTTTATATTTACATCAGTTTTCTCTCATATTTCAATTTAGCAAATTGTAACATTCTCGACGCTGAGACTAGATCGGAATTATATTTTGTTTTTTTTTAATTCTGACATTAATCCAAGATCACATTGAATTCAATATTTTATTGGAACGGAGTTCCTTATCGCAAAAATATTTATATTTTAACGTATAAGGAACTCCGTTCCAACCATGTCCATAAGACACTCTCGCTTTTTGCTGTTGTTTTATAAGGGTAAATTTCTGTGCAATAGGGTAGTTGATAGAATTTTGTTTTGTATCATAGATTTTAGTCTAAAAATATCAAAAATTGAACCAATTTGTTAATTTATATGTGATTATTAATATGTAAAAACAAAGCATTTTATCGCTTGACATGTCAGACTTGTCATGCCATCAGTCATGCATGACGTTAATGTTCGAAATATGTAAAACGCTGAGCGAAAGGTCTATAAGTTTTGCGGATGGCCACGTTACACGAGAGGCCATGACAGTTGGTAGTGCTTTGGTGGGAAAAATAAAGTTGGTTAATAAAAATATTTATTAATGATAATATTTTAATAATATAGACCTTGAAGAATAAAATAAAACGGTTTCCCAAAAACAGTCAACTCGTCTATTCTGTACATTGATATGCAACCAAAAATGTTTATGAAGTAACACACTTTTGTTAAAACAGCATTAAAATTTTATTAAAGAACGAAGCCGCAATTATTATGTTTAATATTATCAGCAAAAATGTGGTGTATATGGAAACATATACAGCACACACTATCTCCCTCGCACGACTGCACCGTAACGGCCATTCCGAGCGGTGACGTCATTACTCATATCGTGCATCCTTTTTCTGTCATTTGACAATTACTCCTGTCACCAGATTTGATTTATAAAAATAAAAAATGGATCAAATTATACCTCCTTTCTATATCAAACACTAGACCCGCGACCGCTTCTTCACCTTCTTGCCCATGGCGTATTGTGAAGAAGCACGCATGATTGTGTTGAGTAGCCAGAGATATATTGTCTCTCGCTACTCGATACTCTAACTGGACGGCACTGCGCTTATCAGGTGCAGTTTTGCCGTGCCAGGAAAAAAAGTGTGCGTCTCGGGACGCTTGACAGAAGTGATAACTTAAACTAATCTAAGTGGAACTAATTAATATTGCAATTGTTTAACTTGAGAAAAGCTTTGGTTATTACTTAAACTTTATGTATATTAATATGATAATGTGGGAAATGGTTATTTATTAATAAAAAAAATTATTGATTATAAAATATATTTTACCCACTCGATCCCACTCAAATCAAATCACAACGATTCTAAAGAAGTTTCACTTCAAAAAATATAGCACAGAGATGATGGATCGACAAAAATAGATTAATAAAGAAGCCAGACAGAGTGGCGCTGTAACGCGTTACATTACGAAGCAGTTTACCCTCCCATAAGAAGTTATCACTTCAAAAATAACAGGTGATTTCATGCAATAATCTCTGGTCGCCAGATGAGCCAGTGTTTGGTCAAGATCTGGAAAAGGTGTGTCCGGCTACCAGCCCACGTGTGCCGGAGTTTGTCGTGGAGTGTGTCCGCGAGATCGAGAGCAGTGAAGAGAACATGTGCACAGACGGACTGTACAGAGCGTCGGGGAACCTCAGCCAGGTGCAGAAGATACGGTTAGAGGTGAGATTTTTGTTTTTTTTTATCCTGGCACGGCAACGTGAGCACACTGCACCTGATGATAAACACAGTGACGTTCAATAAGAGTATCGAGTAGCGAGAGACAATTTATCCCCCGCTACTCAACACAATCATGCCGGCCTTCGTCACTACGCCATGGGCAAGAAGGTGAAGAAGCAGGTCGCGGATCTAGTGTTTGATTATAGAATGGAGGTATAATTTGATATTTTTTTATTATTTTACATAGTTACATACATACATATACACTCACGCCTGTTATACCCGAATGGGTAGGCAGAGGCGTAACCAGTACACCCACATTTCGCCGAGCTTATTACCGTCCCATAATGTGATAGGGGGCGAGTCTATCGCCATACCGGGTACAATTCCAGACTCCGGGCTGCTTCTGAGCATTTCACGATAGAAACCCAATATGAATACCGAACCCAGACCTCAGCACTGCAGTCGTAACTGCGTACGTAATTACAACTGCGCCACTGTGGCACTCAATAGGGTAGTTTCCTATGTTTACATTATTTTTTTGTAATGCCACACTGAAGATGTCTCCTATTTTTTGACCGACGGTATATTAGTTTAACGAATCAATTTCCTTACAGATTGACCAGAACAATCTGTCAGTGATAAAGAACAATAACGACATCCACGTGCTGACTGGTTCGTTGAAGCTGTTCTTCAGGGAGTTGAAGGAGCCGCTGATACCGTGCGAAATGTTCGACAAGGTGCTCGCCGCTTGCTGTGAGTATTATCACACACAATCACAGACACAGTCCTGTAGGTCTACTCTTGAAATCAATCAATCCAGATTAAAAAGATTCGATCCCGAAGTTTCTCCTAACACAGCCGCCATTGGCATACAGAAAATGTTAAAAAAAGGTATCTTTGGTTTTTTTTTGGGCCTCGATAGCCCGACGAGTAGACGGACCTGATGGTAAGTAGTTACCGCCGCCCATAGACTTCTGTAATGCACAGCAAAGCCGCTGCCTACCGTTTCTTTCTTTCATGCTGTCCAATAGAACCGACGCTGTACATCAAACTATTTTGAATTACGGAATTCCAAAACGCAATACTTAAATATCACTCTCAAAAGTTCTACGACAGAAGACCCTTATTATGAGGGATTATTTTTTATCCTGGCACTGCACCTGATGGTAAGCGCAGTGCCGTCCAGTTAGAGCATCAAGTAGCGAGAGATAATCTGTCCCTCGCTACTCAACATAATGATGCTGGCCTGCTGTGTGGCTTCTTCACACTACGCCATGGGCAAGATGGTGAAGAAGCGGTCGACGGTCTAGTGTCAGAGTACTCAGAAGGTCGCAAATGGCCAAACATCATACCCCAACTCTAAAACCTCGACAAAAACCGCATGTACACTGTTTGACCCCGGAACGCGACACACTAGCGTGTATCACTATGGCGGGTTTTACACCCTGTGTACGGTGGTCGCTATTCAGGCGGATATGGATATCCTTAATAATATATTATTTAAAATTAACAGCCTCCGTGGTACAGTTGGCGAGTAGCCGCTTGTGAAACGAGAGGCCGTGGGTTCGATTTCCACACCGGGACAAATGTTTGTGTGTGTTCGTGAGAGGGTGCGTCTCTCTAGGTCCCTGATACCCACAACACAAGACTCGTATCTTAGTGTGGGATCGGGGCTATGTGTGTGACTGTTGAATGTTATTTATTTATTTAATTTGATAATTTAAATCAATTTTCTTTATTACAGCAATAAAGCCAAGAGAAGCGAGGATCCAGGAGTTCAGAGACGTGGTGCAGGCGCTGCGGCCGTGTAACAGGGATACACTCAAGTTCTTATTAGAACATTTATTAAGGTAAGGATCATATCATTAACTAGGTGTTGCCCGCGGCTCCGCCCGCGTGGATGTTATTTTTGGAAGAAATGGTGTACAATACACGGAGGCAACTCGCTATTACACCTTTCTATATTTTGCTATCCCATAGTGCATTTTTCCGGAAAAAAAGTAGCCTATGTCATTTTCTGATCCCTAAACTGCCACTATGCAAAAATCATGTCGATCCCTTGCTCTGTGACAAACTAAACTATCCCACGGGAATACATTTTTCCGCGATAAAAAGTAGCCTATGAGCTATTCCAGACTAATAATACCAGATAATCTATCTAGGTCCTTCCAGCCGTTGTAGCGTGATTGAGTAGCAAACATCCATCCATCCAAACATACGCATTTATATTTTTTTTTTTTATCCTGGCACGGCAAAGTGACCGCACTGCACCTGATGGTAAGCGCAGTGCGGTCCAATTAGAGTATCGAGTAGTGAGAGACGATCTATCCCCCGCTACTCAACACAATCATGCCGGCCTGCTTCTTCACACTACGCCATGGGCAAGAAGGTGAAGAAGCGGTCGAGGGTCTATTCTCAGAGTACTCAGAAGGCTGCAAAACGGCCAAACATTGTACTCCAACTCTAGACCCCCGAGAAAAACCGGATGTACACTGGCTGATCCCGGAACGCGACACACTTGCGTGTGCCACTATGGCGGGCTTTACACCCTGTGTACGGTGGTCGCTATCCGGGCGGATATGAATATCCTGCCACCAGCAAAATATTAGTAGGATAACTTCAGATGTTATTTGCATGTCTAAATAATGAAACCTTAATTGTCCAGGGTAACAAAATACAGCGAACGCAACAGGATGCACACAGCCAACTTGGCGATCGTTTTCGGTCCCACGTTACTGTGGGCGCCTCCGGAGCAAGCGCACAACATCGCCGTCGACTGCATACAACAGAACAATGTCGTTGACATCCTCCTTAACGACTTCTACGATATATTCGACGACAAAAACAAAAAGAAGCCGTGATACTGGAACACGGACGGTAAATATATTATTGATAATGAATAAAGCTTTAGGAACGCGTTCCAAATTTAAATTCAAATGTAATATAACGGTTATTTTAAATGCGTGAATCGCGTTCCAAAGCGCCGGAAATGTAATTTTTAGCATTTGAAATGGTCCGTGTATGAAAATTTGTATAAATAATAATAGATTTATAATAATGTTTAACTCGCATTCGTAACTTGGTAACTTGTTAATTCAGTGGCGTATTACATTTTATCAAAATATAACGATGTTGATATTAAATAGTTTATGTTTCTAGGAAATGTTAGCGTATTCCTTACTACAAGGCCTAACATATACATAAATCTAAATAGAAGTTACATCTTCAAACTGTATGAATACAAAGCGTGTCGTATTGTTACTTGCTATATTGAAGTAATCATTATTTAGTGTTGAGAAATACCATTGGAATCCTATAGGGTTTATAATGCTAAAACAGCCTTTTCAGCTGATGTATTAGGATAATGTCAAAAGAAAACTAAATCTGATCACGTTTGCGCAAGATATTGCGCATGATATCATACTTCGTCAGCATTCATAAGTACAGTCGCGGTGTCTATTTGAATTTATGTCTATGAGCCTTACCTTAGAGCTAGAGTTAATTTTGTGTTCCTCAATCTACGTTACTAGCTCTGTGTAAAAAGTTTTACAAAACTCCTATATTCTTTCCATAGACTTAAATTATATAAAAAAAAATATAGTTCAATGCATGGATATGAAATGTTTATCATCGCCATCGCCCTCAATTTATTCATTTTAAGTCATAAAACAATTTTGCTTTTTTCATAAAAATAACAAATCTATATAATATAGTTTTTGATAACGGCAATAATTAGCCAAAAGGAATTTTAAATTTTAAATGGATTTTCAATGGAATAAAAGAATTGTCTGAACCATTAATACACCTGGCTGAATGATAAATGTTACTAGTGCAAGGTATATTTAAAAAAAATCTAGAACTGTAAGTAAATTGACATAATAATCGATTATGTATGAATATACACACGTTTGTGTTGTGATCGTGAAGCAATATACGTGAAGACTGTACGAGGCTCTAGAAATAATATTTTTGAACGAAATTTGATTATATATATATACTACGTGTAACGGGAATAACGCACAATCTCAGACACCTAAACTTAAAAATATTATTACAATCATAATTCATGTATTGAAATTAGACTGCGATGAATATAAATATTGTTTTTTATGAAATTAGTTGTACTCATTTTCGACATAAAGTTCGTAATTTTAATTATTTGATTTTTTAAAGTGTTTGTTTATTATTGCATTTAGAAAAGACTTTATCGCATCGAGTTATGTTGCAGTTTCGTTTGTCTTGAACGTTAAATTAAAGGGTGACTATTATTTACCTGAGTGTTAATTATATTTGGAAAAAAAAACGTCTATTAAAAAATTGTTGATATTGATTCAGTTGCTTATTCTGAACAAACTACTTTCAGAGTGTGCGTTAATCATGTTACATGTTGTATATGGTAATAATCGATATCTGTCATCGCATTGGAGACGTAACAATCGATTGGTAGGATACCGTCATACGTATGGCAATAATCGATTTCCTGTCATCGCATTGATAATCGATTTGTCAGTGTTGAAAATATAAATCGATTAATTATTTCCATCCATATTTTAATCGATTGCTCTTTGTATGTAATAAAACAAACAAATTTTGTTCAAATAAAATATATAAAGAATGATATAAATATATATTTATAGTACATTAGATGTTTAAATAATCAGATGTTAGAGTATGAGATATTTTAACAGCGTTATTTTTGGGGCCAAATATGTATATCGAGTCCTACATTGTAGATTTAGGCTTCAAGCCAAGTGTACTTTGTGCCTTATGGTGGGCAGTTTTCATACAAACCACTCTAAAAATACCTTAAATTTTACGTATCACATAAGTCTCTTAATAATTCCAATTATTATGAAGTTATAATTCTTGATATACGAATAATTTAAGAGAATGCCAATTATATTATTTAATTAAATGTTCACTTAGCATGGGTAACTTATTTTACGTTTTATCAATGTCATAGAAAAATCGACCTTATTGCAATTAATTAAAGATACATGTAAATTAGCTTGTATTCGTAGAGTATAAACCATATTACTATTAACATAAGGTACATTTTTCTATGGCAATGACCAGATGTTTACTAATGTGGAACATTTTTATATACGCGCAAAAATAGCTTGGCTGAGCTGATGTTAGCCACGGGCGACTCCGTAGTTATGTGACTAAGTTCAGGGGTATTATTCTCTATGCCATTACAAACGTGTAACGAGGCGCGTTACGTTAACTGCATGTTATTCGCATGTAATTGTATTCTGTAATGCAATTACATGCGAATTACGTGTCAATAACATGCAAGACATAGAGAATAGTGCCCCAGCGCAGCCAAATAATGTCGATTTAAGCGAAATTTTTTGCGATATTGAATTATATACATATTCGGAATCAGCAAATGTTTCTACATATTTTGAGCCCAGTTTAATTTTTTTGTGCTTTTTAGTGCTTAAATCAACTGGTAAAAAGCACATTTTTTTAGGGCACATTTGTTTTAAAACATAATGCACGTAATGATCATAAATTCATTAAGTCATAAAGATGCAGTACGTAACAGCAGGCCGGCATGATTGTGTTGAGTAGCGAGGGATAGACTGTCTCTCGCTACTTGATACTCTATGTGGACTACACTGCGCTTACCATCAGGTGCAGTGTGGTCACTTTACCGCGCCAAAATAAAAAATAAATAAAAGAAACGTGCTTACACAATTAATAGTTAAAATTGAATACAATCTACACAATAGGCATTTAAAAAGTTTTTTCCGAAAAAAAATATTTAAACCTATCTCCTGTAACTTTTCAAAAATGTCGCTTAAATCAAATAGCAAACTCATAATACTTTTCATTGGCAAAATCACTGTTGAAACGGTGGAGACTAATTTATAAAAGAAGAAGAAACAGCCAACGGTCGATATAAAGCTAAGCTATATGAGTAATCCAACGGTAGGCAGCGGCTTTGCTGTGCCCTGGTATTGCAGAAGTCTATGGGCGGCGGTGACTACTTACCATCAGGTGGCCCGTCTGCTCGTCTGCCTATTCAGGGACTAATAAAAATAGTTTTGTATGAAACCTACCCATCTATTCGATTTGTAAATATTCATCATAGATGACGATGTTATATATAATGTGATAACGGCCGGCGTTGTTGTAGTTATTGTTGTATTACTTATAAGTTAAAGTTAACGCTTGCACCGTCTAGTCCCGCACTTACGGACTTCCAAATTATAGCTTCCCATACAAATACTCAAAATCGAGTAAGCTAGTAACCAAAGTATTGTATTTCGGCTGACGTAGGATATATCTTGTATCGTTGTGTTATGTTATAATGCTTGGTCATAGAATGAAGTTACATGAAATTAAAATATGAGAACAAATTACTTGAGTTTTTTTACTTTCTCACTTTTTGGTCCAAGGTAGTTGGTTGCGGTACGGACTGTAGACGAAAGTCGTAGGGTCGAAACCCAAATGGCTTACCTCTGACTTTACTAAGTTACGTGTATATTATATTACGTGTACGGCACTGCACTTACCATCAGGTGCAGTGTGGTCACTTTGCCGTGCCAGGATAAAAAAAGGTCCAGACTGACTTTATTTAGCGGACAGCAAGGTAGCTCTACCACTTTTTGAATTTAATATCTTTATGTTTTGTATTCTATGTAATTGCTCAACCACAGTATGGTGAAGCTCCTCTGTCAAAGGAGTGAAGCCTAGAATAATATTTGTTTTTCTCGAGTTCCTGGTACATAGTGCAATAACTATTGACTGACGTCATTAGATACAAAGCAAATATGACCGTTGCAGCTGTATCACTGATAAGTACTGATGACTAGATCTCTAAATATAGCTTTATACATATACACTCACGCATATAATCCCCGAAGGGGTAGGCCGAGGTGTAACCACTTTTCGTCGAATTTATTACGGTCCCATAATGTGATATGGGGCGAGCCTATCTCCATACCGGGCACATTTCTAGACTTCGGGGTGATTCTGCGTATTTCTAAATAGAAAACCCCAATATCATTTTAACCGACCTGGAGATCGAACCCGACAGCTCAGCCAGAGCAATCAAAAATCAGCAAAGGCATTCTCTCCCAGTCAACCTTAGGGTGATGCAGAGATGAACAAGGTAGGTGCATAAGATGTAGAGGAAAATGGTAAACAAAAACTTATAAACACAATAATATGTACATACATAAATAAATCCAAATACATACCATATGTATACATATATAGACATAAATATAAAATATATTGCATCTACATATATACTTATGTATATAATATATGTAAAGAGATTGTAATACATTAATGATCTTATATATATTTTTTTACTGCCTGGATAGATAGACGAGCAGACGGGCCACCTGATGGTAAATAGTCACCGCCGCCCATAGACTTCAGCAAATACCAGGGCACAGCAAAGCCGCTGCCTACCGTTAAATATATATAATATACATTAATTGTGAGATGATTCTGCCACTCCATTCAGCAATAATTGGCGAATTCTCAGCTTGAAAGTCGACCGGCTGTTGCACGATCTGATATCGAGAGGGAGTGAATCCCAGAGAAGTATTGATTGGATACACCAATAAATTACACCAAAGAATAAAGATAGTGAAAGAAGAGTGAACGAAGTCAGAGCTGTGAAGCATTATTAATTTAGCTTTAACTACATGATACATCACATACTGTAAATAAGCTAGGTAAGTAAACTCAACTAGCAGAGACAGTATCATACTTCATTATATGCTACGCCTACGTTAATGGAGTACATAATATCCAATTACTATACCCATATACTTGATCTCGATTGCTGTTAGAATACATTAGAACCTGGGTGTCGCTTCACCTGTTTAAGGTAAAGTAGGGGTAGGTTGTTTTGGTTTCTGTACATGCAAATTCATATTTTATCTAATGATTAAAGATTGTTTATAGGTTTTTCCATTATGGTATACTTTTCTTTTACCTCTTAATACTTATTCTGTATATTATTTTGTGCAAACACATTCTAGAGATAATCGGTTTGCTAACTTTGCGCTGATAGTTTTGCCTGCGTACTATACCTAAATTTTCTACGTCCTCTCTTCTTAGTGATTGAATTTTGAAAAACGATGAAATATATTTGAATAGCATGTTTCGAGTGAATGTGACCAGAAAAATGTTTTCTACGTAAACATTCCCACAGATTTGTAAATATTATTATTATTAGAATTTCGATGTCATAGAAATCTGCTGTCAAAATCGTCTTTTTGAGTCTTAGCCTAACTCTCCATTCTGCATTACTGTCCATGATTATTTTAAGTGTGTGGGTTATGGGCGGCAGCGTGTCAACGTGTACCTATTACAAATGATGAATGGAAATTGTATACATATGTCGTATTTTCTCCAGTATTTTTCGGTTTCTACAGTTTCAAGGCAAAAGAACACTTAATAACTCTATGTTTTGGAACTCCGAACTAATTTTTGTTCATAATAAGCGAACATTTTGTAGGCAGCGGCTCTGCTGTGCTCTGGCATTGCAGAAGTCTATGGGCGGCGGTGACTACTTACCATCAGGTGGCCCGTCTGCTCGTCTGCCTATCCAGGCACTAAAAAAAAAACACATTTATCATCATTACGAACGTTCGAATTGTACTGAAGTTTTTGTTCGGTTTGATTTGTTTGTTCAAGAGAAAACAAAACATAAACCATCACAAACCCCTGATGATTTTGGCACGGAAGCTTGCTGACTTTTCCATGGAACCTTTGGATTCAGTGGAGCCAAAGATCACTTACAAATCGCTAGCCTGGAAAGGACAAGCCCAAATCAAACAACAAATAATGCAATTACTGTAATCATAAACATACAAGACCACTATTTATTTATCAGCTAGTTTTTCATAATTTTTTATGCAGTCTTATTTATTTTTTCAAATATTTCTTATCGGACCGATGTTTTAAAATACAATTTTCGAAGGAATGTTTCTTTTACAACAAACTGAAAGTAACATATGTTATTATTAACTTAAGTATTATAGAACTTAAATTTAAATATGATAAAAACCAAATTAAGATATATCCGTCTAAGTTGTATGAATGAGGCCCAGATTCCCCCTTCCCTTCCCTCATCCCTATTCCTGTCCTTTAAGGCCGACAGCGCATACATGATACTTTCGGTATTGTGGATGTTCATGGGCGGTGGAGATCACTTAACATCAGGTGACCCACTGGCTCGTTTGTCGGACTATGATATAAAAAAAACCTATATTAATACTTATATAGTTTTATCTGTTTTGTTAATTTTAATTAATACCAACATACATGTTTTAAAGGTGTATGTAAAATAATAAGAGCATTGAGACAAAAAACTGCCAGTATTTGTAAAAACACACATACACTCACGCCTGAAATCCCCGAAGGGGTAGGCATAGGTGTAACTAGTACACCCACTTTTCGCCAAATTTCGGTCCCATGATGTGATAGGGGGCGAGCCTATCGCCATACCGGGCACAATTCCAGACTCCGGGCTAATACTGGGAATTTCTAGATAGAAAAACCCAACATCACTTTACCCGACCCGGGGATCGAACCCGAGAACTCAGCATAGCAGTCGACGCATGCGCAATTACAACTGCGCCACCGAGGAAAAAATTTTATTTGTAAAAAGTTTATCGCAATTTGGTTTTTACATACATTAAATAAACATTATGATATTACACTAATTATTCCATAAACAATTATAATATTTAAAAATCAACAATAATGTGATTTTGTATAAGACTTGCATGTACTATATGAAATTTTATGTAAATGCCAATTAAAACAAGTAAATAAATTTAATTTATAAACCGAATGTTATATTTCCTTTACCTAATGAGTTAAGAATTAAATTTTAATAAACATTCATTTTTTTAAATAAAATATTGTTACAACGAGATTCACAATGATTTCTAAATTTAAAACAAAATATTTATACTTTATATTTGAGGCTGTCAGTGCAAAAGTGGCCTAACCCTCAATTTTTCATAATCTGACCTATGTACTACAAATGATTTAAAATGTGCGAAAATTTTATGCAAAACCGGCCTATCTCTAGTTTCACCAATTGCCAATATGATGACAACAAGATGGCATTGCAAAAATTGAATTTATGTACATTGATTTAAAAATCATGAATATACAAACCCCATTATTTTCATACTCATTGTCTGAAGCTTCGGCCACTTTTGCACTGACGGCCTCATTTTATAGTTCCTAATAATTTCGGATACACACTACATTAATATATTTTTTTGGTACAGTTTCGTAACATACACCCTGTAGTTTTAAAACAAAAATGGCACATTTACTCTATGAAAACTAGGTTGACACATGTATAAGCTAATACTTACAAAGCAACAAACTTATAAAACTATACTGGCTTAAGACACTGGCGAGAAATATTACGTGCTATTTATTAGTATGAGACACTATTTTACAGATGTCTCTGAATCTGTGTAAATAAAAAACTTGGCTCTACCGTTGGTTTTGAACATTACAATTTCTAGATTTTTTAAGAAAAAAGTTAATTTATTGAATCATAAATACCACAATAAATATGGGAAGGTTTCCATTTCAATACGTTTATTTTACTCATCCGTGTATATTATAAACTAATAGAATAGCTCGATGTCAGAAAATATCAGTCTATGTATTTGCATTTAATTTCACGTGTATGACTATAGGATTTAAAGATTTTTCTCAAATAACAACCATTACTTGCTAAATGCCATGGCTACACGTTGGAAATAGAATGTAGGGCGTGTAACTACATTTTTTACATACAATGGCGGCAAACGGCGCGAGTGAAGGAGAATAAAAAATGGCGGTATATACGGACTAAATATGTGAATGTGACAGGCATTTTTTTTTTCTTTTATCGTCTAGTTAGCCTCGCCAATGTCCTTTTATAGAGTTTCGCTCAAAACCTGTCTACTAATACAAAAGCTATAATTAAAATTACAAAGCTCGTGTTTACGTGACATCGTATATTCGATCGATGGCACAGTGACATCACTATTAGGTGTGGTACGCTAATTCAGTTTATATAGTACTTTCAGTAAAGTATCATAGTTTTAAATTGATGTATATATTCACTAATATATTTGATCTAAAAACACTTGGTAATTTTCGGGTCCAAGGATCTAACGGATACATTTTGGACACTACACACTTTCTGGGTGCTGAATTTTACGCTCTAATAAACTAGGCAATGGCGACCTAGCAACCCAAATTTATCAGCGGGGTAGTTGTAATCTTATATTGGAAATGATGTAAGATTACAACTAGGCTGATTTGATGCGAACAACTTGATATTTAATGCATCTTGTATTTCTAAGTTGTCAGTATGGTGTTTCCACTGCTTTGAGGCAAACAAAAAAAAAACAAATGACGCTGCAAAGAGCTTATAATATAATAGAATTCTCAAACTTTTTCGTGTATATTTTAGACTTATTTACATTTTTACACTTTATATTTATTTGATATGATAAACGATTGAAGGTAAATTAGTTGAAAACATTAAGTAATTCGGTTCACCTCCAATGGATTTCATTGACACATTCATAACAAAACATATTTTGTTCAGGTAATGTCTTTTTGAGTATTTAATTACTATTGTATGTAAATATAACAACTGGTTCATTATATTTTCTGCCAAAACATTTCAATGAAATTATATCTTCCAAATTTTTTATTTACTACCTCAGTTTTGACTTTTTAAACAAAGACTGGCAAAGGTAATAAAATAATACTTCCTAAAACTTGATTATTTATCCCGTATTACAAAACCTGTATGAACAAAACCGGAATCGAACTGTAAATGACCTGTAATTAGTACACCACTGTGCCATCGTGCTTAGTTATCTACGTACTCACATTGACATGTCATGTCTTACAAAATACTCACGGATGTACAAATATATAAAAGTGCATAAAATGTTCCAAAAACATACCTCTACAACATATATATTGCTTAAATATGCCCATAGAGATTAATTCTTGAGAATTATACTTTAATTAAATATTTAATACCATTTTTCATTTACTTAAAAAAATAAAACCAATAATTATAACACATCGGTATTACCCACTCTATTTTATTAAAATATTAGAAATTAGCATTTCATTTTAATAAAGAAAAACGAAATGACTTTCCGAACAACTCAATAGATTAAAAATTGGATGAAAAGGACTAATTTCTCTATTTTTAGGATTTATTTAAGTTCAAAAATTAGTAATAGTAAAGATTTTATTTCATTTTTACCGAGTATTGCTGGTAACTCCGCTTTGCGAATGCAAAATTTTTTTTCATCACAAAAACGGTTTAATGATACTCACAGACGAATAAACAAAAATATACTATTTAATGTATAAAATTTCGGCAATTTAACTAATTACTTAAACTCACCGATGAACTTGGCAAGTCCAGGCTTGGTTCGTAAAGTGTATATAAAGGGCATATTTAAACACTTATATACATAATGATCAGTTGCCTCCGCCACTAAAATCTAAATGTGTAAATCTGTCACAGAAAATATTAACAAAGCTAAAAAATATGAAAGCCATTTAAACCATTAAAAAATAAAGTAAACTAGGTGGATCTAAGTTGAACACTAGGCAATAGTAGAATGATCATAAATAATTTTAAAAAATAGTAGATCGGACCCCAGACTGGGCTCACTTATATGGTGGGTATCAAGAACAACAAGGGACAAAACAACATATAAACATTTGACTGAGCGTGGGGATCGAACACGCGGCCTCTTGTTTCACAGTCGACTGCATGGTTAACAACCATAATCATAGAATAATACACTAAAATGTAAAAAAAATGTTTTAGTTACTTAAAACAGATACAGCTAATTGAAATTTTTTTTTATTGCCTCTACAGGCAGACGAGCAGACGGGCCACCTGACGGTAAGTAGTCACCGCCGCCCATAGACTTCTGCAATACCAGGGCACAGCAAAGCCGCTGCCTACCGTTACCTACTAATCGAAAACTATTACATCAGTTATAATAATAATAGTGCCGGTCGCTCTTCTACTATTTTCATTCGATAACCACCGTGGCCCAGTAGGTGAGTAGCCGGCTATGAAACGAGAGGCCGTGGGTTCAGTTCCCACACCGAGACAAATGTTTGTGTGACAGACAGATAGTTGTTTCGAGTCTGCGTGTTGTTGACCGTAGTCCCTCGTAGTTATCCACGATACAGGTTTGATCCAGTGTGGGGTTAGAACTATGTGTATCATTGTTAGGTGTATTTTATTTATTTAATTATAGGGCTTCAATCCACCCTGGCCTAATGCTAGTACACTTTATATATCTTCAAAATTGTTGATAAGTTATTGAAGAAGTTTTCCTTCACCGTAAAAGCGTAAATTAACAATGAATACACACGTTACTTAGCAATGTCAGTGTTGGGATCAAACCGGTACCTCTTCTTTGCCTCTCTCTCTTCCCGCTAGGCTACCGATGGCAACGTTTGCAATAAATAATTATTGCTGTAACATCTCCAAAATATGTCAGTATAATTATAAAATGCCACCAATGGCGGATGTGCCCTAAGGCCCAGTAGGCCCGGGCCTAGAGCGGCCAGATATTAGGGGCGGCCAATCGTGCCAAAAAAATCAGTGATGATAACAACAAATATAATAAAATATCGAAGCATAGTATAACAATAATCTTCCTAAATCTGATGGGTACTGAGAAACTGGCGGCTGGTTCTCAGTACACGGCCTGGGGCCTAGGGCGGCGAAGACTGCAAATCCGCCACTGAATGCCACACACAAAATCATTCATGACTCATATAAAAGGTAGTCTGCCAACCCGCATTAGGCCAGCGCGGTGGACTACGGCCTAACCCCTCTCATTAGTAGAGGAGGCCCGTGTCCAGCAGTGGGATAATGTTTAATACAGAGCTAGTATTATAAAAGGTAGTAAGTAGACACAAATATTTTCAATGACAGATTCCATTGTAATATAGCAACAATAGCAAACAAATATAAAACTACTTATATATAGTATATGTTCACTAGATGTATAAGCTCTTATTCGTAGTGTTGATACGATAAAACCTTAAAAGAAATACTACAAATGGTCGGTTCCTCACAATTTTACAAATAATCGACGGTTGGCGCGGTTTTTGATTTAAGCGACATGTTTGAAAAGTTACAGGAGAGAGGATTAAAGTTTTTTGTTTTCGGAAAATCTTAAAAAATCTATTGCATGGATTTTAGTATAATTAATATATTATTTGTGTAAGCACGTACTACATCTATATGCTTTATTTATGGGCCCTGTTTTACCAGTTGATTTGGCCACCAAAAAAGTTCACAAAAAAAAATTTGGCTCAAATCATGCAAGAAAAGTCGCTTAAAGCCCGTCAACGGACGATGTCAAAATATTATTTGACAACAATTTAACGACCTACATTTGCAGTATTTCCCTCGGATTATTTTCGGTAATTATAACATTTTATTATTATCTATGCTGGAGTAACATTTATTATGTTTTCAATTTATGTGATATCAAAAAACAAGGCACACAAAACAAGTTCGTAATACACTTAAGCAATTAATTTTATTAATTTGTATTTATGGAATAATATAAAAGCCTTTCACATATTTGAATCAAATTTATTATAATTAAAATAGCACTGTGTAAAATATCTACTTTATTTCGTTTATAAAAAAAAACTCTGTTGTACATACATTTATTCACGTAATTAAAACACTTAGGTACATCACTTAGCTTAATAGCTTTGACATTATAAATATTTTGTTATATAATTAAGGTTGAATTTTAATAGGTGTAGCTTAAAACGTGTAAGGTGTATAAAACGTCAGTTTTTTTAAATTAGAATGCAAAGGTAATATTATTGATTTATGATATTCGTAGTTTTTTTTTATCGAGCAATTAATCATTTGCTAACAATATTACTTAAAACAAAAAGTTTATCTTTTATATATAAAAAGAACCAGAAAATATTTTTCGTAAGATCAAATCTGATTTGTAAGTTGTAAGACGCACTGCCTTCTTAAGCCTGCCTTACTTGAGAAATTATTTCATTGGCTTTGTAGGACTTATCCAAGGTGAAGGTGAGACGGGGCGACCTTGTGGGTGTCACGCGATTCGCTAATACCAGTCATCTGTCAACTTTATATTATTTAGTACATTTTGATTAGTTTCGATTGCGCAAAACGATCTGGTTTCGTGAGACCAAGATAGTATTTTTGATTCAGTTAGTATTGTATATTATATTCTGTATATATAAAAGAAGAAACTGACTGACTGACTGACTGACTGACTGACTGATCGATCAACGCACAGCCAAAACGGCTGGGGTTAAGGACTTGAAATTTTGACAGTAGGTACCTTTTATCACGTAGGCATCCACTAAGGAAGGGTTTTTGGAAATACCACCCCTAAGGGGGTAAAATAGGGGATGAAAGTTTGTATGGAAATCCGTCATTTTTAAGTTAAACGCATGAATTTTGTATTATTGGTATTTTGTATTGTATACTTTTTCTCCCAAACATGACCTCCACGCGGGCGGAGCCGCGAGCAACAACTAGTCTTGATATAAATGTTTTAAATGTTACATATACATATACACTCACGCCTGTAATCCCCGAAGGAGCAGGCAGAGGTGTAACCAGTAGGTACACCCACTTTTCACCGAATTTCAGTCCCATAATGTAATAGGGGGCGAGCCTATCGCCACACCGGGCACAGATTCCAGACTCCGGGTTAATACTGAGAATTTCTAAATAGAAAAACCCAATATCACTTTACCCGACCCGGGGATCGAACCCGAGACCTCAGCAAAGCAGTCATAACGTATGCGCAATTACAACTGCGCCACCGAGGCAGTCGATAGAAAATAATTTGGTGAAGAAAAAGCTAAGCAAAATAGACCCGTACGATACTCCAGGTAATTTTAGATTCTGGTATTAAACGTATTTGGTATTTTTAAATAAGTTACAAAAAAATATCCAAATTTCAGTCTGATCAAAAACAAATGATAGAGACAATAAATAAATATAATTTATTACTTAGTCCCTTTTAAAAATTCAAAGTGCGTAAAATACTGATTAAATCTTTACGACGGATATGAATCTCTATTAAGTGCTATTTAAATACAATGATTACAATAGATCGGTATTTAATAGCTGTATTACCGATCATTAGTAAAGTAAATATTGGTTTGATATGTTCTTATACATACTTGAACTTGATTTTGTAAGTGATAGCGAAAAATAAAATGTACGAACTATGAGGTATGTATAAATTCGTCATGCAACCTGCTTATGTTTCTTACCAAAAATAATAACTTCAAAAAACTTATAATAAATGTTACTTCAGCCTCGAACAGGATCCGCATTCTACGCAAGCGGGGTTTGCACAAATAAACCTAGTCATCACTAATTAGGAACATTTTAATACAAAATAAACGTAACATATGTCCTTAATCATCTAAATAACATTCTAATTTTCAATTACTAAAAGCACGATCAGTCTGGCACCATTATTTTCAATGCACTAATTTTCTCGGTGCTATATTTCGTCCGAGTCCGATCTTATCGAATCGTAGTTTGACGTCTTGCTTCTCAGCATCCTGAGGAACGAGCCGACAGCAAATATCGTCCTCCGATGCCTGTGGAATATACCCTGATACAGCGCCTCCCGTAGCGCCTTCCTATCATCAGTGATCGATGTCTGAGTGCTCAGCGTTATGTCTGATTGGGCTCCTACAGCCTTCTGATGCCTTAGTCCCCCGTGCTTTTTTTCCAACGATTTCTGGTTTGGTAAGCTCATAGTGGATTCTATGGACGAATTCTTTGTCTTCCTCAAATTCAGAATTTTCTTACCGGACGTTTGAGTTTCCGACGATGACCGCACGGGGGCTAGTTTTGATCGGTGCAGCGGATTGTTTGAACCTTCAGGATGGACAATTATGTCGACGGACTTCTGGCTGATTGCGCTCGACCGTGTCAGAGTTCGCTGGGAGGTGGTCGGTTCCATTTTTGGCACACGCTCCTCTGTGGGCATTGGTTGCTCCGCTTCTAAAGCAAGCATTTTGTTATTTGTTGTCCAGCTATTTGTTGAAATTTAATCAGACATCAAGGTCACATAATCGGCGGGCGAGACTCATCAACAATATCAATGGAGGGCACGGCCAGGTGAATTGCGATGTCTGTATTGTTAGACGAATCGTTTTTAATATAATTGTCGCAACAATTGCTAAAAGTTATTGTCGGCACTTTAGCATCGCTGTCGATTTTGACTGAGTTAAAATTCTGCGTAATACAGTCCACGTTTTCACTTTGTGAGTCGTGTTTGTCATCGGAGTTTGCACTCATAGTCGGAGCAAGCCATTCCTCTTCGTTCTCTGATCTTTCTACATCAGGAGAGGGTCCGTAATCATCACGAATGGGGAAACAACCTTCCCCTTGGACTGTGAGGCCAATCAGACCGGCCAAGTTAACATTAAAAAGTTTATTTCTTCTGTTTGTTTGGTTACTCTCCTCAGCGGTAGCTACTTCATCATTAACAATACGATCAGTAATAGTTTCTACTTCCTTCCTTAACTCTTGGTCGTCCTCGTAAAATTCGGATAAGTCTTGCAAGTTCTCTAGCCACTTGTTACCTAGTAAGCTTGTGGGAGGGCACGCGTTTTGCTCGTCGACTGTTGCTTGACGGTACTCATCAATGAGTGGCTGTAGGGACTCCTCGTGCTGCTGGAACAGGTAGTGGTAAGTCTGACTCACGGCGTACAGAGAGTAGGCGGAGCGAGGCCGCGGGACCACGCACGCTGAAGGTTTAAGAGCAGCTCCGCAACCGCGCCACACGTGCCTCTTGCTCCGCTCGCACAGTATTGCATTAGTATTAAGAATCCTTTCAAAGTCAGACACTTGTTCGGCTTCCCTGATCTGCAACAACAGTTTGTTCTCCGTCTCTTTCCCGCAGCCGATGGTGTGACACAGTCTCCTGTTGACGCCGACCTGTTTAGGAGGATTACGAGACTTAGTCTTATTATTATCGACCCGCTTATTGCTTATATTCCGAGGCGGTTTGGAGGTTGAATGCCTAGGTTTCGGATTATCCGCATATTTCATTGGTATGGACAAGGTCTGGACGGCGACCGAGCACGGTATTTTGTCTACTACGCGTCTGTTTTGGGGTTTGACGATGACGTTGGATTGTCGCCGTTTGGTTTCGGTAGCTGACGATTGGCGATGCACGAAATGTTTATCAGGGTATCGGAGACGATTAGTGTCCGCGCTGCGTACGACCCGAACATATTTGGACAGCGGTCGTTCTGCTAGGCAGACGCTTTTCGCGCGTAAAAGCGTATCTCTGGCTTCTTTAGAGTTATCAGCTAGTTTAGTATCGTATCGCGAATGGGAGCCCGTCATGGATGAGCGCGGACGAGCGGCGCCTCCAGTGGACCGCAGACACTGATTGGACTACGCTTTCGATACGAAGTGAGCGTAAAAAGTAATTTATAGCGGTGGCGTGCCGTGATCGATCCTTTGTGCCGAAATAAAGATGCGCATAAAATTTGGCGAATGTTCAATGCATAACAGACGGGCGGTATTTCTGATGTTTTCGTGCTTTTGTTTTTGCATGAGTTCATATTTGTATTTATTATATTATTTTATGTGCCGTAACTCGCGGCGGAAGTTCGTTTTGTTGTACGTGATGCGTGCTGTCGTGATTTTTATGAAAACTGCATACAAATAGTATATTTATAGTTCCTTTACAAAAAGCAACATTTATAACGAATTTAATCAAGTTTACAGATTGATTTAAAAAAAACAGGATAGATGAGAACAAAAAAAAAAATACACCCAACAGTCACACACATAATTCTGACCCCACATTAGGTTAAACCTGTATTGTGGGTATCAAAAATTACGAGGGATTACGGCCCCACAACCCCCAGACCCGAAACAAATATCTGTCTCTCACACAAAGATCTGTCTTTGTGCGAGAATCGAACCCAATATGAGAGATATCAAAGAGTTTCACAACCGGCTACGCGCCCGCTGCGCCATGGACGCTGTCAAAATAAGATATAAGAAATAATTAAGAGAAATGAGTATTATATTTTGAATAAATTATAGACTATTTTCGCCTACCTTCGCCGTTCGTGTGAGCATAATGGAAAAACCCTTCTCAGTGAAAGCTTATTATATTTACACAGAATGCATACGTTATACATACTTAGTGTCTTGTTGGCTATGGTCGATTTATGGTTCGAAATAAGAAAGTCGTCTCGATTATACTCATAACTCCAAAATATTATTGAACGGAAATATCCGAACTGATATTTATAAATATAAATCTATTAATGCGTTCCAGTGGCGAGGTGGAGAAATAATTACGCATAAATAAACGGCCTTTGCATATCGCATTTTAATTACGTAGTTAATAAAGTTATAATTCAATATTAAAAAGCAATCGTAATAATACAAAGGACGTTGCCAATTAATGAAAAAAAAACAGTAATTCAAAAGTTTGATTTACATTATTTTTGTTTTTGCTTAATTATAGAACGTTTTGAAATTATTCTGTGCCTTAGATATAGACCTATTTTATTTGATGAATAACTTATTTTTCAACATAAATAAGACTTCAACACATCGCCAGTTATAAAGATCACAACAAAAAAGCGATAACCATCTGGGAATATTTTTAAAACTCTAGTTTTTGAAATCAAAGTTGAATACTTAATAAAGAATCACCGTGGTTGGCATTGATTTTTTTTATATTTTTTTTATTAAATATATTATCTCCTCAGATTAAAATAAAATATTCAGCAAAATTTTCTTTACACTAAAATAAGTTTTTTTTAATATAGCTCAGCGCTACTTTGCCGATTTTGGTTCTATATATATTAGATAATAAAATATAAAATGAATGAACGAAATAATTCTCGATAAGCTGATCATATTTAAGAAGTTAATCGGCTTTATGCGTGACGCAAGCTATATTTTAATCAACAACGCTATTGATTCATTCATATTTGATGAAGTACTACTCAAAGCAATTAATTTACTAATTATTGGGTAATTAACGAGACAATACTTTATTAATACAGCATTTACATAATTACATTTAAGTACACAACCACATAACAATGGAGTCATACATGCTTTTTGATATTTTTTTCAGGCAAATGATTTCTATCGTGCAGCCTTGTCTGTCGTTGTTTGCTCAAATCCGGACTCATATTTATAAACTAATTGTTGCTCGCGGCTCCGCCCGCGTGGAGATCATGTTTGAGACAAAAAGTATACACTACAAAATACCAATTTTCATGTATTTAACTTCAAAAATGGAGGATTTTCATATAAACTTTCTTACCCTATTTTACCCCCTTCGGGGTGGAATTTCCAAAAATCCTGAAATATATATTTTTTATTTTTGACTAAAAGGCCAAATACAAATTTTCTTAAACTTCACTTTAAAAATTACGGATTTTCATACAAACTATCATCCCCTATTTTATTCCCTTAGGGGTGGTATTTCCAAAAACCCTTCCTTAGTGGATGCCTACGTCATAAAAGGTACCTACTGTCAAAATTTCAAGTCTCTAACCCCAGCCGTTTTGGCTGTTGATCGATCAGTCAGTCAGTTTCTTCTTTTATATATACAGATAAGAGAGTAATAAACATGTTTAAAGCCAAAGTCGTGTCTTACATTACTCCATTCGAAAGGCCGAAGCCATCTCTGAAATAGTCGGTAACTATAGTACCGTTGTCTGCTCCTAAGCAACCTTTTTAGGCTACTGACCGCAATCGTGTTAAAAGCAACATATTTGTATTCAAGTAATTCATGTTTTACATAAAATTTGCTACTAATTACAATCTTACTAATTCACAACTACATAATTACATTGTTAACCCAATCACCTTGTTTAAAAGTAGACAGCTAAGGCATTGACGCTAGCATATGCTGAGACGTAGGGGACGCAGTTTTCTATTCGCATGATAAATATACGTAAATCGTGATAATCATATTTATGTTGAGAAATTATAATTTTTGTTGATGAGTATTTTAACTATTTTACATTTATAAAAATATCGTAATTCATTATATATAATTATTTTTTATTCTGGCTTGGTGACGACACTGTGCCTGATGTAAGCGCAGTGCCGTCCAGTTAGAATATCAAGTAGCGAGTCAGTTCAGGGTTCAAATATATAATAATTTACGAATTTTGAATTTTGGGTAACATCACTATTCGCTGAAATGTTCTCATTTTAAAGAAAGGATTCAATTTAGTTTTTACGGCTTACCTATCTGTGGTTATCATGCAAATTATTAAAAAGTTTTCCCTATTTCAGACATGGCTTTGGCCTTTAGAATAGAAAAATATCGGACATGGCTTCCCCTTTTAAATAGATGGAAACTACAGACATGGCTTTGGCCTTTTGACATGGCTTCTCTGACTTGTCAATTATTAAAACAAGAGAAGAAGAAGACATTTCAATTTCAGCGCAGATTAGAAAAAATACGACAGACAAAGCTGCATGGTGGAGAACCTTCGCCTTCTTTTTCATATAAGTAACAGTTTTTTAATTCATAAAAAGTACACCGACTTCAATAAAAAAAAATTAAGAGCATTTCTAGAATAGGTCCAGGCGTCTTCGAGTAATCGGGGAACATACATAAAAAGAAATCCGACGAATTTTAACCTCCTCCTTTTTTTGAAGTTGGTTAAAAAAGAGAATATTACAAAAAAATATTGAATCAAGGATGTTCCTTGTTCACATGCCACATGTACATTGTCATAAATTATATTAACTGTGTTGCGCAGTGCGTAGTCGCCGACATGTGGCAAGCTTGCGTTTCAGACGTCATACAGCTCCGCTTATTATATCCGTTGTGAACGCAAATATCGTATATCTAAAAATATACAAATATTCATGCGTGATTAATAATTCAATACGCAATATAAACAGGAAATTTCACGTTTGTTGTGTACGTCTTAATTGTATATGAATTCGATAAGACGCTTCGTGGCTAATAGGATTCCCATATACTATACCTAGTTATACGATGATGATGGCTCCGCCCGCGTGGAGGTCTTGTTTGGGAGAAAAAGTATACAATACAAAATACCAATTTTCATGCGTTTAACTTCAAAAATGACGGATTTTCATACAAACTTTCATCCCCTATTTTACCCCCTTAGGGGAGGTATTTCCAAAAACACTTCCTTAGTGGATGCCTACGTCATAAAAAGTACCTACTGTGAAAATATCAAGTCTCTAACCCCAACCGTTTAGGCTGTGCGTTGATCGATCAGTCAGTCAGTCAGTCAGTTTCTTCTTTTATATATACAGATAATAGGCTAGTTGACTGTTTTTGGGAATCTGTTTTTAAACTTCGTGGTCTTAAAATGTTGCTATGTGATGCATCGCCAACTTCGAACTCCACAATACCAAATATTTCGGCCATTAAAATACATATCTATACACGCCTGTAATCCCCTAAGGGGTATGCAGAGGTGTAACTCGTATACCCACTTTTCGCCGAATTTATTACTGATACTACGTAGTTCTATATAGAAAACTCAAATATCACTTTACCCGACCCGGGGATCGAACCCGAGAGCTCAGCACAGCCGTCAGCAGTCTATATTATAAAAATATTATCATAATAAACATAAAACATAATTTTACAAGATTTAATTTGCATTTTTATAAACCAACTTTATTTTTCCCACCAAAACGCTACAAACTGTCATGGCCTCTCGTGTGACGTGATCATCCGCAAAACTAATAGACGTTTGGCTCAGCGTTTAATAGATGTTTCGACCGGTGACGTCATGTACGACTGATTTGTGTTTCATGTCACGTGGCAAAATGCTTTATTTTTACATATTTAACAAATTGTTTTAATTTCCGATATTTGTAGACTAAAATTTATTATAAAAAAATCTATCAGGTTTTCACTTACTGTCAAATACCCTATTCTTAGTTATACGATACTCTGATTTATATTCCCAGTAAACTAGACAGTTATAATATTCATTTCAAAATGTTTGGTCACTTTCTATAAAAGATGCGTGCTACGAAATATCTTGAGAACGACTCTACACAAATCAAGGACATAGAGAATGAACTGAGCGCTCTCTGTCCAGCTGGGCAGAAAAATGTGAGAGAAACGAACGTGAGACAGCAGTTGTCTTTTTCTAGATGTTTGATTGGTCTACGTCACAGACATGCAGGAGCGAAAAGAAATAGGTATTGGCCGCACAGACGCTTTGTCTCTTTCTACAAATGGTCAATTTTGTGACGACATCCTCAATGGCGAGTAGCCGGCTGTGAAACGAGAGGCCGTGGTTCGATTCCCACACTGGGACAAATGTTTGTGTGACGTGACAATTTTTTTATTTCTATACGTCCAAAATATCGACGACAAATATCTCTGTTACATGTGTCAAAATTCGATAAAATTGCTTGGTAGTTTTAAGGTTTATAGACAAAATACCCTTTAAAAGTAGTAGAGCCACGCTGTAGACATATTTGTCTACAGCATGAATGGGCCGGCTCGACCGGGGTAGTACCACTGTCTCACAGAAAACCAACATAAAGTGACAGTTCACTGTCGCGTATCGTATGGTAAGTGAGATATCCGGTGGTCCAGATTCTCCCTTCATCAGGTGACCCACTGGCTCGTTTGTCGGACTATGATATAAAAAAAAGATAATTAATAAAATTACTATTATATCTTTCGAAGTCGCGAAAAATGTAAGCCGTATGTAAACACGATAAAAAGAGTCTACAAAATGTTATCGGGGCGCTCATCTTAGCTGGGCACGTCTGACAACACGTTGATTAATAAAATTAATCATCAAAACATTGTACTCTATACCCTTAAAAAAATAGTAGTGAAATATTTTCGCGCCAAAATTACAATCGTGTTTTTTTTATTAACAACTAAGCCGCGAATGTATTGAGTTGGCAAAAACCTTAAAAAATATATTAATTATTACTTTTTAAAATAGTATGCTTCTAAATAAAAAAGATATTTAAATAATTCTTTTAGGTACCTTTTATTTAAAAACCATAGATTTTTGACCATCAAAATTCATCGTTCTACATTCAAATACAAAAAAAAACACAATTATTAAACGAGTTCCTTTGCAACCTAAAATCAATCAAAGTAAATATTTATGAGTAAGTAAGAACCAAGAATCTACAATATCTTGACAGTCTAGATGAATAAATTCTAGATTAAAATTGAAAGGTCCTAAAACCACGTAAATACCCTGTTCCACGAAATCATGTAATCGTAAGTTTGCTGATCGTTTCAAAACCTCCGTGGTATTCTATCGGTTTGCCAATGTACAGTGACTCTAAAGTACTTGATTTATAATAATTACACCCTAGGACTGTTTCTATAGCAATCCTATAACAATAATAATTTACGTTAAGTCTGTACCTTCATTTAGCCCTTTTTAACCGACTTCATAAAAAGGAGGAGGTTAACAATTCATCGGAATCTTTTTTTTATCTATGTTCCCCGATTACTCGAAGACGCCTGGACCGATTCGAGCAATTCTCTTTATGTTTAAAAGGGTATACTACCCAGGTTCTGATGATGGGATCTCAGAAAATTTAAGGGCAACTCTCAAATTTTATAGTGACGCAT
Source organism: Laothoe populi (assembly GCA_905220505.1). Classification (NCBI taxonomy): domain Eukaryota; kingdom Metazoa; phylum Arthropoda; class Insecta; order Lepidoptera; family Sphingidae; genus Laothoe; species Laothoe populi. Next base: position 3,109,342 of record HG992167.1, on the reverse strand, counting down.
AGATTGTTTTTTTATTGAACTCTGTGTACTTTTTATAACATATGTTTTTATGCCATATTAATCACGACTGAAGCTGGTTATGAAGTATCATAACATAGACAATCAAGTGCAACTTTCATCTGTCACAAGCTTATTGTCATGGTAGCCGATATTTTTTTTTTATAATACCAGATAAGGCAGGCGAGCAGACGGGTCACTTGATAGTCACCGCCGCCCATAGACCTCTGCAATGCCAGGGCACAGCAAAGACGATGCCTACCGTACCGTTATTTATTTATTTATTTACACTTCATACCTAAATTTATATGTAAAGATGGACTTAATGCCTGAGGCATTCTCATTCATACATAACTGATGTAGATAGATGATTGGCTGGCCACAAAACTAGAGGTGCATAAAAAAAATAGGTGGAGCAATTAACCAATGAGTATTATACTATAAATAATAACATAATCACTTTAAATTACGAATAAAGAACTTCATTATGGTTTTGAGTCACTTGAAAAAAAATATGACCCCGTCTCTGTACACAGGTCGCGAGTGAAAATCCCCTATAATTTATTGCAAACGTTCGATCAATGGAAATGCTATAAATAATTCATGAAATAACCCATAAATAGCCGACCTGTGTCGATGACATAGAGTGCACAGCGTAATTGATAGTGCCGGCGGAATAAGTAATGAATTTATAAATAAAACTACATACACGTGGGAGTTTTCGCCATTAGCATACACGCCTCTTTACGTGTTTGGGTGTGTCAGATAGAAGAATAATTATGTTGTTATTTGAATTAAGAATCTATTTTTTTTTTTCGTAATTGGGTGGCGATTTCAGTTGTTTATACGTCTTATTTAAGCATAGCTAGTAAAAAGGTTGTTCGCGGTTCTTTTAAAGTTCTGTGTTTTATTATAATTACTTGGCATCTCAGAGCAGTTGTTTTGGATTGTATATATGTATAGTTGTTTATGTATTTCGAAGATTTTATTATAATTTCCATAATTGAGTGATTTCTATATATTACCTTAATAACTGGCCATTAAAAGTCGCTTAAACAAAACATAGATTGCAAGTATCCTTGCGAAGTTTTGATGATTGCTACAAATTTTGATAGGCACAGTTAGAGGTAATTTAAATGCACAAATGCCGTTAACAATTAAGGAGTAAGTATAACATGTTGATATAATAGTGATTTTCTTGGTGGATCGTAGAAATAACGACATCAAAATGTTAAGAGCAAGCGCAAAGCGCAATATTTGGTAGCTGTAATCCGCTAAATCATTTTTATCAAAGACTAGCTGTCCCCAATAACTAAATAAATAAAAATATCTTTGTCTCGACCCGTCTATACCGAGGGATAAAATTATCCGGAATAAAAAGTAGCTCGTGTTACTCCGGAATAGTGTAGCTTTCAATAGATGAAAGATTTTTTAATCGGATACATAGTTTTGAGTTTATCCATTAGAAGCAAACAATCAAATATCTCCTCTTTTTATTATTATGTTTCATTTATAGTAAGTTACGGTTCAACTAAAAGATTTTCTGGAATTGTTTTTATGTAATACTTTGAAATTGTAACAAAAATGGGTACATTAGACCCTCGACCGCTTCTTCACCGCCTTGCCCATGGCGTAGTGTGAAGAAGCAGGCCGGCATGATGGTGTTGAGTTACGGGGGATGGATCGTCTCTCACTGCTCGATAATCTGATTGGCCGGCACTGCGGTTACCATCAGATGCAGTGTGTTCACTTTGCATTGCCAGGATAAAAAAAACTCGCATGGCGATGCCCAGAACCCAAGCCATCGGATAGTGGCTAGGAGAATGAGAGATCTCACAATGACTGCCGTGGTCAATAATGCCGTCTACGTATGCCTAATCTGTAATTATATTATAAAGGTGAATAGATTGTTTGAACGCGCTAATATCTGAAACTTCCAGTTATATTCGAAAAAATCTTTTTCATTTTATTGCATATTTATTGAGGAAGGTTATAGGTATCTAACATCATCTTACGATTCGTGGGAGCGGAGCAAATAGCTGTCATGGAGACGACGCTGCGAAGTGCGAGCAACAGCTAATAGGGTAGTTGACAGTAAGTGAAAACCTGATAGAATGTTGTTTTTTATAATAGATTTTAGTCTAAAAATATCGAAAATTAATCCAATTTGTTAATTTATATGTGATTATTTAATATTTTCAAGAAACAAATATGTTAATATGAATCATTTAGTCACGTGACATAAAACACCCATCAGTCACAGATGACGTCACCGTCTGAATCATCTATTAAACGCTGAGCCAAACGTCTATTAGTTTTGCGGATGGTCACGTCACACGATGACAGTTGGTAGCGTTTTGGTGGGAAAAATGAAGTTGATGTATAAAATTGCAAATTAAATCTTGAAAACTTATGTTTTATATTCATTATGATAATATTTTTATAATATCGACCACGAAGAATAATAACTGTTTCCCAAAAACAGTCAACTAGCCTGTTATTATTTTGTATATTAATAGATTCCTGAAACTCGTATATTTACTAGATTATAATTTATGTATGATTATAAATATATTCATGAATATAATATGCGACGCATGCGGTCTGACCGCCTTGCTGAGGTTGAAGTGTTTTTTTTTTATATCATAGTCCGACAAACGAGCCAGTGGCTCACCTGATGTTGAGTGATCTCCACCGCTCATGAACATCCACAATACAGAAAGTGTCATGAATGCGATGTCGGCCTTAAATGACAGGAATAGGAGGGAAGGGAATTATTGGAGTTTTCTATATAGAGCTACGCAGTATCAGTCCGGAGTCAGGAATTGTGCCCGGTATGGCGATAGGACAGCCCCCTATCATATTATGGAACCATAATAAATTCGGCGAAAAATGGGTATACGAGTTACACCTCTCCATACCCCTTAGGGGATTACAGGCGTGTGTTTATATGTATATATTTTAAAGGCCGAAATATTGGATATTGTTGGCAGCCTCCGTTGCGCAGTAGGCGAGTAGACGGCTGTTAAACAAGAGGCCGTGGGTTCGATTCCCACACCGGAACAAATGTTTGTGTGACAGACAGTTATTGGTGTCCGGGGTCTGGGTGACACACAACAGTCACACACAGAGCCCCGACCCCACACTAAGATACGAGTCTTGTGTTGTGGGTATCAGGGACCTAGAGAGACGCACGGTTTCACAACACCCAGACCCCGGATACAAATATCTGTCTGTCACACAAACATTTGTCCCGGTGTGGGAATCGAACCCACGACCTCTCGTTTCACAGCCGGCTACTCGCCAACTGCGCCACGGAAGCGGAGGAATAATGAATACTAGTGTAAAGGAAAGGAAAATTTTAACATAAATTTAAAAAAAAGCTATTTTTATTAAAGCATATGTTGTTACCAAGCGACATACACATCTTGTATGAGATTTTTATATTTTTTTTGTCTCGTCAAGTTTTAGGAAGGAAAACAAAAGATTGGCTGTGATCCAAGTGTGCCACTTGAAAATATATTAGTATTAGATAACAGATTGATACATGTACTTTTTTAACGATCTATATAGTAAGAAAGGCTATTATAAAAATAAATAGAATAAAATCGTAAATAATAGTTGAATATAAAAAAAAAGATTTTCGTTAGAATTTTCTTTAGCCGAAATATTACACCACATATAAAACAAATAATAAATCTATGGTATTTTTTTAATCCGAACCGATTGCGTTTATAGTGAGACTTTATTGAGGATTTCGATAAAACTATAAAATTATTTTAAAATATTCGGAACCTACACATTAGGATTAAAAATAAAGTCACAATAAATAGTAGTGATAATAAAACATGAACCAAATTACGTAAGAATATCTGGTATATTTAGAATTTTATATCGCAGTGTCTTTTAATGCGTGTTTAAATATTTCCGAGGTCGTACCGGACATTCACACAAAGAGGATAAAATGAGACAATATTTGAAATAGAAACGTTTTGCATTTAAAATAGATGAGGGGAAAACCTTAAATACAGACGTATTATTATTAAGTTGACAAATAATTTGTTTTTAAGTTTGAATAATTTTTTCACTATCATATAATTTTCATTATATTTTTAATGACTGGCTTATTTTCAAACGGCCTTTTAAAAGCATTCCTAGTTCAGTTATGATAATTCTTTTGAACCAATAAGGTTGGGCTTGACGTCTTTAGAAATCGTTTAAGTTAGCATGTCTCACTTGATTAATAGACTTGCGATGATTTAACGAAAAATTGTAAAAAGAAACGTCGGTAAGGCACCGTACCAGGCACTGCCTGGATGTACGTAAAGACGAATCAATATACCGATATTGTCTTCCGTAAACAACTCTAAGCATTCAACCTCCGAGCACAAAACCTATTTGTTGCTCTTTACCGCGAAAAAAGAACTGTCAAATTTTGAAAAACGAACGCACCCAGACTTTTTTCAGTTGGCGACCTCCATAAACTCACCGGGTTATTATTAAAAACAATAACACTCGAAGGCACTGTTATTCCGAATAAATATAAAAATCACTTCCACAACACGTTACGACGGAGTCTGATGTGGTTATATACAAAATTAACACACTGTTGCTTGGAAAATCAATAAGTCCGCCATACTTCAGCCGGATGGCTCGGACTCGGCAGTTCATTCAATACTGGGAGAAGGCATGCGTACAGCGGCACGGCTCGGGACGCGTTGACGCCGAACGCGGGAAAGAGCCGTTTTGTTTTTAATGTGTCGCGGTTGTCACTTTGTTTTATTTTATGACTTAATGATAAGATATGACAAGTTATAAATATTAGCACAAACTGGGACGCGTGTCACAAACATCATAATCTTTATGAGACTGTCTATTTTCCTGTTTTTGCATTTAATCAGAATTACAATAGTTCATATCTATTTTGACAAACAGTGCGGTTGTGGATTGTGCGATGCAATGACTCAAATAATGCACTCACGCCTGTAATTCCCGAAGGGGTAGGCAGAGGTGTAACTAGTACACTCACTTTTCGCCGAATTTATTACAGTCCCATAATGTGATAGGGGGCGAACCTATCGCCACACCGGGCAAAATTCCAGACTCTGGGCTAATAATGAGAATTTCTAGATAGAAAAACCCAAAATCATTTTACCCGACCCGGGGATCGAACCCGAGACCTTAGCACAGCAGTCGTAACGCATGCGCAATTACACCTGCGCCACCGAGACAGTCTAGATTAGACTAGTCTAGTCTAGTTCTAGTCAGTCTAGACTTAGACAGACTAGATTTTATTAAGACTCTTAACTATACATAACTGATACGTCGTCGTTTACAACCATATTGGAAACGACAGTGACTCTACGGACCTTATAACATTAACCTTGCTATTTAAATGAGCCATATTACTATATAAAAAACGTTTAAACACGGAGAAACAAATATGTGAGATATTGAAATAAAACTAGTTTAACCGATTTAACGCGGTTTATTTTTACTTTTTAAGTCCCGACGTTTCGAAAGCTTGACAGCCTTCATGGTCACGGGGCGGATTGAGTTGTGTGTCGTCGCCAAAGTATAGTGTAATGTTTCGACCCTCCATATAGTTAATTTTTTAATTAATTCTTATTTATTTTAAAACATAGTTCCTTATCGCGCGTTATCGTCTGTTTTCGGGCTGAGGGGCTAGACTGAGAAAAGTGTAACAATGAAAAACGTCACCAAAAACCGACATCTTTTTGCAGTGATTTTAAGGAACTTCCAAATCACCTGGGAGACTAAAACTTTTTGCAATCGATTCAGCTTGCCGTCAATTTTGAGAATATGCAAAAATGATTATAATTCTATTTAATCAGTATTTAATACCTACAATCACAAAAAAGATATAGCAAAAGGAACTCCGTTCCAACCTGGTGTCCACCAGATTATTTTTTATCCTGGCACGGCAACCTGACCACAATGCACCTGATGGTAAGCGCAGTATCGTCCAGTTAGATTATCAAGTAGCGAGAAACAACCTACCCCTCGCTACTCAACACAATCATGCCGGCCTGCTTCTTCACACAACGCCCTGGGCAAGAAGGTGAAGAAGCGCTCGAGGGTCTAGTGTCAGAGTACTCAGAAGCCCAAATTTACTATTATTTTAAAAAAATGTTTTATTTCAATGTGTAATATTCGCGTAAACTTAAGAAACCAAATATGTTACATTTTTAACAATATCTCTAATTTACTGTAAAGTTTCTAAATGAAAAATAAACTCTTGATAGAGTCACTAAACACAGGGCCTTTTGTACTAATTAAATTGGTTAGGTTAGGTTAGCTCTACTAATGAGAGGGATAAGGCCTTAGTCCACCACGCTGGTCTAAAGCGAGTTGGTAGACTTTACATACCTATGATTTTATGGAGAATTCTTATGCAGGTTTTTTCGTATGATGTTTGACGGTGTCGTGATAGTCGACTACACAATATGAAGGGTTTGCTCTGCTGGGAGCAACGCCCAACCTGAAACATCTACTACATCTCATCTGCCTATAGTCGACACGATCTCAAGATTTGATTAAATAAAAAAGTGGTAGAGCCACGCTGAAGACATATTTGTCTACAGCATGAATGGGCCGGCTCGACCGGGGTAGTACCACTGTCTCACAGAAAACCAACGTAAAGTATCAGTTTACTATCGCATTTCGTATGATAAGTGAGATATCCGGAGGCCCAGATTCCCCCTTCCCTTCCCTACTCCCTATTCCTGTCCTTTAAGGCCGACAGCGCATACATGATACTTTCGGTATTGTCGATGTTCATGGGCGGTGGAGATCACTTAACATCAGGTGACCCATTGGCTCGTTTGTCGGACTATGCTATAAAAAAAACATTATAAATCAAAGTCCTCCGCCGCGTCTGTCTGTCTGTTCGCGATAAACTCAAAAACTACTGAACGAATTTTCATGCGTTTTTCACTAATCGATAGAGTGATTCACGAGGAAGGTTTAAGTATATAATTTGGTAAGGTTTTGTGTAAATTGGTTGATATATAATGATAATTGCTGGAGGTGCAGGAAAAAGTCAAGCCTACTGGGAACTTTCATCGAAAACGCTGCTTAATCCCTTTGAAATAAAATAACACAATGCACGGTGGGATATTTTTCTGTCATAGTTATACAAAAAAGTCTGTGATAGCATTTATCTGCCTTTTAAGAATAGCTTACTATACCCATTTTATCTTCTAAAAAATTATACAGTATTAATCCTTATCAACTTAAATACGTTAGTTATGCTTTTTAATTTATAAAATGCTTAAGGAAAGCTTTCTTATTTTTGGAAGAAAAGGTGTACAATCCATGGAGGCATCTTAAGCTATTACACCTTTCTATATTTTGCTCTCCCATAGGAACCGTGCATTTTCCGGGTTAAAATACCTAATAAAATAAACTACCACTATGTAAAATCACGTCGATCCCTTGCTCTGTAAAAAACGAAATTATCCCGCGGGAACTGTACATTTTGCGGGATAAAAAGTAGCCTATGTGTTATTCGAGACTATAATCTATCTCTATGCTAAATTTCAACCAAATCCGTCCAGCCGTTGTAGCTTGATTGAGTAACAAACATTCATCCATGCAGCCATTGAGCTAATATTACTACGTAGTAATATTAGCTCAATGCATGCAGCTATCCAAACATTCGCATTTAGGTATAATATTAGTAGGAAGTAGGATTAGAGCCGCGAGCAACAGCTAGTATACAATACTTACACCAAAATATCTAGTTGGCCAATCTCTGTCATACATTCATTTCTCTATATGAAAAAATGAATGCTATTTTTGTCTACAAAAGATTGATTAGTGCATTTCATGAGTCTAATGTCAATATTACTTAATCAAGATAAGCAATAACTTGTCGATGGTATAATAAATGGCGGCCATTATAGTAGATTTATTCTTACGTATTGACAGGCGTGTCTAGGTAGTTCAGTGCAAAATGGATTGGTTTACTTAGTTCCTAATTATATTGATTTACTTTCATAAGGTAATGAAGGTAAAATTTCTCTGCCTCATCCATTCACTAGAAAGATTTATGATAACAATATTAGTAAAGTATTTACTATATGTATTTGCCCTGTCTTCATAACAAATTTCAACAGTTTTCAGATTTAGTTGTTACAAACAGGCGTATTTTAGTACTAGCTATTTTCCGTGGCTGTGGTAAAAAAAGCAGCGATAGCCTAGTTGGTTGCGGTACGGACTGTCAAGAGGAAAATCGTATGTTCGAAACCCAAGTGGCATACACCTCTGACTTTTCTAAAGTAACGTGTGTATTAAATGTTAATTATCGCTCGCTTTAACGGTGAAGGAAAGCATCGTGAGGAAACCTGCATACCTGAGAATTCTCATAAGAATTTCGAAGGTATGTGAAGTCTACCAACCCGCATTAGGCCAGCGCGGTGGACTAAGGCCTAACCCCTCTCATTAGCAGATTAGGCAGCAGTGGGACAATGTTTAATACAGGGCTAGTATTATTATTATTTCCGTAGCTCCATCCGTGTGCAGATTATACATACATACATATACACTCACGCCTATAATCCCCGAAGGGGTAGGCAGAGGTGTACTGGCTGTAACCAGTACACCCACTTTTCGCCGATTCGGTCCCATAATGTGATAGGGGGCGAGCCTATCGCCATACCGGGCGGGTGTGCAGATTATGTATGGGAGAAAAGTATAAAATCCAAGGAGTTGTGTCCTGCACTGATACACCTGTATCGATCGTCTTACCTCTCAGGGGTTATGCCTGAATCATGAGAATACCTCATAATTTTAATCCCATACTTTGCCTGGGTGATTTTGCAAAAAAGTTGATACACGTGTTACTTTATTTCATAACGAAACCCCAAATATGAATTTTCAGATCCCAACACTGAAAGTATAGTATTAAAATACCTAAATTACTTACTTAATAAGTTATTAATTAACAGAAAATATTGTAAAAATTAAAACATAACATATTACTAAATTTAAAAATGTAAAACTAAAATGTCTCTGCGACTTGCTTTAGAAATGACTTACTAAATACGGGTTTTGACTGAAACTTTTTTAAAAAGCGAATGTAAAAAATTATCTTGTCTCTGATTGCATAACAGATCATAGCATCAAAATTGCAAATGCTTTTAGGCTGTTTGGTTGGAAGCACGCGACCGTACTCCCGTTGACCCGGATTGTCGGCTATCGACCTGCCCGCCAAGATACCACCCCCATATATTACCGGCCCTCAAGGGTTACCGCTTAAAAACATAAATTCCCTTAGGGATTTTTTAAGGAAAATTTTGTGATTTAGGTACTTTATCCCGGATGAATGTTAACACTAAAAGGATGGAGGCAGGTGCCACGAGCGCATGTATAGGTCACCAATGGGAGTCTATGTATTTTAGAGAATATATAAGAAAAGCTGCGATAGCCTAGTTGGTTGTGGTACGGACTGTCAAGACGAAAGTGTGTTCAAAACCTAAAGGCATACACCTCTAACTTTTCTAAAGTAACGTGTGTATTAAATATGAAACCCTGAGAATTCTCATAAGAATTTCGAAAGTAGGTGAAATCTACCAACCCGCTTTAGTCCAGCGTGGTGGAGTAAGGCCTAACCCCTCCCATTAGTAGAGGAGGTCCGTGCCCAGCAGTGCGACAATGTTTAATACAGGGATAGAATTATTATTATTATAGGGCTCATTAATTTCCCGGAAAATAGAGCCATCGATTCAAAAATCTTACAAAAATTGTGTGTACAACCTGGGAATTGAACCCTCAGCAACCCAAGTGTGCTGTTATTTAAACCATGTGACAAATTATAAATAAAATAAAATATTACCGAAATTACAGATCGTCTTAGGGAAAAATAATAATGAAAATAACACCCATTCAACATTTTATTCCATTCCATTCGGAAAACAGGAATTCAGATACCATGAGGCTTGCAACACCGGACAGTGACTGCCGTAAGCCCGTACGAGAGAACGACGCCAGACATCCTGACCTACACTGCCAAGAATTCCTTTCACGATGTTTTCAATTTATTCATTTCAGCCGCATATTTTTTGTACAATTTCGAAAATAAATAATATCCATTGCATTTCTTCAATAACAATCTGTTTCTGTAAAGTATATTTGAGAGCAGAAACTCGCATTCAAAATTTAAAAAATTGGAAATTTAAAGCATGCCAGTTCTCTGTAATGTTAATACGCTTTTCTAAATGTTTATTAATTTTAGCATTTTTTGTCGAGACGCGAAGTATTCCATTAACGCAGTACTTTTCGTCTCATAATTCGTAATTATATATTTATTATAATATTATATAAATATTTAATATACGTTTAAAGCTTTGGGATCAGCGGATTTCTTCTTAGATTTCTACGTTTTTTTACTTTTTACCCAAGGTACACTCTTATACACTTATGACGTAGCATTATGTAACTAGGATTTTTCCATTTCAAAACAACGTCAGTGTCAGTTTATCTAATCATCTCGACCTAGAACTAAAAATCTGTCCACACGTGTGTGTGTCATCTTGCAAGTTCAATATGGTAGTATTCATATGTCCACAGGGCTGACATTCAATTTTTAATTCCCAGAAAGAGCAGGATGCACTTAATACGAAAAAGCTATGAGCAATAGGAATAGACATATTATTTGCTGTCACTATCTGAGTTTCACAACTTTTTGGTTGTGCTTTTATTTCTGGCCAGATAGCCTGAATGTCAACGAAATATATTATCCGTGATTGTAGAAATATATTATCATTATAAATTGTGTTTGAATACATTTCGCGTCGTATTTAAGTGTTTAAAACGTGTTGAATATGGTATATTGCAGTGTTCTTGGCTGTAAAAGCCTAAATAAGCGAAAATATGAAAATACATATAATGTTTTATTCGTAAGTAGCAATTTTACGTTACTATTTATCATGTTTCTTAAAAATAATTATAAAATATTGATGGTATACCATTTTCTAGGCATTCCTTGCTGCAGAAGTAAAATAAATCTATATAAAACCAATTTTAAATTTCATGTATTACCTAGTCAAATTCGGAAATTGTTTAAATGTCATTTGCCGCTCTTTACATCTTTAGCTGAGCATGACAATTTTAGGTAAATTTAACATGGTTGCATAATACACATTATGGGGATACCAACGTTTACGACATTTAATTACCTCTTATTTATGGATAATGTCTCAGCGTTTCCCAAGAGTTTAATAAAAAAATAATACAGTTTAACTAACTAAATAAAAGTGAACAGTGATATGAACAGTTAAACTAATGAATATCAGAAAATTACATTATAAAATATTGAAATGGTTATTGTGTTAAAACTTTTCTATTGAAAATAAGATCGGGTACAGGTACACATTATGTTATTTTAATATGTATATGTAATGAATGAATTTTATATTAATATCAATATGTATTTTCTTATGCCTCGGTACCGCAGTTGTAATTGCGTACGTGAAACGACTGCTGGGCTGAGGTCTCGGGCTCGAACCCCCTTTTTTTTTTTTTTTTTGTTGTCGCGGGGAAAGCGTTTTATTACTACCGCCCGCTCCGGGGGGAAGCGGAATAAGAATAAAACGGTTATGCTGGACTAGCCGGTCTTACGACCCAGCATCCCCCTCGCCCGGATGATGGCTATCCGGGCAGCCGCTGGGCCGAGTCCCTACCCCCTATGTACACCCCACCCGACACTACCAGCTAAAACCCCGCGGTGGCCTTCTTCGGCGCTTACGGAGCGATCCCGGGGTATTCTAAGGAGTGCTAGAATTGCTGCCGGAACCGCCCCTGCGCGGTGCTGCGTAGCAGCCCATCTCCATGGAAGGGCTTAGGAGCCCCCGCGCACCGAACAACGACAGCGAACGAGGCCTTACCACACGCGCTGCCGTCCATCTCGGGGTCGCACGATGCTCCGAAACTGGGAGTGCATCGATTCGGGCTGACAGCCCCCCGCTGCGAGCCCGCGACCCCCGATGGCCCCTATTAGTCGCCTCGTACGACAGGCAGGGGTTACCGTGGTGGAATTCAAACGCCCCCGTTCCACAGGGCGGGAGACGCCGGTCAGTCGTCCACCCGGCGCCTCCTACGTCTTCTCTGGCGGCGGGAGGGATCATTTCGTTCCCGATCCCTCTCGGCACTCTCCTTCTGCGAAATGACGTTCTCGCAGAAGTGGGCCACCGCACGCCAGGACCTCCGGCTGGAGACCATGGACGACACCACGGCCGGCAGCGAGAGGTCTCCTCCGACGACTGCTCTGAGAGCGCTGCGCTCTTCGTCCCAGGCTGGGCACTCCTCCAACGTATGTTGGGCCGTGTCCTCGTGGCAGTTGCCACAATGGTGGCACACGGCAGACACCTCCTTTCCGATCCGACACAGGAACGAACCGAAACACCCGTGGTCCGTCAGTACCTGCGTCAGCCGGAACGTTGGCGCACCGTGGCGCCTGTCTAGCCATCTCTTTAGGACAGGACGCACTGCCGCGACGGTCCTCAAGCCCGCACTTGGGCTTTCCAGCCTGGTATGCCACTCCTCCACAGCGGTTCTGCGAAATCGGGCCGCAATCTCCCTCGGGGCCAGTCTCACCTGACGGCGACTGGACGCCTCCTCCCGCCAGAAGAACGCGGACGAGAGGAGTTTTGCGTCCAACTCCCAAGGGAGGGTGCCGGCCAATACGCAGGCCGCCTCGTGGGAGACCGTGCGGTAGCCCCTTACTATTCGCTGCGCCAACAAACGCTGCGGTTTGCGCAGCAAGGCGACGCAGCGGGGTTTCAGGGACTGGGCCCATACGGGACATCCGTACAGGGCCATTGACCGCACGACTCCAGCGTATAAACTTCGGCAAGGGCTATTAGGTCCCTCCAGGTTCGGCAGCAGGCGTCCGAGCGCGCCCGCCGCCCGCACCAATTTCGGCGACAACTCCTTGAAATGGGCACGGAAATCCCACCGGCTGTCCAGAATCAATCCCAAGTACTTCATTGTACAGCCAATGGGAATCCGCACCCCCTCCACATTGATGTGGGGCATTAAAGGTGGCCGAATCCGAGGACCGTGAAAGTAAAGGGCCTCGGATTTGTTCAGGGCCACCTTAAGGCCCAGTCGCCGAATCCTGCCCACCACCTGTTCGGTTGCGAACGAGGCGAGCAGGGTGGCCTCCTGGAAAGACCTGGCTGTCGCTGTTACTAGCGTGTCGTCTGCATAACAGACGACAGCGACGCCTCGGGGATTGGTACCACGGAGCACCCAATCGTAGCCGATGTTCCACAGGAGAGGGCCCAGGACTGAGCCCTGTGGAACACCGCAGGCCATCGCTCTTCGGTGCCACCTGTCGGCGCCTGGATACACTATGTACCTGTCTGAGAGATACGAGCGCACCAGACGCCAGAGATACGGTGGCACCACGTGGTACCGCAGTGCTTCCAGTATGCAGGCCCAGGGCAGGGTGTTAAACGCGTTGGCGATGTCTAGAGACACCGCCACCACCACTTCACCCCGAGCCACTGCATCCTCCGCTTGTGCCTTGACCCGCAGAATCGCGTGTACTGTCGATCGGCCTTGCCGGAACCCGTACTGGCACTGTGCCAGGTCCGGCCCGACCCCTTCAAGATGCTCGACGAGGCGAGCGTGAATGATACGCTCGAAGAGCTTACAGACCTCGTCGAGCAACACGATGGGCCGGTAGGCCGATGGCGACTCTGCGGGCCGCCCCTCCTTCTTGAGCAGGACCAACTTCCCAGTTTTCCACTGAGACGGAAAACGGCCCTGCTCCAGGCACGCGGAGAACAGGCCACGGGGGCTCGAACCCCCTGGTCGAGTCAAGTGACATTGTAATTTTCTATCACGAAATGCTCAGTATTAGCTCGGAGGCTGGAATTGTGCACAGTATGGCGATAGGCTAGTCCCCTATCACATCATTGGACGGTAATATGCTCGGCGAAATGTGAATGTATTAGTTACACCTCTGCCTACCCCTTAGGAGATTACAGGCGTGAGTATATATGTATATTATGCGTAGTAGTACACTTAACAGTAATATTTAATACATATTCAGTTATGTCATAAGATAGTGAATCTTTTCGCTTTCTTTGTCGTTTTATCCCTCGCGATGTTGTTATTATATTTAAAATTTGTGGATAACTATCGAGAAAAACATTCAACTGAATAAATAAATATAACAGTATTGGGGTTATTTTTTATATCTTGTGATTATTTGGCAAGACTATTATAAACATGCACTCTTTCAAATTTGTAGTCTATAAATTCTATGACTGGCTAATCTTCTCCTACAAGAACGCAGGAATGTGTTGGTCGTCTATTATATGCAGGAGTTCCTCGCGATTATTTATTCTCTTTTTTAACCACTACGTAATGCTCATCAAAAGTATTTGACAAAACTATTTAAATATCAGGCCCCACTATGCTGGAAAATCTTACATAGATAAAAAAAAGACAATATTTGAAGAAACCTTTATACAAAATTAATTTTATTTAAAGGACAGTAATAATTACTTGTTTTGAATTGTTCATTGTTAATAAAGTTATTATGCATATTATGTAACTGTGAGTTTTTGTTTCAAGGAGTTATTACTATTATTGTCTATACCCGTACCAACCCGTATTAGGCCAGCGTTGTCGACAAAGGCCCGACCCCTCTCACTAGTAGAGGAGGCCCAAGCCCAGCAGTGGGACAATGTTTAATACAGGGCTTGTATTATTTTATATATTATGTCTATACCTCATAATTTTTTAATTTTATCATATTGAAAGACGCACGCCTAATATTTCAAGAACTGGGTAAACTAATGTTAGTTGGTAACCCCATAGAGTTCAGCTGTCCCTTTCGGGTGCACGCCTATGCCTCATCTACAGTTGTTTATACTATATCTATGCATATGTCGCATCTTACTCAAGTTCCAGTTTATTACAAAGACATATGCAGTATAAGCACACGCGTTAAAATGTGGCGTTTAAAGATCACATACATAAAATCAAACTGTCCGCTAAACAGTATTTAGCATGTTTTAGAAATATTCTATTCTATTCTAGACCGAGACATGGCGGTATAACCATACACCTATCAGGGCGACCTGAGCAGAAGAGGCGTCAGAAACCTTGGGGTCTAAATACCCCCTAAAAGTCTGGTGCAGAAGGCAATGGGAAACCACTGCACTAATTTCCCACGAGAGTCATGATGAGATCGTATACTAGCAAACGTGTTCGCGGCGATCCGAGTAGCGACCGGCGCCCTGAGTTGTCCGGGAACCAGGGTGTGAAATTGGCTACCGGCCATGTGGCAGCAGGCGACCAGGCGCCCCATGGAAACTATGCTACTGGAAGAACAAAACTTCAGCTGCGCAAAAACATCAGGGTCGGAACATGGAATGTGCGAGGTCTCGTTGTTGAAGGGAAGCTTCGTGTATTGGATCATGAGCTGGACCGGTGCGATACTGTTATCACGGGCCTGAGTGAGACACATTGGAAAGAGAGCGGTCACAGAAACCTAGAGAAACATACAATCTTTTTCTCAGGAAACGAGTCATCCAGCTTCGCTGGTGTGGCTATTGCAATACCGACATCGTTGACCACGGCCGTTCTCGGTTACAACCCAATCAACGAGCGAATCATCACCATGAAACTCAACGCTTCACCATGCGTACTGAATATCATACAGGCGTACGCCCCTACAAGTGCTGCTGCTGAAGAAACAATAGAAGACTTCTACAAACAACTTGAAACCACTATCAACAAAATCTCTAGAAGAGAGATTCTCATGGTAATTGGTGACTTTAACGCGAAAGTAGGTACTACGGCTCTAGATACTGGACTACGAAACATTGTGGGTCACTATGGTCTTGGCTGTAGGAACAGTAGAGGAGACCGGTTAATACAGTTTGCAGCAGAGAACAACTTGACCATAATGAATACAGTCTTTAAGCACCATCCGAGACGGCTGTATACTTGGACGTCCCCAAATGGACAACACCGCAACCAAATCGACTACATAATGATTAAGACAAGATGGAGGACCTCGATAAGCAACGCACATACACTACCGGGAGCTGACGTCATGTCCGACCACCAATTACTAGTTTGTAATTTGAGGATTAGGTTGCACAAGGCCATAGTACAGAAGAGAAGTAAACGTTTAGAGGTCACTGACAAAGAGTCGTTTCTTAAGTTTCTTGACGGAAAACAACAGCACTGGCAAAATAACTGTAGCACTAGCAAGGATAGCGTCGACAACCTTTGGAAATGTGCCATGCATCTCATAAATGATGCGGTGCAAGAATCGCAACCAAGACTGAAACCAAAGAAGAGACAGCACTGGATGTCGACTGATACTTGGAACTTGGTTGAGAAACGTAGACACCTAAAAGCTGGTGGCGCTGGGGTGCAGGAACTGAATGCTCTGAATTCCGCTATTCAAGCTGCCTGCCGTCGAGACCGTAACATTGAGCTACAAACAATTTGTGACGAAATAGAACGACACTCACAAAAACTGAAAACAAAGGACTTGCATATGAAGATCAGACTTATTACACGACAATTTAAGCCAAAGACCTGGGCTATAGAGAATACCACAGGAGACACTGTCACCGAAATCAAAGAAATCATTAACGTCTGGAAGGATTATTGCAAGTCATTGTTTAAGGACACGCACACCACACTCAGCTCATCAACCTTCGACAACCAGTCAGAGTACGAACCGGCCCCTTTAAGGGACGAAGTTCGAGCAGCTATTCAGCACCTCAAGCGTAACAAAGCAGTAGGTTCTGATGCAATTCCGATAGAGACGATAAAAGACATGGGGGAGATTCCAGATTCTCCAGAACAAGCAGGTTTCGTAAAAGGTAGGGGTACAAGGGAACAACTACTCATAATGCGCCAAATCATAGAAAAGGCCAGAGAGTTTAATATTCCCCTTTATGTGTGCTTCGTCGACTTCAGAAAAGCCTTTGATACCATTAAGTGGTGGAGATTATGGCAGATACTGTCGGAAATGGGTGTACCACACCATCTCGTACATCTCATTAGACGACTGTATGAAGACGGTACAGCTGCTGTTCGAGTGGATGGTATGGACTCTGAACCTTTTAAAACTCAAGCCGGCGTCAGACAGGGTTGTATATTATCTCCCCTGTTATTTAACATATACACAGAGTACATAATGGTTGGCGTTCACTTGGGGAGGCCTACGTCCAACAGTGGACGGCAACAGGCTGAGTATATATATAACTATAACATAATGAGAAGTCGTCTTGGAAGATTGGGATAAAGGAATATCGATCGGAGGTCGAAAAATATCAAATATAAGATACGCCGACGACACAACTCTCCTAGCTACAACAAGAGATGAAATCGATGCTCTCCTTCGACTCCTTCTCTCCTCCTTCGAGTTTTAAGGGAAGATATTCCGATAACCTTGTCTTTAGAATCCTGTCACAGCGAGTTAGCAAGGTATTATAGTAGGCTATTTAAATGAGTTTGGAAAACCGCTTTTATTATTAAAATATTATCATTAAACATAAGGTTTCAAGATTTAATTTGCATTTTTATAAACAAACTTTATTTTTCCCACCATAATGCTACCAGCTGTCATCGGCCTCTCGTGTGACGTGACCATCCGCTAAACTAATGTACGTTTGGCTCAGCATTTAATAGATGTTTTGAACGGTGACGTCATGCATGACTGATTTGTGTTTCATGTCACGTGACAAATGCTTTATTTTTACATATTTGTTTCTTGAAAGTATTAAATATTCACATATAAATTAACAAATTGGTTTAATTTTCTATATTTTTTTACTAAAATCTATTATAAAAAACAACATTCTATCAGGTTTTCACTTACTGTCAACTACCCTATTATAAGACAATCTCTGGATACCAACTTTATATTATCATGAATCTAAAACAGTAGGTTATAATAAAACACTATCTGATTGGTTCATTTCCATTCAATACCTAATGTTCTTGAATAATTTATAGAAAGTTTTCCCATTTACAAGAGGTCGATGAACTTCAGTAAGTCGAAATTTATAGGCAGATATGTAGCTGCTAACTTATTCAGATTTGGGAATAGATCACTATTTAGGAATATCGACCGAAGATGCTCTGTCTACAGATATGCATACGTTACAGATACAAAGGTGTACGTAGAGGTGTAACCAGTACACCCACTTATCACCGAATTTATTACGGTCCCATGATATGATAGGAGGTGAGCCTATCGCCATGCCGGGCTCAATTCCAGCCTCCGGGCGGATACTAAGTATTTCTAAATAGAAAAACCCGATATCACTATACCCGACCCGGGATCGAATACGAGACCTCAGCACAGCAGTCGTAACGCATGCCCAATTACAACTGCGCCACCGGCAGTCAACATTTTACTAATAATTATAAACGAAAGTGATGCAAAATTTGCCAACAAATTAGGTAATAGACCAACCCATTTTCCTGGAAACATGGATTCCTCTATGTACAGCAAACAAAGTGGGTAAAAGCGTTCTGCTAACATTGAATGTAACACGCCCGCGGCCAGCGCGACTCAATCAACTGAACAAATACTGTGATCAACTCTGGCACGCGTTTTCACCTGCGTTTATTTGCGATTAGCCCATGAGATGTGTTACTATGCTTCGTTTGTAAAACCTGCGAGGTTCTGGGTTGATCCACACATAGGTAAATTTGTCATTATAATGAATGCTAGAATGCTGGTGGAAGGATATTCATCATACCCGCCCGGATATCGACCACCGTACACAGGATGTAAAACCCGCCATAGTGGCACACGCAAGTGTGTCGCGTTCCGGAGTCAGCCAGGGTACATCTGGTTTTTGTCGGGGATCTAGAGTTGGGGTATGATGTTTGGCCGTGTGCCTTCTGAATGTACTCTGACACTCAGTTGAGTAGCGAAGGGTAGTTTGTTTCTCGCTACTTGATAGATTTGATAGCTACTTGATTTGATTGATAGCTACTTGATTTGATTGATAGCTACTTGCACTTTGGCAAAGTGACCAGTCCAGTAAGAGTAAGTCCAACACAATAATGCCAGACTGGAACTTCTTCACGGGTCTAGTGTCAGAGTTCCTACTCGGAAGGCCGCCAAATGGGCAAACATCGTACCCTAACTCTAGACCCCCGACCAAGACCAGATGTACCCTGGTGATCCCGGAACGCGACACACTTGCGTGTGCCACTATGGCGGGATTTACACCCTGTGTACGGTGGTCGCTATCCGGGCGGATATCTATATCCTACCACCAGCAGAGTGTGGGATTTTACATAGTTAAAGTTTATATAGAGAAGGAGTAGAAAGCCCATGTAATATATGTTACAAATACATAAAATAAATATTCATTGTTTTCATTAAATGTTAAACACACGCTAATGTGTGATGATGATGATAGTTTCTTCCTTTCGGAAGGCGAAGAGCAGAGCTAATGACATATGTGTATACGGTTAAATACTCAAAGCTATATACGCTCTCGATTGACGTAATAGAACAAAAAAATATGTATTCTATGATTACAGAGGTTTCAATAACGATCACAATTAGAAATTTAATAGTCTAAATTTCCAATTTCGACTACAGGACGACCACTAGTATTAAGACACATAGATTTTATTATTTTTAAATAAATAGTTATCCTATAGATAGTGGTCTACAGAACGAATAGGTCACGACCCGGATAATGCCAGTCGTTCAGAAGACCGGTACGAAATGTCTTGAAGTTACTTATTAGAGTAGCAACATTAAAATTCTTGATCGTTCTCCTTTATTGGAAAGGCTTTCCGAACTGGCGGTAGAGTAATCATTGACGGTATCTAAATAATGTGCGACAGTCCGCAGACATTGGGCTTCATCACTGAACACAGATGTTAGCTCTTTAAAACACTGAAGCCGTGTCAGGCCTTTTCTAAAGTCGTAGAAAATTATTGCACGAACATTTTCCTTAGAAAGATTCATTTTCGTACGTAACCTGACTGATTCCAAGCGACGCTGTGACTAAACAAAATTTCAACTGTTATGAGATTCAAAATTTAAACACATTCGAATATAGAACAGTTCCAAATCAAAATTGCCGGGAAATATGGAAACGACAGATCTTAAAAGGCATGCCTAGTAAATGTTTTATGGATTCAATATTTTGATTTGAAAAAGATTTCCGAGAGCCCAAATTGATTTATTGACAATACCGTAAGTAAATGTATTCAATGGGAGTTTTATTGAAGATATTGCTTTCAATAGCGCATGATTGTAGATATTGATATTTTATTCAATAGGGTCCCGACTACGGAATATATATAATACACCGAACACTCAACAGACACATAGTCCTGACCCCACACTAGGTAAAACCTGTATCAAGACTACGAAGGACTACGGTCCCACAACACCCAGACCCGAAACAAATATCTGTCACACAAACATACATCGGTACTGGAATCAAACCCACGGCCTCTCGTTTTTCAGCCGGCTGCGCCACAGAGGCTGTTGAAAAAATTTTCATCTCTCCACCACATCTTTTACAATCCAGTAATTACACTTTAAATTCATTTGATTTGTTTTTTGTATAATATGCAGAACATTTTTAACACATCATAATGGGGTAGGGCGGGGCATCCGCCACACCTTTAAGCCTGACTTGAAAGGCCGCAGTGGACTATTCAAACCCACACATTGAACACTGAAAACAGTACTTTTTATTCTATGTCGGCAAAAGATTACATTGTACCTGTCGGCCTACTCTTGAAATCCATTCCAATCTCGAACTTGATACAGTTCAATTCCAATCTAGAAGATATTGAAACTCTAACTCACTCAACTAAATGAAATAGAATATTTACGAACTAACGATCGTAAATACTCTATTTCATTTAGTTACTAAAAATTCCGGCGTATTAGAGTAACCCTCCTGATCGCAAGTATACTCTAAACATAACTATTGAGACATAGAGCGGCGTCCTTCAACGATTGGTAGAATTAAGCCAGCCAGGAGTTACTCTTGACACTCGACTCCAATTTAAAATTGGGATTGGGTTCGAAAACTGTACAATTGGCACTCTTGGAATGCAACACAAGCCCATGATTTAACTGAATACGGCGGAATTTGAGTAACTAAATGAAATAAAGTATTTACGATCGCTAGTTCGTAATATTTTATTTCATTTAGTTGAGTAAGTTAGAGTTTCAATATCTTCTAGATTGGAATTGAAACTGTATCGAGGTCGAGATTGAAATGGATTTCAAAAGTAGGCCTACAGATTTATTTGGTCATACACTGACCCTTAACCTGATTGGTTGAAACAAGCCTCTAAAAGTCAAATCAAAATTATATTTATTGATTCCATACTACTCAACCGTCACTTCAGAATGCGGTTGAACGGGCAAGCAACTCTAGCGCTGCTCTTTTCGAACACCGGTTAATAATATTTGGACGTTCGATTAAAACAGATTTTTTTTTTTTTATATGGCACGGCAAAGTGACAAAACCTCATAGTAAGCGCAGTGCCATCCAATCAGAATATCGAGTAGCGAGAGGCAATCTATCTCCCATGCTTCTTCACACTACGCCATGGGCAAGAAGGTGAAGAAGCGGTCGAGTGGTCGTTATCTGGGCAGATATGAATATCCTACCACCAGATTAAATTAGATTTCAGATGCTCAATGTATGATTTTCCCTTGCCTTAGTGATAGTGTGAAAACAAACGTATTGCCGTATAATGCGTACGGTAGTCACCGTATCACCTTTTTTTCACGCAGACGGGTAAAATTGTATGTAGTTGGTGTTGAATAGCAACCTACAATTACAAGTAACGAGGAAGTGTCCAACGTCACTTCTTGATCATACTAATAGCACAAATATAGAATCCACGTGAACCCATTATTCAATAAAAGAGCAGTGTGCAAATGGCTACAAGGTCTGGCAGAGTTGTAACAAGTGGTCCTTTGTTGTGAAGATGTACCTCTGTAATTCGTTTGTCCTTGCCTAGCTTTAACTAAAGATATGCTTCTTACTGTTGTCATTCTCATTGGTATCCTCAATTTCAGTATTCAAATGACAAGTATCATCATTAATATTGCCAGTTGCAATTTCATCATGAAATTTACAATTCTTTCGAACATTATTCAGTTCTCGCATCACAAAATCAGCTGCTTTACTTATACCTAACTTATGTTGCCCGCGGCTCCGCCCGCGTGGAGGTCATGTTTGGGAGAAAAAGTATACAATACAAAATATAAATTTTCATGCGTTTAACTTAAAAAAATATGGATTTTCATACAAACTTTCATCCCCTATTTTACCCCCTTAGAGGCGGAATTTCCAAAAATCCTGAAACATATATTTTTTATTTTTAACTAAAATGCCAAATACTAATTTTCATGAATTTAACTTAAAAAATGACGGATTTTCATACAAACTTTCATCCCCTATTTTACCCCTTTAGGGGTGGTATTTCCAAAAACCCTTCCTTAGTGGATGCCTACGTCATAATAGGTATCTACTGTCAAAATTTCAAGTCTCTAACCCCAGCCGTTTAGGCTGTGCGTTGATCGATCAGTCAGTCAGTCAGTCAGCTTCTTCTTTTATATATACAGATTCGTTTGTCCTTGCCTAGCTTTTACTAAAGATATGCTTCTTATCTCATCCTACTAAAATTATAAATACGAATTTTTGTATGGATGTTTGTTAAATAATAATTATTTTTTAATATATTAATAATTTTCTATCTGCGACTTCTAACAAAAATAATTGTGTTCAAAGGGTAATAAAAGACAATCTAAAAAAAAATTATTTAATAAAATAATTACTGGTATGATTCCAATTAATATACACATCCCATAGGGCCATCAACGAACTTTGAGTAAAGAAATGAATACACCCAACTATCATATGCCGTGACCTCAAATTAAGTTTTGTAGTGGATAATAGGCTATTTGACAACATTGAAAATACACTGCAAAATGTGATCATCATGTTAGACAATAGCTTAAAAAACAATATTTCACTTAATTTTAAACAAAATAATGTATATTTTTTGGAAATTAAACGAAATAAAATACAACATTTTTTTTTATTTTATCTGTGATGTGAACACTCTGTGATTGGTTGCAACTCTGGTGACGTCACACGCAAGTAAACATAGTTTCTTCGAGTGATTTTATTTCGCGTTTTATGTTTTATGGGTGATAAATTCTATTGTTGATCTATTTTTGAAGCAGTTTTATGATAATAGTTGATAAAACAATTATCATAAAACTTAGCTTTGCTTATCATTATTAGCTTGTTTACTTGCATGTGACGTCACACGTGTCATATGATCAGCGCCATTACAGAAATAGCGTTTTTGCCGCGGTTTTGGAGCTTTAAACTTTAACATTGTTTTTTATTAAAAATACAGTAGATTTCCCGGAAATATCAATATAGTGTGCTTATTATGTAATAAAGAATAGTTTTAAATCATTTACGAAAATTAGTTAAATAGCCTATTTGACTTTATTCTGATATTGAGTTATATACATATTCGGAATTAGCTGATTTTTCTGCATCTTTTAAGTCAGGGTAAGGGTAAGGGTGAGTTACGTATCAAATAGCGGAACCTCACTCCCCTCCGACACCAATACACTTGAAACACCACTGACCCCTTTAATAGATTGAAGACTTATAGTGAATAATTTAAATAACGATAAAAAAAAAACAATTTATTTTTTGTGCTTTTTTTTTGGCGCTCAAATCAACTGGAAGAACTCATTTTTTTCAAGCATTTTAGAAAATAATACTCATAAATGGATAATTTATAAAGATGCAGTACGTACTTACAAAAGTAATATATTAATTCTACTAAAAAACACGCAATAGTATTTTTAAGTGTTTTTTATTTCCGAAAAACAAAAAACTTTAACCTCTTGTAACTTTTAAAAAATGTCGCTTAAATCAAATAGCCCGCCAACCGTCGAAGAGTTTACGCAAATATTTGGCTAGATGTGAGATCCCACCAGTAGCATCTGGTTTCACATAAATTTTCATTTTTCTCCAATGCCTTCGATATGTAGTATCATAACTTATAATTAAAAATAAATACATACATAAATGAGTGCTCACGCCTGTTATCCCCGAAGGTGTAAGCAGAGGTGTAACCAGTACACTTACTTTTCGCCGAATTTCAGGCCCATAATGTGATAGGGGGGCAGCCTATCGCCATAAGAGTACAGATTCCAGATTCCTAGCCGATACTGAGAATTTGTGGATAGAAAACCCAATATCATTTTAACCGACCCGGGGATCGAACCCGAGACCTCAGCAAAATAGTCGTAACGCATGTGCAATTACAACTGCGCCACCGTAAGTTATTAGTTAAAATAATAAAAAATCCATCAAGAATCCATGCTTGCTAATAAATTATTAGTTAAAATAAAATTACTCACTTAATTTGGCTTAGTTTCAAATTAAGTACAAATATGTTAGATGTCATACATCAAATACATTGATAATAATGTTGAACTTATTATAATAATAGGCGGCTAAACTCTAATTTCGGATGATTTTCCTGCCCCTTGCTGTTACTGATAAAAATTAGCCAATATATAATAATAATAATACTAGCCCTGTATTAAACATTGTCCCACTGCTGGGCACGGGCCTTCTCTACTAATGAGAGGGGTTAGGCCTTAGTCCACCACGCTGGCCTAATGCGGGTTGGCAGACTTCTCATACCTTCGAAAAATTCTCAGATATGCAGGTTTCCTCACGATGTTTTCCTTCACCGTTAATGCAAGCGATAATTAACATTTTAATATACACATAACTTTAGAAAAGTCAGAGGTGTATGCCACTTGGGTTTCGAACCTACGACTTTCGTCTTGGCAGTCCGTACCGCAACCAACTAGGCTATCGCTGCTATAAAATAAGCCAATAAAAAATATTATTAATAAAATTATTTTCATGATATTTATGATCAAACGTTAATAAGTAATGAATATAATTAATGGAAATACACCCAACAGTCACACACAGTAGTCCTGACCCCACTCTAGGTCAAACCTGTATCATGGGTATCAAGAACTACGAGAGACTACGGTCCCACAACACCCAGACCGTAACAAACATCAATGTTGTTACACAAACATTTGTCTCTGTGCCGGAACTGAACCCATGAACTCCCGTTTTACAATAGGCTACTCGCCAGGCAGACAGGCTGTCATGGCGCATTAAATGCAGAATAG
Source organism: Laothoe populi (assembly GCA_905220505.1). Classification (NCBI taxonomy): domain Eukaryota; kingdom Metazoa; phylum Arthropoda; class Insecta; order Lepidoptera; family Sphingidae; genus Laothoe; species Laothoe populi. Next base: position 3,084,081 of record HG992167.1, on the reverse strand, counting down.
TAAAAATGGCCGGATCATTTGGCATAAAAGTAAGTTAATTCATAGAAAATACACGATCACAGATTCTTATTACTATGTTCTAACTTATAGAAAATAATTATTGGTCTCTACTTTGGATATTTTGGATCTCGGCAAGATTTGATTCACAAATAATCAATATACTTAACTCTAAACTTAATACTGTAAAGTATAATTAAAATTATTATTAACAATAAGACATGTTATTCAATTATATAAACATAATTAAATAGGCTGATTTTTATGACAGATTTAAATATCTTATTATAACGCCATCTAACAATTACTTCTGTAATTAATTCTAATATTTTTAACCTATCTATTGTGATACATTATTTACAAATAAAAATAGATTCGAAACAAGATAATTACTGGGAAAGCCAATGTCTCTATTTCATATATATTGAATAATCGATTAAAATCTCACATGTTCTGCTGTATAATTTTCCTTTCATTAATACAATTCTCCAGTTCATCATGATATTTGTCAATTTTGGCATCAAAACCCGGACTCTGAACATCATAATCAAAGCTATCACCTGTGATCACTTTCTCCTGATTTAATGTGGAGTCAAACCTAACCTTCTTTCCTGGAGTATGGACCTTATTTTGTGAAATGTCTTGTATATCATTGGTCCTTTCTCTTAACGGTGTAACATTTGCATTTAGTTGGGTATTCCTTATTGTTTTTACTGTCTCATATTCATGTTCTTCATCATAAATCTCCTCAACTTCTATTTCATCTGAATTGTCCAAGTTTAATGCTGGATTTTCAATGCCAGATTCTTTAGGACTAGCTTTTTGCTTAGGCGGTTTTCTTGGCACTTCATATGGATTTAAAGTGGCATTACTGTCAGGTTTCTCGCTTTTAAAAGTCTTCTTTAAGGTTTTGAAAACTTTCTTAGATAATTTGCCAACTTTGAATATATTTTTTTGATCTTTTCTACTGTCATTAGAATCATTAGAGCTGTTTGTTTGACTAAATTTGTTTAGGTTCATAATATCAGCTGCAGTGAATCGAGATACATCACAACCTAAGACTTTACTCTGTTTGTCATATGCCATGTCATCTTCCATGACATTTTCGTATATGGGACTCTCTGATCTATATCCATCAATATTTTCATATTCATGGCATTCTCCATTAATAGAAGATTCATTAACTGTAGATATAGTGCTGTTGGTATCTCCAGTGAACAATTGTCTGGGAACAATGTTGCTTATATGTGGCATTTGGCTTTCAACAGGCCTATTTATTGCTTCTTCACTATACTCTGGTTCAGTTAGTTCTAAAAATGGATTTTGTTTCAGTCCAGCATCATATTCAACATTTAGATTTGGATCTAAAAATGGATTTGTATTTTTTTGAAGTGTTTGCCTTTTCTTTGTAACTACTGTAATTGTTTTGATTTCCATAATGTTGCTTTCGTTAAGATCATCATCTAAGTATAAAGATTGATTTGACACATTTGGCGAATCTAAAGTGAGCCTATCAATAAAACTCAAGCTCACATTATTCGGGTTGTTGATGAATATATGGTTAGTGATGTTTGTTTCTATGTTTGTTAAGTTTGAAATATTTGCTGTAGTAGCAATGGGTGAGTTTACATTTTTTTCCAATATGGATATAGCAGATCCTTCACTTCTATATTCATAATTGGAAGGAATTATGCTTCCTTCATGCACTATTTCAGATTTATTATTTTGTACACAATCTGAGTTTATATTTGTATCTGTTATGGTGCTGATATTAGCATAGATAGGTTCAGTGTTGTCATTTTCATTGGTATCCTCAATTTCAGTATTCAAATGACAAGTATCATCATTAATATTGCTACTTGCAACTTCATCATGAAATTTACAATTATTCCTAACATTATTCAGTTCTCGCATCAAGAAATCATTAACAGCTGCTTTACTAATACCTAAATCCAATGCAGTATTCTCAAAAGCTGCAAGATTATTTTTCATTTGTTTACGTTTCTTGTTGGGTACGATTTCCATTGCAGTGTTGCACATAGGATCCTCGTTGACCAGTAGATCTAAGGCTGGGTTGAGGTAAACGTTTGAGTTTGGAGTCAATTTTCTTTTGCTATTCACAGATTTCACTTCGAATTGATTGTTGTCTACTGATTCCATATTCTGTAAAAAAAAGTATTATGGGCTTAAAAATACTTCAGATGGAAATATTGGAAATAAAGTTATCTAAGTAGTCTTGCTAAAGTTATCCAGCTGCTTATCAGTCTAAGAATCTATTTTTTAATTATTTTATATCTCTCAATTAAATATCAAACCAATAAGAGAGAGGAGAGTAATCTTTAGCAATAATTATACCAGGACAGATTGTCATTTTCTGTACGATAAAAAAGTTACTTGAGAAGTAAATACCTGACGCTTATTTAAGTGTTGTCAAAAAAATTAAATTATGGTGGATTAAGTAATAAACTATCATATCAATAAGCAGTCACTCCTTAGGTAGTTAAGTTATTCATAAAATAAAGCCTCCCAAATAATTAAAGTATTTACTTTTTGCTATCTGTTCAATAAATAAATACACCCAACCGTCACACACATATCATGGGTACTCAAGAACTACAATGGACTACAGTCTCACAACACCCAGACCAGAAACAAATATCTGTCTGTGACACAAACATTTGTCCCGGTGTGGGAATCAAACCCTCACAGCCTCTGGCTTCACAGCCTCTACTAGCCTACAGCACCACAAAGGCTTTCAATTGTCAATTTAGGACTACTATAATTTTGCAAACACAAATAATAAACTTATAATTGAGATTCTTATGTGCCCCTGTGGAGAGAACTAACAAAATAACTAATTTTAAATTACAGTGATACAGCGCCATCTATTAAAATACTTGAGCAACTTATATTAAAATAATAAATCTTAGATATTCACAGCATTCGTCTTCACGATACCAATAATAATAGAATTTATAATCTCTAGTACTGCCTATATAGATAGTAAATTATAAATATTAGCCCTTAAGTGAAATAACTTACATACAGTATCAATTTAAAAGTTTTTATAAGCGATGGCGCAATTATATTGGAATAAATTTGATGTACAAATGTTTTTTGATATGAAATGATATAGTTTCTAAGGACTTTACAATCCCCAGCTAACGGCAATATTGGTTTCATTATTTATTCATGATTGGTGAAAAAACTTAACTATATTTTTACCTTGAATACTTCAGGACCATAACATCTATCACAATTAAACTACCCATTTAGTCGTTGAACAATATATGCACACCACTTTTTAATTTATAAGTCATGAATCAGAAGCACATTTTATTCATAATTTCCTGTTTGATAATTGTAAACAAAACGGAAAGCAGGTGTTCCATAACGGCGGTTAACGGTTTGACAGTTGATTCCAGTTGCCAGCGTATAAATTATTTTCTACTAAATTCTACTATTAATACTCACTGCGGCGCAAACGCCACACGTTTTTGATTGCGTATCTTTTATGCGGCCGGTATACGTGTGGCGTGTTTTTCCGAATTTGCTTTGCGTTAGCCCGTTACCAGCCGTATAGTTGGATTTATCGTATTATTTCGCGCCGCAGTCATCGTTAACCCTACTAAAGTTATGATGGATGGATGTTTATTACTCAATCACGCTACAACGGCTGGACGGATCTGGTTGAAATTTGACACAGAGATAGATTACAGCCTGGAATATCACATATGCCACTTTTTATCCCGGAAAATGCACGCATCCTATGGGATAGCATAATATAGAAAGGTGTAATAACTGTGTGAGATGCCTCCATGGATTGTATACCTTTCCTTCCAAAAATAACATCCACGCGGGCGGAGCCGCGAGCAACATCTAGTAATGTATATTATAACAAATTTATTTATAGTGTGAAAAATATGACAATTACAGTTACAACGACATATATTTTATAGAAAGGTTTCAAAGAAACTGCGATAACATGGATTGTTAAGACGAATCTCATTATTGTTACGGCATGTCAGCAACTACATGAAGCACGCTTTTTAATAAATTTCTCTTAGTTTTGTAAGAATGGCCCATTAGCTGTTTTATACTACCGAATTACATGAAAATGATTTGTTTGATCATTTATAAAATTATTACAAATAGATAACAATCCTATAATAAAAACATATATGATCTAACTATACTTTAATGGGAAAATATGAAATAAAACACCAATATACAAATAATTAATATATTTTGCAATCTAAAAAAAATTTGTGGCTTTTAGAACCAACAAAAGAAATATCACAAATATACAGACAAAGAAAAGACAAAAACTTTAATTATATATAATGAACGTCAACCTCTTAGCCCCGTAAATATATGTATAAACACAACTAGGTAATTATAATATAATATTTTCCATAAACTAATAATTATAAACTATTATTAAATACAATAGAGGAAAGTAATTATAAAACTATAATGAATGGTTCACGTGTAACCCGCACGTGATACAGTATAAAAAGTATTTCTTGAAGCTCCTGTGACTGTTGATTTAAGAAGATGTCATATCACAACAAAGCTTGATTATTTTTTAAACGTTATAGTTATAGTCGTTTTCTAAGTTAATTTTAGATACAATCAATGTATTTAGTCTTTAACTTTAACACAACGATATATTTTACCATAAATTCGGTAACAACGGACCAAAGCTGTTTATATTTTAAGTATACAAAAAGCCTAAGTACTACCGCCACCTAGCACTAATGACTAAAACATCGCAACCCATAAATTGTAGATATTGACACTATTTAATTAAATAATTATAACAATAACAGTTTGCCGTTTAAATACATCCTAAATGTTTTGTATTGTTATTTTATAGTATAAAATATTTTTTTCGTAATTTTTACTTTGTTACAAATGTCATGGAAGCAACTCCTAAGTAAATAAAAACCCTTTTTTGTTTAGTTTGATGGCAGGAATTAGTTTAACAAACATTGTATATTTAAGTAGAATGAAACACTAAATAAATCATATTCACTATACTCTTTGTAGTTAATATCAGGTTTTAATATATTTTGTACTTTTTTAAAGTTCGTAATATAAATATAAACACAGACAAAATCGTAATCATCAGGTCCCAATACTTGTCATGTAATTTTTTCTTTTATTATAGTGTAACCACATTTCAGCTAGATCTTAGTAACGTATATTTACAATTTGTGTTTCATATAACAGGCCCAGCTTTTGAAGAAGTAACTAGCTCTCTTATGCTAAATAATTATTTGTTTTACAAATTCCGAATATACAAAGCATAGAGAGAAGATAAAGATTTCCAATATTTTAAACTAAAAATATGATTACCCTATTTCCAATTAAATAGCTCAAAGCATGATTGTGTATAACCCATATTTATACAATATTTTTAAAATGGCTTAATGATAATAACGGGACATATTTACAATGGTTACAGTTGACCTAGTATTTATTGAAAACCTTTAAGCTATCTTGCCGACGACGATCTTCGATAACCATATCTTTAGATATAAAGATTTGAGATAAAAGGATTTATTGATTTCATAACAGTAGCACATTATTTACTTATGCAATGGTTATAATTAATATTTTGTGCTGTAAATAGATATTGTAAGACTAAATGTTATGTATCTAAACATCAATAACATTAAGAAATGTTTTTTTTTATTTTACTTTGTATTTTAATTTATGAAAAAATTAATTATTTCATCGAGGCAGGAATTTGAGAACAATATTGACGACATTGTTATTATATCTTTTTATGATATTGCTTTACTGACTTTTTAATTTTTTTGTAAATAAATACGCTGCGAATTATTTTGACAAAATTAAACAATACCCATGGATATAATAATTCAGAACTTAAAAATATGTTTTAATAAATTTAGAATGTATCCATGGAAAATATTTTATGAACAACTTCCACAACAAACACTAATTGTCCATTTATAATGTAGTAAAATGCGTTCAATATAATTATTGACCTACCATTAAGAGAGTGACAGCATACAAAATAACATTGCGTCCAACTCGTTCGAGAGAGCACCTAACTTTTATATTGGATCATAGAGTATCCGTATTTTTATTTACTAAAATAATTTTGACATCACATATCGTTATGGACAAATATGTACAAATTATAGAAATTTCAAACAGTTAATACTAATCTTGTCAATACGGTTATAACCACACTACCATTTTGGCCACTCCCATACGTTTATTTGTTACATACTCAATCTGTAGTATTAGAAAAACATTGTCAATCTTCAAGTACATTATCCGGCACCAGCCCGAGGCTAGTTAGGATGGAATGAAAAGGAGTATTTTGAACGGACATATAGGGCGTCCTTCCTGATTGGATGCCTGGAGTGGCTACTCCATTCGTCATATGATATACCTTGCATGCTGCATTAAAATTAATTTAAATTACATTCCCTAAACCCTTTTTATACACACGTGATTACCTTTCATACACGGAAAAATGTTGGCACGAATACATTACCGTATGTCATCTAATCCTACCTATCTATACAAACCTGAAGATGATGGAATACGAAAAAGTTATCTTAACAAAAATAAGACTTATTCACATAGAAATATGAGTATATTTCCTTTCTTGGAGATTTCCTCTTGATCTTTTAGCGGAATGCACTAAGCGTTCAATAGTTACTTTACAAAATTGACTTTATAAAAAGGAGCAGCATACAGACCGACTTTTATTACTTTGACATCAGCAAATGATCACACACTAATAGTTTTTTCTAAGTACTTGCCTCTTACGGGGACCCATTCTTTGTCCCACTCTTTAAATATTTTTGCTTTATATTTGAACAGATTTATTGGACAGATGCAGTTGTTCTGTCGATCATTTGAACAAATATGATTCAAATTTGATCAAATGTTGGACAAAGGTCTTAAAAGATATCACATTTAATTTTACGAGAAAAATGACAGAAAGGCGACACACGTCTACACTCTTAATCTATATCTAAATTCTTGAATGCTTTTTCCATCGCCTTGTCTCGTTTCTTGTCAGGTAAGGCCGCGATCCTCTGATCCTCTTCAGCCTTGAAGTACGGCTCCAGGAGTTGGAGTTGCTGCATGCACTTCTTGTGCAAGGTCTGGGTGTCAGGGAGCGTGCCACCGTGGTCGGGGGGGAGGGAAGACCTCGGGATTACGGTCTCGTAGAATTTTTCCAGGTCTTCATTTTTGTGGTGGAATTTTAACTGGAGATGAGAAGTACATTTATTAAGTAATTAATATATTGAACACAGTAAGTCAGTCTATTGTCTATTCTAGTGGTGAAGAGCAAACATTTTTAAAAAGGTAGATGACTGTATACTCATTATCTCATTATATTGCAACAAACACTACATTTCTACCATTTTTCCTGTACTATCTTGATCAGTGTTGCCAATTATTTTCCGACCAAGGCAGTATTTTTAAAAATAAATAATTAATGAGACGCATTTGGCAGGCACTACCCTGGTAGCTCCGCCTTATCCTTTAATACTCCACACAAAAGCAGTTACCGCGCAGCTCTATCCTCGAAAGCAATTCCAGAAGTATCTAAACATAATTATCTGAATTGTATAACATACATTTACGCGATACTTTTGGAACGTTAATATGTTGTATTTATAGTTTGACATACGCCCTCCATATTAATGAATTCATGCTTACTTGAAATAATCATCATATACATTGTTGTTTAGAATTTTAATGGCGACCTGACTTAATCAGGGTCAAATATGTGGCAGTAAATAATTACACTGAACATTGCTAACACAATACAGCAGAGGCCATTCGTGTGAAAATATCTATTTGAAAGGATCAGGGGCGGGAGGGAGTGAGCGCCAGTTTAAAAACTTCAAAAGCTTAAAGAAATAATAATAATAAATACACCCAACAGTCACACACATAGTTTTGACCCCACACTAGGTAATCCTGTATCGTATCTGTCTGTAACACGAATATTTGTCTCGGTGCGGGAATCGAACCCACGGCCTCTCGTTTCACAGCCGGCTACTCGCCCGCTGCGCCACAGAGACTGTCGAAATAAGACAGCCAATTCTTTAGAATTTTATCATAAGTGCCTACAAAACAAATTTACAGTATCCAGTAGTGAATCTACGGGCTACGAGTAATAGGGTGGACAATAATATATCTAGCTCGAATCTTGTCGTCTATAGTAGAGGAAGACATGAGAACCAAGCCTAAGTAGGTCTAAGTAGGCAGGAGGAGTCCTAACGGTAGGCAGCGGCTTTACTGTGCCCTGGCATTACAGAAGTCTGGGCGGCGGTGACTTCTTACCATCAGGTGACCCATCTGCTCGGCTGCCTATCGAGGCTATAAAAAAAATAGGAAGGTGGACCTTAATCAATTTGGGATAATACTAGGAAGAAAAAATCACATACCATGTCGAAGAACTTCTTGTCCATAAATGGTCTGATGAGCAGCATCAGTTTGTCCATCACTGGTTCCGTGTTCAACACGTGGATGGCGCGCATCCTCACCGGCATAGCCTCTTGTACGTATTGGAAGAACTTTTTAAGAGATCTGGAATATAGGGAAAATTATATAGTCTAAAAAGAAATATCTTAAGTGTATTTACGACACCAAGATATTGAAATTTTATTGATGTTTTTCAGCCTAGGGAGAAACTCATGTTTATTAGTACAGAATGTTCCAGAAAGATGGTAACAATAAAGTCCATCATAGAGAGATGATTGGTAATTTGTTGCCCAACGATAAAAACACGTAAATGTAATTTTAAATTTACTTCGTAACAGTCATTAAACAAATTAGTCAAAATTAGATCAATTTCGGTATGTTAACGAGGTAGCTTTCTAGGAAGTACCTAATATATATTGAATGCTTTCTCATTTGGTTTATACATAATTTGTCAATTATTACGTTGAAATGCTAAAATATTGTTAAAAAATCTTTCTTTTACTTTACCAAAGCATTAAATCATTCTCCCTGCATGTTTTTTCATTATTTACACCATCTTTCTACAACACCTAAAACGAAATTTTCACTATCGAAATACCACTTTAATACCATGCAGTCCTATAACGTAGCTTTAAACACATTAGAAATAATTTCCATATTTCATAGCTGTATGTTGTAATATAATTTCTATATACCTAGTCAGGTCATAAATTCTGTCACATGTTTAATATAAAATAATTGAAACAAGTTTATTCATTATGTAACCATTTATATACCAAAATGAACTTAACAAAACATAGATTCTTATGACACTAAAGTTTATTCAAAATGACCTCCGTGATTTTGAATACAGGCCTTCAATCTGCGCGGCCAGTTGTCTATCGCAGCACGAACGAGGTCCATGTCAATATCGGCGGCTGCCTTCATCAAGGATGTCTTGAGTGACTCCAAATTGGGATGAGGCTTTGAGCACGCCTTTTCCTCCAAGTGTTGCCATATCTTGTAATCTAACGGATTCAAATCTGGACTGGAGGAGGGCCAGTCTTCGTGCCGGATGAAGTCGATTTCACGCGCCGCCAGCCAGTCTTGTGTGCTCTTCGCTCTATGAGCTGGCGCCGAATCTTGTTGGAATACCCAGTGCCTGTTATTGAACATGGTATGAGAAACAGGTTCCACAAGGTTCGTCAGGACTGTATTTTGATACACAACTGCATTCGTTTTTACACCTTTCTCACAAAAATGTACTTCTGTTAAGCCCCAATAAGAAACTCCCAACCATACCATGAGCGAGGATGGAAAATGACCTCGTTGGACACGCGGAATACGGTTGCTCGCTTCTTCACTACTGTGTGCGTACACCTTATCATTTTGTTTGTTGTAGCTCTCTTCTACGGTAAAAAATTTTTCATCTGAAAAAAGAATTTCCCGATATTTTTTTCCCGCGTACCGCTTCAACAAAGCGCGGCATCTCTTCAGTCTCAGGTCCATTGGACGAGCATTCAAACGATGTCCTGTTTTTCTTCGATATGCCCGAAGCCCTAAGTCTTCATTTAACACCCTTTTCACCGTGGTTCTGCTTAACCCCATCTGAAGGGCCAACAGTTTCTGCTTACGTTTGGGATTTCTTTGAATTCGCGCCTTCACAGCTTTTATCACTGCTGGAGTCCTAACAGACCGTGGGCGACCACTTCTTGACCTGTCATCTACACTAGAGTCTTCATTGTATCGTTTGATGGTACGATAAACGAATCTTTTGGTTATATTCAAATTTTTCAGTATGTCAAAAATTTGAATTGGCGCGTAACCGCAACGATGCAACGCAATTACTGCAACACGGTCTTCGTTAAGCGTCCACTCCATATTTAAAAATGAGTAAAATTCTAAAAAGTATTCATTTTTATTTTCATGAACAATTTGAAATTCGAATTCAATAAACTTTTTTGCGGCCAGCATTCTAAAATAAAAGTTTTTACAGTGTGACAATACTTATGACCTGACTGTGTATAACCGTTTTTTTATAATATATTCGTTACATAAAAAACATGGAACTATGAAAATAAAACAACAAGGCAGGGCTGCCAGAAGCAACAATTTATTTTATACGGCCATCTCTCTAACATTATACAAAATCGAAACTTATTATACAACCTCCGTTATCAACCAACTCCTTTGTCTATCGTCTTTGTGTGTCGTGTTTCTAAATGAAAGAGCCGAAGCCATATGGAAAGTACTTTACTTCCTTTGTATCCAATTTTACACGGCGGTCTACTATACACACTGGATACACAAACTAACCAAATTATACACATTTTGTATCCAATTATACAAACTGGCAGCCCTTACAACAATAATAAATTAAACTAACATACAGCCTCACATAAATTATAATTAATAACGATTAAAATAGATGTTTCATTTATGCTTAAATAAATATCAACACAATTATGATAAATCATTGCAAAAAATGACTGAAAATACAAATTATTCATAACCATATGATATTAAAGTAATAACAAAAATTAAAGCAAACAAAACTACAATAATAATTTTTGCACGCCTTTTACCTCTGTCGGTCCTTATGAAAGCTACAAACAGATAAATATTTACACATTGTACACAAACATTTAATTAAATTGCAGTTTAATGGGTGATGGAAAAGACGGCAATTCAGTGGTTAGAAATTAAAAGATAGAAATTAAAATTTGTAAACATTATGGAAACTTACGATAAACTAAGTCGCGTTAAGTGGCCGAAGCGAACACCCCTCATGTCAAAAAGGAATATGTAACCCGGCTGTGGACCTCGCTTGCTTAGACATGCATCTGGAAAGATATAAAATATAATGTATTCACAATACACAATTTGCATTGCATAATTTGATTCCATTGCAGAGGTATGGTCAATTTGGGGAAATTTTGACACATACTGTGTACAGCCTAGTTGATTGCGGTACGGACTGTCAAGACGAAAGTCGTATGTTAGAAACCAGCCCAAATGGCATACACATCTGACTTTTCTAAAGTTACGTGTGTAATTAATTATCGCTTTCTTAAACGGCGAAAGAAAACATCGTGAGGAAACCTGCATACCTGAGAATTCTCATTAGAATTTCAAAGGTATATGAACTATACCAAACCGCATTAGGCCAGCATGGTGGACCAAGGCCTAACCCCTCTCATTAATAGGAGAGGCCTGTGCCCAGCAGTGGGACATTGTTTAATGCAAGACGAGTATTATTATTATTATTTATGTGTTAGGTTAGGTTAGTATCAGTGTGCAAGCTCTGTTGTCCTCAGTCTAGGCTGTATGGAATTCGATTCCTTCGCTTACAAAGTCCAGAAGAAAACTATAAAATGTTTTCAATGAAGTTTTTGTAATCGGCACTCAGAAATATATTTTGTTAACTTAGATACCTACTTTAATGTTATTTATAATAAACATGTTTAGTTTACCAATATTTGCGGTTCAATATAATATAACCGAAACCGACCAGTTGTTATTGAACGAACATTACTCATGCATTCATAACTTTAAAACCAGTTCATCAAATAAGGTTCAAGTCTTTTATATATTTTTAAGCAGCATAATCGCATTTGCTATGATCAATATTTAGCGTCCTTAAGATCCTCAAATATTTTACCAGGTCAATAACCTATGTATTTAATAGTTATATTGCTTAATCTGGATAAATATAGCAGGCAATAAGTGAACTGTGAAGCGAATACCGTTAAATATTCAGATTCAATCGACGTTTATCCAGTTCATCAGGTTCTGAGAATCATAAAGAACGCAAAGTTTCTCAATGGCCAAGGCCAGGCTCCAGAACTGAATAATTAATATACTTTATTCTTAAATCCTGAAAAGTATGCATAATATTTGCAGATTTTATCTACCGTGATTAGCGCTATTCCTTGCATGTGCAAATAATGTGAACAGATACATTTCCACAAGCCATATGCCCGCTCGAGCCTTCCCATTTCCCTCAAGGTTGACAGCTTCCACGATTGCATCCACAGATGAACCAGTCACTACTTTGCCCTTCTCGATGATAAAAAAACTGTTTAATTATGAAAAAGTTATAAGTCGGCCCAAGAATATTAGAAAAAGAATATTAACTATCTGCTGTGGCTCGTAATTGGCTTATTGTATTAGTTTCGTTATATATTTCCCTGTTATTGATAACTGTGAGTCATCCAAATAAAATAAAATAAAACTCCGATATACAAATAAGTACTTTCCGGTAAAACAAACATACTTTAAACAATTATGCTCTCACGTCCGTCGGTCTGTTGTTTCATGCCGTACGTCTTAGGCAAATATTATTATAACAAATATGCCTTTGCCAATATTGAACAAGAAATTAAAAAAACAATTCTAAATTAAAAACATTTGTCAATCAATAATAATGACAATACTGTCAGATGTACCTAACGTATTTTTGTTCTAAAGGTGAGCGGTCAATTAAGCTACCTACTGCTATAGAATTTAATATCGGACGTTTTATAAGACATTGGCCAAATAAATCTCTCTGGACAGATTTTTAATTGCCAAGACTCTAAGATGGTATAAAACTGGTCCAAAAATCAGGTCAGCATGTATAAAACTGGAAAAACTAAACATCATTTTTATTAAGCTAGTAAATTGTTTAACTAAAGCAAAGTCAGACAGACACCTGGCGCCAGAACACCCTGCCTGTCTGTTCTACACAAACATACCAGAGTAGCGCTTTGTAATCTGATAAATCAATACACTATATTCTATTCATAGACTCGGTGTGGCCGTATCGCTAATAGAAAATCTACTAAATTGGTAGATTTTTCCAAATTATGTAACAATGACGCTTAAATATAATATTATAAAGCCGAAGAGATTTTTATTCGTCGAACGCTTTTTACTATTCAGGCTTAAAAACATATGTTCTATTTATTACATGGTAACTAACATCACGCCATAGTGTGGATTATATTCAAAGAGACCGAGGCAAATGACAGTCACAAAATAAAATATTCTCATGACAAACACGTCACCATATAAGTGCTTGAGATAATTATGATGACACTAATTATGAATAGATGTGATATGATAATATTTGCTAATGGACGCTTCAGCGGAATCGGGTAAAGCTATCAAAGTTTATACAGTGCAGCCTTGCGTAACCTAATATATTTTTATAACAAAACAGAACAAAGATTCTTAACTTAATTTGAATTATGTGCTATAATAACAAAAAATAGATTATAATGGAATATTTTTACAAGTTGTTGCTTAATTAAAGAACGACATGATTCAAATTTTGATCACGACATGATTCAAAAACATTTATGATGCCTTTTTTAATATGCAGAGTACATACACGCAAAGGGCTATTATTTACACCAAAACATATGTTTTGATTGTAAACTGTTTTTAATTCAATTAATTAAAATTGTAAGTCTATATTGTGTCTTAAGTCTAAACTTTCTTAATTTGATGCGCGTACCAAGCTCATTATGTGATGTGAGTATGTATATGTCTTATTACATATACATACTCACATCACATAACAAAAAAGATACCGACGAATTGAGAACCTCCTCCTTTTTTTGGAGTCGGTTAATAAACACACATGTGTGGCGACCAAATATACGATGCACACCTCAAAGCGCAGTCAGTGTATTAGCCTCACCCAAATATAACTGAAGGTCAATCGGTTTACTTCATTAGAATAGGTTCCAATTATGGACATCGGTCGCCATTATTGAGGCAGAAAACAATCGGTTCATAAATGTTTGGAATGGTACTTTACCATCAAAGATTACGAAATTAACGTTTGAAGGTAACCGGTTAATATAAAATTATAATTCGACGAATCAAAATCAAAAATACATACATATTTTAGATTCAGTAAATTTTATACTCTACCGCCAGTTCGGAATGCAGTTTCGCTAGAGAAGAATGGGCAAGAAACTCTAGCGTTGCCCTTTTTACACCGGTTAACAATATTTGATCATACAATTAAAATAAAGCATTAATTGCCGGCGAAAAATATGCGCGGAAATCTCTTTTTAAGACTCGTTGCGCAAATCTTAAACAATAGGCAGTAATGTGGTCTACCGACAGGAGTGAGAACTTAAAATTTTGCAATAACTGTGTTCTTTTTTGAGGCAGCGTCCATTAAGTTTTAACTTTTTTGTTTATGATTGCTTGTCAATAATTTTCGAACTTCATAGGCGTTCTTATGTTAAAACTAAAATAATATAAACATCGCACCGTAATGTACTTGACGCTTTTTGTATAACTACCGCTAATCGGCGGTATGCATTGTCGTGTTTCTGAAGGGCATAGAAGCCATGCAAATTACTAGGCATTATGACACTTAACCTTATGTCTCAGGACAGTACTGCCAACCGTAAAAAATTAAAAATTAAAATTAACCGTACGAAATTCCTCGTACAAATACGAGTTTGGGGTCCGTACAAATTTTTTACATACCGATATTTTTTTTATCCTGGTACGGCAAAGTGACCTCACTGCACCTGTTGGTAAGTGCAGTGCCGTCCAGTTAGAGTATCAAGTAGCGAGAGACAATCTATCCCTCGCTACTCAACACAATCATGCCGGCCTGCTGTGTAGCTTCCTCACACTACGTCTAAAGGACCCAGGATCATAGGACGGAGGGAACACGGTAGCTGGCAAACTGTTCCACAGCTTAATGGTGCGGCAAAATACGAATTTGCAAACTTCTTGGAACACTATGTTCTATATTGGCCACAAAAACTATAATACGAGGTTCCACTTACACGAGATTTTTACGTCATTCTATACGAAAAAAAAGTTGAACAGTTGGCAACCCTGTCTCGGAATGACGAGGGTGATAGAGAGTGTTTTATAATTCAAGATTCTAGGTGGTTTTTAGACAGGCGAGGAGCTCCGGCTACCGAGAGGATAACATATTTAAACAAATCATTATTTAAAATTTTCCCTTTTTTTTGTTAGTGCCTCGATAGCCAGACGAGCAGACGGGCCACCTGATGGTAAGTACACAGTCACCGCCGCCCATAGACTTCTGCAATACCAGGGCACAGCAAAGCCGCTGCCTACCGTAACCCTATCCCTATTCTGACTTTCCGAGATTTCATACATACGAAACATACATTTTTCGGGATCCGAATTTTGGGAATATGGAAGTAAAACTTATTAGAAATTGACGGTGAAAATACAATAAGGAAGCACTGAGTTTGCTAACAAGCAATTTCAATATACAATCAAAGAAAAATCTATGCCCCGTCTACAAGTAACATAATTTACTTTTTTTTGGGATTAGACCAAGTGCTACTATATTATGTACTACGGCAAAATCGAGTAAAAGTCACCACTTGCAACCGATCACTATAGGAGACGACCTTTTGTTTTTTGTCGCGGGGAAAGCGTTTTTTTCCGCTCCGGGGGGAAGCAAATAAGAATAAAACGGGTATGCTGGACTAGCCGGTCTTACGACCCAGCATCCCCCTCGCACGGATGATGGCTATCCGTGCTGCCGCTGGGCTGAGTCCCTACCCCCTATGTACACCCCTTCTTCGGCGCTTACGGAACGATCCCGGGGTATTCTAAGGAGTGCTAGAATTGCAGCCGAAATCGCCCCTGCGCGGTGCTGCGTACCAGCCCATCTCCATGGGGGGGGCTAAGGAGCCCCCGCGCACCGAACAACGACAGCGAACGAGACCTTACCACCCGCGCTGCCGTCCATCTCGGGGTCGCACGATGCTCCGAATTTCGGAGTGCATCGATACGGGCTGACAGCCCGCCGCGACCCCCGATGGCCCTAATTAGTCGCCTCGTACGACAGGCAGTGGTTACCGTGGTGAAATTCTCAATACGCCCCCATTCCACAGGGCGGATAGTAGACGCGAATATTGCGTAACAAACAAGATGTATAATAAAAAATGTATATAACAAGATGTATTTTATTGTTCGTTTGTCAGATAAACAAGATGGCAGTTAATATTGGTTGTGGTTTGGCGCCAATTTCTCACCACTTGAAAGCTGTTCGTAATTTAAACGTAACAATCGGATATCAATTTAATGGTTATTTTTATAACAAAGCTTTAATTTATGAATATTTTATATTTATTTATGGTGTTTTAACAGCCAGCACATTAATTATGTAGAATTTAATAATTAAGAAATATTTTCAATTCATTCCAATTAATACAGAGCTCAAAAGCACCGTAAATTATTTTAAATAATTAAAACTGTACTTTAGAATAGATATAAATACAGACAGGCGGTATAAAAATACGGTCCTTTACATAAATATTTGAAAAGGGTTCCATTTGTTTTTGCACATTCAATTTTATTTCAAGGATAAAGGTTTTTGTTCTGTTAATATTATGATCTAGTTAATACACGAGTGTTGACTCAAGTAAAAATAACACAAAGAATTATTTGATATTTTGAAGTGTTATAAGGGACAGTAAACATGATGTTATGATGCAAAAATCTAACAACTTTCACTAACCGTTACATCTTAGCGATCGTCTCAGAATCATAAAACGTAAACAGAATCATGTGCAACAGCTAATTGCGTGCAAAGAGCAAAGGCAAAGAGTGGTAGTGTTTACGCAATCGAACAACTTCTTAGAATTAGAAATAATAATTATTATTATCTTCATAATATACAGCGGCACGCACTATAATGTCTAGTATACAACGTTACAGCAAAAAGGTCTAGAAGATTCGTTATCAGCTAGATAGATGTAATTAAAACGGCAACGCTATTCTCCACAATAGAGAAAAGGCGCAGTGCTACCAACTAGGGCATTTCCTTTTATTACATTAATAATTACAACCTAAGTGGGGAGTAGTAGGTAAATGTTTGGGATAACAGGGACCGCTTCCGCGTTCCGGTGTCGAGTGGTGTAGCAGACGAGTTACATTCGTGGTTCGTTCGCGGTACAGTAAGTGTAATCAGTTCAATGGTCGCGTAGTTCAGCTTAGAGGGTAATGATGTCGGTACGCATATGAGATTCATTAGCCTTTAGTAAATCATGACATGCGGTTGTGTTAACATTAAGCACTGAGATGTGTTACAGTGATAATTAAATCAATCAGTAAAGTGGTAATCATTGTATTTGTGCCTTTAAAAATATCCACTTAGTTTTGTTGTGTTACTAACATGACCGACAAAAATGGAGAAAGAAAAATGAGCATTGCTAATCTGTGATCACAGGACAGAAGGTGTTGACTACCTACCGTGTACTTCCACCTCGATAACCAGGTCTTTGTCAAAAGTGTCCGACGAATGCACTACATTTTGAATTCGCCTTGGTTCTCTAGGATACAGTTAGATATAGAAACGAAATCTGTTGCCTAAATACTTGGTTATATAGATAATATGAATGAACTGGAGAAAACTGTTGACGTCAGTAAGTTTGTGCAGAGATATAATCTTGTTTTGGCAAAGTATTGCAAATGTTGCCAATTTTTTTTTCTTTTGGATATTATCGATATTGCGGTAACACAAATACCGGCAACGCTAGTTTCGGAACATGTATGATTTTCTGGTAGATATATACATCCATAGCAGGGATAGCCTAGTTGGTTGCGGTACGGACTGTCAAGACGAAAGTCGTATGTTCGAAACTCAAATGGCATACACCTCAGACTTTTCTAAAAGTTACGTGTGTATTAAATGTTAATTATCGATTGCTTTAACGGTGAAGGGAAACATCGCGAGGAAACCCTGCATACCTGAGAATTCTCATAAGAATTCCGAAGGTACGTGAAGTCTACCAACCCGTATTAGGCCAGCGTGGTGGACTAAGGCCTAACTAACCCCTCTCATTAGTAGAGGAGGCCCGTGCCCGGCAATGGGACAATGTTTAATACAGGGCTAGTTTTTATTATTGTTATTATTTATATTATACATCTATGTTTTCGACACGTTTGACAGCCCTGGTTTTTGTACACACTAAACTGTAAAAAAAACTTGTTTTAGTACCGTACATTACGTATGTTTGTTTTTATAGTATCAAATGACGTTTTTCTGACGTGAATTAATGGAATATTAAATCTTATTGAGACAAGAAAACAGATTTAGTTAAGCCAATAGATATACAACATGTAACATGATTAATGCACACTCTGAATAGTTTGTTCAGAATAAGCGACTGTCTCGATATCAACAATTTTTAATCGTCGATTTTTTTTCTAAAAATAATTTACACTTAGATAAATAATGTTCATCCTTTAATTTAACGTTCAAGACAAACGAAATTGAAACATAACTCGATGCGATGAAGTCTTTTCTAAATGCAATAATAAACGAACACTTTAAAAAATCAAATAATTAAAATTACGAACTTTATGTTGAAAATTAGTACAACTAATTTCATAAAAAACAATATTTATATTCATCGCAGTCTAATTTCAATACAGGAATTATGATTGTAATAATATTTTTAAATTGGGGTGTCTGAGGATGTGCGTTATTCCCGATACACGTATATATTTATATATATATGTGTATATTTTTTATTTTTTATCAATTAATAAGAGATAATATTTTCTACAAACTTATAATTTTTTTTGTTATTGGTATGTGAAGTCTACCAACCCGCATAAGGCCAGCGTGGTGAACTAAGGCCTAACCACTTTCTAATTAGAGGAAGCACGCAGCTACCCAGTCTCACGGCTCTGCTAAAACAGAGGCGCTTGCGGTGGCTGGGGCATGTGTATCGAATGGACCCCTCTCGTCTTCCAAGCCGTGTCTTGCTTGGTGTCATGGCCCACGGAAAGAGGAATGTGGGGAGACCTCTACTACGATTTAAAGACTGCGCCAAGAGAGATATGATATCATTCGGAATTGATCATAGGATGTGGGAAGAGTTAGCTGAAGATCGAGATACGTGGAGAAAACGCGTGCTGAATGGGCGTGAAGCTCACGACAACAACTGGTTTAGAACACTGGCGGACAGAAGACGAAGCCAAGCCTGCGATGATCTACCAGTCGCTAACTTCTTCTGTAGAGTGTGCGGTAAAAGCTGTCGCCCTAGAATTGGCTTATATAGTCTCGAAAAAAAGTGTATGTCTATGAGATAATGATTAAATCGTCTGAAATAGACGTATAAGGCCAATATATATCCAGCATTGGTGAATAGGGCAGTTGACACGATTCTTTTTATTATTTTGGACAACAAGTTACATTACCTAAAACATATTATCGAAATAATTGTATGAATCCAAAAAAAAATAAGTTAGAAGTAATTAAAATCTGCTGGAAGGGGTGATTGTCAAATGACAGTAGGAGGATGCATGATATGAGCCGTGACATCACCTCTCAGAATGGCCATTACTGTCCCGTTGTGCGAGAGAGATAGTGAGATGTTCCCACTACGCACCCATTTTAGCTCATACCAATATTTAAAATAAATATTGTGAAATCATTTTTCAATCAATTTTGATTCTACCCTGTCATAATATAGGGCTAATAATAATTATTAAGTCCCTCGTACAGCGATCTATATGTACTACGTACTAGATGCGGCGACCAGAACAAACGTTATGTTCCACCGAGTTGAGGTGTATACTCCACAGTCCACACCGACGTTAGTACGCTTCATGCCACCAACGAATGCACACCAGTTAATTTTAGTTATTTGTAGCGACATTCCCGAACAAATCTGCCTTAAATTGATTTACAGTGAAACTGTTAATAGTATATAAGGTAAGTAACATGATTTCATAACGTTTAGAACGTAATATCAATAAATAATAATTAACTTCAATTTTGAATACTGGAAGTCTATATTTCAAAACAAATTCATTATATAGTTTGTCCCGTTTTAGCGCGCGGAAAGTCCCGTTCGAGAGACAGTGACGGGAGTTTTACTTCCAAATAGTTCTTAGTAAAATGATAGAGGGCATTAGTGGGCGGACAAGGTTATCGGAACATCTTTTTTCTTCGACAGTTCGTGTCTATAGAATATAAGTCAGTGCTCTCGTAGCAGTTTTTACAAACTTTGATATAAACAATAGTGCGCTATTGCATACAACTCAAGGCTGTAAAACCGAAGCAAAAACATGATAATAAAAGCACATACGAGCAAAACAAAGCATAAAAACCTACTCTTTAAAATTACCGTAATTCCCAATGGAAAAATATGGCAAAACACTACGGAACTCGTGTGGTCACAACAAGAAATGTGATCAATACTTGAGTGCAAACACTAATAGTTATATTTTGTGTAAACAAAAATGGCGCGTTAGTTTTATTACGGACTATATACTGAATAATTACAATCGAAATAAAAAACTTCAAAATAATCTTTGTGAATTTTGCTGTAATTGGGTAGTTGAATTGATTTTTTTTATTAATTTATCAACAATTTGCATTACCTAAAACCTATTATCGAAAGAATTTTATGAATCTGTACCAAAATAAGTAAATTAGATGCCATTCAAATCTGCTGGAAGGGGAAATTGTCAAATGACAGTAAAAGGATGCATAATACAGCATAATATGTACCGTGACGTCACGGTTCTCAGATTCCCCATTACTGTGCCGTTGTACGTGGGAGATGGCAATATGTTCCCAATACACAACCATTTTCGCACATGCCTGTGAGTATTTATTGCTCATAGCACTATTTAAAATAGCAATATTGATTCTGTTTTCGCTAAAGAGTTTCTTTTGCGTATTATATTCGATTGCATATAGAATAAAGTACAAAATTAAACACGAGAAACTACCCTATTAAGGATATTGAAATAACTAACTAATAACAAAATTTACGTTTAATCTCGCGGTTATTTTTAATTTTTAACCGACTTCAAAAAAGGAGAAGGTTAACAATTCGTCGGAATCTTTTTTTTTATGTATGTTACCCGATTACACGAAGACGCCTGGACCGATTCGAGAAATTCTTTTTTTGTTTAAAAGGGTATACTTCCCAGGTGATCCCATTGGCACCAAGTCAGGATCTGATGATGGGATCTCAGAAAAAACAAGGACAACCCTCAAATTTTATAGTGACGCATAATTTGTTTTTTTTATTGAAGTCGGTGTACTTTTTATGAATTAAAAAACTTTATTAGTCCGGACGTTTCGAAAGCTGTATAGCCTTCATGCTCACGGGGCGGACCGAGTTGTATGTCGTCACGAAAGTATAGTGTAAAGTTTCTACACTCAACATGGGTGTTTTTTTAAAGTTATTTATTATAGTCCGATATACGAAGGAGCTCACAATAGAAATGTTGTGGATTTGAAATTTCGGATCTGGATGTGTATACGGATATGTGAATAATATTATATCTGTTTCAGATACACACACACACATACACTCACGCCTGTAATCCCCGAAGGGGTAGGCAGAGGTGTAACGAGTACACCCACTCTTCGCCGAATTTCGGTCCCATAATGTGATAGGGGGCGAGCCTATCGCCATACCGGGCACAAATTCCAGACTCCGGGCTAATACTGAGGAATTTCTAGATACAAAAACCCAATATCACTTTACCCGACCCGGGGATCGAACCCGAGACCTCAGCACAGCAGTCGTAACGCATGCGCAATTTCACCGACGCCACCGAGGCAGTTATAGTTTCGGATAGTTCCTGTTATGGATATTAGGTTTTGAAGAAACGGTAAAAGTAAAATAAGATAACGATTGGGCTTTATTTTTAAGTTATCATTTGGTACTATTTTATGTAAGTAAATGTTAATCCCACAAGAGTAAACGACTGATTAAGTCTAAACAATGGCGCGCGGCTCGTGAGGCAAAAACAAAAACCAGTCATAGCGTGTCTCATTTAGACTCCCCCCTATCCGACATTATTTGAAACTTTTAAATCAGATTCGGTTACGGTTACGGATATAATTTTATTTCAAATATCCGATGGTTTCAGTTACGGTTACCGGAGCTCCATAACATCCCTGGCTCACAATTACTTGAGCTCTGGCAGTTGTTCCTTTTGGTTCTGTATTCTTAATGTAATTGGATAGAAGGTTTGTGCTAGCTTGCTACCTTCTTCTTTATTACAATTTGGATGTTTTTAATTTCAAATTATCCTTTAAAATTAATATTTGTCATATAAAATTTCAATATGTATTTATAACTTTTCAAATCATTTACTTCTCTAATATATTGTAGAAAAATCAGGAATTAAAAAAAAATATAGCCAATTTAAAATAAACGCTTGTAACTCAGCCTATATGGAAATGCCACACTCTGGGCGCCTTAAAGCTCTATAGCTATACACAATCATCAAATGAACCAACTAGTCGTTATGACATCTCATAAATAAGGGTCTTTTAGACGATAGACAAGGCTGCGTGGTGCTGAAAGCTTTGCCTTCTCTTTTGAATAAGAAAGAGAGAATGAAACAAAAAAGGGTACTTTAGAAACAATCGAAGGCTAGACTTGTTTTTACTTGTCTAGACAGTGGATAAGGAAGGATACGCTATTAATGGCATCTTACGCTTTAAAATTGTTAATTTAACAGCGAAAATAATATTGTAACCTTCTATAACTAAATAAATCATATGTAACTTATCAAGCTTTAGTAACTAATTTAATATCAAGGCTGTTTACAAAAAGACCGACATTTTAGTTTTTTACACACGTTCAACAGCATTTTAAATATAAGTGATGGAAGTTTTTGCATAGTATATCTGATCATTATTAACACGCATACATTGTGAATAAAGAGCGAAGGATTTTAGAAAAGTCTTGGCTAAATTCTGTAGGTAAATTTTTGAAAAATGCCTGTTGCCGGCACAAGTAATGGCAGGCAGCGGCTTTGCTGTGCCCTGGCATTGCAGAAGTCTATGGGCGGTAACTTACCATCAGGTGGCCCGTATGCTCGCCTGCCTATCGAGGCACTAAATTTTTTTTTTTGTTTTATGTTATTTTGTATTTTTTCTCCCTTGTGTTTGTTCTGGTAATAAAATATTTTTCTTTCTAATTTCATGGAAATCTGATGAGGTTCTTCGGTCATAGACAAAACAGAACTACAATAAACAGTGTATTACAATTTGGTAATTCTTAAACTTACCAACTGTCATGAGTAGGAGTTTGATGCCAGCCTCCAGGTTATATTTGGAAGGTTCTGTCTCATGCAGCCGATGGTAGATTATGGCGTAACCATCGCACGACCTGCCTGGGAGGTACGAGAATTCCCTGCAAAAAAATATATACTGAAAAGACCGCCAACCGTTATTTTTTAATGCCTGAATAAGCAGATGAGCAGACGGGCCACCTGATGGTAAGTAGTAACCGCCGCCCATAGACTTCTGCAATGCCAGGTAGGCAGCGGCTCTGCCCTGGCATTGCAGAAGTTTGACATCAGGTGACCCATCTGCTCGCCTGCTTATCGAGGGATATCACTTAGCCAAAGATAAGTAAGTAGTTGTTGATTCTTATCAATTTCTTTATTCATTAATAATGTAAAACAGACCTTTGCCAGAGAACTAATGCGTCTGGATTTTTAAAAAGATCTTTAGCTTCCGTTTTGTATAGACCCTGCAAGCTGGTTATATTTCTTCCGGGCAGAATATTAAATGGCATGTCATTCGATTATCCAAGACCTCAATTTTCAATAATATCCGTGAAATTCGCGTGTCACTGTCCGCCGCTTCCTGCACGACATTGTTAACGTAAAGGCTGTGCGAAAATGACATTAAGGCGCTCTTGACTTTAAACATTCGAAGGTTCTGCAGACGAAAGCCTCGACCGAATGATAATGGCTGAAGATAGGTTCGGATTAAGTTTTGCAGAGAATTTATTATAACATGATTAAGACGATATATTTAATATCAATCTATACTTATTCTAAAAACTAGCAACCGCACATCATCGCACGGTTGCAAATTAGATTTAATAATGCGAACTGCTTCATAGGAAGAAAATATTTCGATTTCATTCGAAAACCAAAATCAAACCTCTCGGAAAATGGGTTGATACCATCTGACGGCCAACTCTAGCACCCCGCGTTCATTGGTCAAATCAAATGCGCGCGCTTCCCCGACTTCCTGTTACACACTTCCGTCCCTTTTCACGAAATCACTCGCAGAAAGCGTTGGTAAAGATGTTACACATAAAAAATATCGGTAATTGAAAATCGTGTATGTGCAAACTGCGATCTTTGTACCTTACACAATTTTTGCCGTAGCGGGGTCGTCGGTCGCCCCACAATTTTATTTTTCTGTTTATACCTGATAAAATGTTATCTATTATAATGTTTTATTACGTCTATTTATGTTACTTTTACATACAAGGAAAAAGAATTGTAAAAATGAATAAGTGTCAAATAATTAATGAAACAATAATTAAAACAAACACGCATGTATAAAAATGATTTGTTGGTCTAAAATCTTAATGAAAACATGGGTGACCTTGATATTAATGGTCATATCAGATGGTATTTGTTACTCGCTTGTCTCTTACGACCTCATTATCCATGGCTAAGAATAAAATAAAAAATAAACGACCTGTGATAACGATCAGAATACATGGAATTCAAGAACATATTTAAACATATAATAAATCACATGTCGTGGAACATAATAACTACTTTAAAGCTTATTAGGTAATCATAAAGTTAATGGCGGCAATATAAAAATCCCGGTATAATGTTATGGTAAATTCTATGTACGCCTTACGGTGATATTTAATTGTTGTTATTATCTAACTATACGTGGTTCATTGAACAGATAAATTATTTTTTAAATTTTACGTATCGCTGGAAATGGCAAAGGATTTTTACATACAGGCTTGAAGGTCTGGAGTATTGCATTCTGTTCGAGTGCGACTGTACATGTAAGAAGTTTTTATGTTTGTTAAATATAAAATAAATTATTCACGACTAAATAGTTAAGCTTACTTTTCTAGTTAATTGAAATGTATTGTGGAAGTTTTACTGGGCTTTATTTTGTTTTAATTCAAGATGAATAAAAAGCAAATTAAGAGCAAAGGAATGTAATGCATACAGCCCTGATGGCCATGAAGCATTTTGTAGGTATTCTTTTACGAGTTTTAACATTAAGTCTTAATTCATTTTTTAATGACGAAATGCAGATATTATCAAGAAAATTTTGCACTGACTTTATCAATAACTTCAATATAATTTAAGACCTTGTATTAAAAATGTTGAATTCTTTATGCCTCATCAAAGTTCACCAAGATGCGCCAGGTTTGATGTAAACATATCAAGCACCTTCGGAAACAAAATAACTATGCCAAGGCTGTATCTGCTGACAAATGAGTTTCCGGGTTCGATGTTCGAATTGGGATGCATATTTTGCAAAGAGCTCAACTCAGTCAAAAACTATAATTTATGTAAATTCAGGCACAGTAAGTGACCAAGTTCTGTGACTACTTCTTGACACTACGCCATGGGCAAGAAGGTGAAGTAGCGGTCGAGGGTCTAGACCCCCTAGACACTAGTGTCAGAGTACTCAGAAGGCGGCAAAACGGCCTAACGTCGTACCCCAACTCTAGACTTCTGACAAAAACCGGATGTACACTGGCTGATCCCGGAACTCGACACACTTGCGTGTGCCACTATGGCGGGTTTTACACTTTGTTTACGGTGGTCACTACCCGGGCGGATATAAATATTCTACCACCAGCAATTTTTAACTATATAACGAAAGTTAAATGCGCTCTTTGCTATGCCAAGGTTCCTGTCAAATATATACGGACCAGTCACGTATACTTTGTTAGTTTGACTACAACCCCTATAATAATGGATTTTAACTTTACTTGCGGGTCACACCACGCTAGATACAACTCAAAACCTATATTGGTGAGCGGTGCAAATGCCAAACAGTTCAAAACAAACAAAATGTCGCACATTGTAGCACGCAGAGATTCCGTGCGCCCTTGACCTTGACCTGCCTTACTGTGACGCAAGACTCCTCGATTTCCGGACCGAACTTGTATTAGCATCGAACACAATAATTTATGCCTTACGAAAAACGAGATAACTGAATTTTAGAGTAACAGATCACCAAATCGTATACGCGTCGGTCCATAACAGTAGCTAACAATTTTTTTATCCTAGCAAGGCAAAGTGACCACACTGCACCTGATGGTAAGCGCAGTGCCGTCCAATTAGAATATCGAGTAGCGAGAGACAATCTTTCCCCCGCTACTCAACACAATCATGCCGCTTCACACTACGCCATGGACAAGAAGGTGAAGAAGCGGTCTAGTGTCAGAGTACTCAGAAGGCCGCAAAACGGCTAAACATCGTACCCCAAGACCCGCGACAAAAACAGGAAGTACACTGGCTGATCCCGGAACGCGACACACGGTGAATGTAAGAAATATTATGTAGTGTCTTCTTCTGCTTATTTACGTAAAAATTAAAGCAATAAAAATTGCAACGTATTTAGTAACATTTTTTTACCCTAACCTCTTTTTGAAATTTTAGCTGCGGGATTAGTTTTGGTGAGTTATATTCAAAATATTATTGTAATGGATTGTCTATACTACACTATGTCTATGTTTCTAAACTTTGTAGCTTCGTTTTGTTTTCAGCAAAGGCAGTCAGGCCTCGACCTCATTTTCCTTTTCTCAAGCCACGATTCCCTTAGTAACAAGGGTGTTCATAGATAGTACTTTTTTTATACACCCACGCCTGTTATCCCCGATGGGGTAGGCAGAAGTATAACCATTACACACACTTTTCGGCGAATTTAGTAATAAGGTGTAATAATTTATGATCAACAAATCCCTAACCCGATTCACTGTAATAACTAATTATTCACAATATATAAGGCAACTTAACTAACATGCATTGAGCTACTCAAAGCCAATCTAATGTAGTTTAAATTATATTTTAATTTTATGTCCAAATATTTTTAACCAGTGTTCGAAAAGAGCAACGCTAGTTTCTTGTCCGCTCTTATTGAAGGAAACTGCAAACCGAACTGTCAATAGAGTATAAAAGATTGACATAATCTAAATAATAAACATTTTAAGGTTTCAATTAATATTTTTATTTGATTAAGCTTACCCTAGTAGAGTTGTATACTTCTTTAAAATAAAAAACATTGCCACCTAACTTTGGACCTTATTTAACAAGACTAAGCGGTGAGATTTGATACAGCAAATCACTTCAGACACGGTAATGTTAATCACCGTGCTTGAAATTAAACAAGCTATGCATATTTTTGCATATAATTTTTTTTTATTCGTCTGTGAATTACATGAACGCAACTTGGTTAATACAGGTGAGCGAAAGAATGACGGATATAATGAATTCAATCATATTTTATTTATACAAATACAAGATATATCGTCCTGCTTAAAAACACTACCACCTTTCTTCTTCTTCTTGCTTTAATGGCCTCTGCGGAGGAACAACTCCACAATTTTGCCAATGTCACGTAATAAAAATATTAACTAAGTAAATAAAATTTATGTGATGATGATTGATGACATGACCCCCACTACCACCTTTAAAACGAAGTATAATTTTAGTATCCGCCATTTTCAACATGATCATGATGTCAACATGTCGGGTGTTTTATGGCGGGAAATTTTGTCATAATATCGTTCAGAAATAGGTCTTATTTACGGAAATTATTAATTGACATCTAATTTAAACTACTTTAATAAAAACGTTTTGTTTTTTTTTCTATTAAATATGATAAATTCGTAGTACACAGACTGTTGTCAAGCCAACCATAAAATGATTAATTTAACGCAATCGGGGACCAACCCACAGTGAGCTAGATACTTTTTGGAACGGATCCTTTAGGAAATATTGCATGTAAATGTATTGTAAAAGAAACAGATATTGCAATGCCGGTGACCCAGTTACCCGATACGTTTGTTTCTCTTAGAATTCAAGGTTATCAACTCACTGACGCACCGATGCTTGCTGCTTATAATTATGGTAAATTGATTTATCTGCTCAGATACCGTAAGTCTTTCTAGGATAATAACTAAGTATTTATAAGATTGTTAGCAACATCAACAAAACTATGTAAGATGGATATTTAAAAAGGCACAAATACAATGTTTACCATTTTATTGATTGATTTACATAACACTGTTACACATCTCAGTGCTTAATATTAACACAACCGCATGTCAGGATTTACTTAAGGCTTATCTTTATAATTAATCTACCAGCATTACCCTCTAAGCTGAACTACGCGACCATAAACGGTTTATTTATTATTTATTTGTTTAAGGAAAACTAACAGCTAATACATGTATAAATAGGAGATTATATAACTAAAGGCTAAAGGCTAGTTATAAGTTTTCATTACAATTAACTAAATCTAGAGATTTGTTTAGTTTCATTAATGAATACATTACACGTTTTTACCACTCACTGTTCCACCAGAACGATTCACGGTCAAAACACATTTAGCATAATTAGCAAATAGTTATCATTGTAGCGAGATGTAGAAAATTATGCTGGTATAGTTCTGGTCCAAAATAGCCGTACGTCCACACAAAACAAATTGGTTGAAAGAAACGGTACGGTGTTTTATAGTATCGAATTATCCTATATTCTTTAGGTAAACTTAAGGATCTTAGGTTACCTTTTTAATACTGGTTTCTTATATTTACGCGAATATTATACATTGAAATAAAACTAAGTTTACGGATTATATCGCGGTTTATTTTACTTTTTTAACCCGACGTTTCGAAGACTTTACAGCCTTCATGGTCACGGGGGAGACTAAGTTGTATGTCATCTCGAAAGTGTAGTGCAATGTTTCTACCCTCCATGTAGTTGATATTACATTTTTATTTTGATGTAGTCATCGCGATATAATCCGTAAACTTCGTTTTATTACCTTTTTAATTTATATTTTTGGCATGTCAAAGTGACCACACTGCACCTGGTAAGCGCAGTGCCGTGAAGGTATAGTATCAAGTAGCGAACATGAAATCCTATTTTCATTTTTAACCGATTTCAAAAAAGGAGGAGGTTTTCAAAAAAAAAAGATTCCGACGAATTGTTCGTCGGAATCTTTTTTTTTATGTATGTTACCCGATTACTCGAAGACGCCTGGACCGATTTGAGAAATTCTTTTTGTGTTTAAAAGGGTATACTTCCCAGGTGGTCCCATTGGCACCAAGTCAGGATCTGATGATGGGATCTCAGGAAAATCGAGGGAAACCTTCAAATTTTAAAGAGACGCATAATTTGTTTTTCATTGAAGTCGGTGTACTTTTTATGAATTAAAAAAACTTTTTTTATCTTTACCAACAACACACTTATCACAAGCTCTACACATGGCTTTAATTAGTACATTTTTTTCGGGGGTCTACAGTTGGGGTACGATGTATGGCCGTTTTCCGGCCTTTTAAGTACTCTGACCCTCGACTATCGATCGCTTCTTCACCTTCTTGCTCATGGTGTAGTGTAAAGAAGCAGGCCGGTATGATTGTGTTGAGTAGCGGGGGATAGATTGTCTCTTGCTACTCGATACTTAAATTGGACGGCACTGCGCTTACCATCAGGCGCAGTGTGGTCACTTTGCCAGGATAACAAAAAACCACCTCTTTGCAACACGCTGTATACATTTGCGTTGATATTCAAAATGGCAATCACACGTCACTATAACCAAACAATGAAGTACTACGCATAAGGCATAAAACAATTGCTAATTATATCGAAAACGCATCCTATCCTCGATTTGGCTTCTTAACACTTATTGTCAATATCACGTGACGATATTTAGTGACATAGATTTCAGTAACTTCTTAAAAACAATATATCCTGCCCACACACCTGCCATTGTAACTCCTGTTTAGCCAGGATCGACAATGGCACGTATTTTTTCGACATCGAGTAGTGAAACTCGGCGAGTCTCTGGGAATGCCGAACTGTCTTTAATCCAGCAACGAAATTAATCAAATATAATATAGGGAGGAGTTGGAAATATTAATTGTCCACTTCCCTCCATAGCAAAGCGGGAAACAAATAATGAACTAAAGATGTAGTAACCTCTAACATAGGATAATTACGTTTGGAGAAGCCAGACGTAAAGTATCACGAAAGTTACTACATGGGTCCTATCATGCGAGCTGTTGAACTTGATTCCAATAATAGACATGGTAAAACGCCGCATAGCACGGCAATTCCTCCTAGTCTCCACAAGACCCATATAGTATACAACTCCAGATGTTATCTGCATACTGTCTAGCATAATGTTGAGCTCATTTTGCCAGAGACTACACTCCCAAAGAACATGATGCGAAGACTGTTCATACTCACTGTTTGGTGTAGAACATGGGCACGCAGGCGAATCAACCAACCTAAATGAGAAGAGTTTGCTCTTAAAGTTGCCATGACCGGTGAGAAATTGTGAAATGCAGTGATCAATTTCTAGCCAAGTTTTTGTTAGACATTAACCATTTAAAGACACGGACGCTAAATCTTTAGATATTATTAACAACTAATACCCAAATCCATCATAGCACATAACTAGTATAGGATATTCATATCCGCCCGGATAGCGACCACTGTACACAGGGTGTAAAACCCGCCATAGTAACACACGCAAGTGTGTCGCGTTCCGAGATCAGCCAGTGTACATCCGGTTTTTGTCGAGGGTCTAGAGTAGACCCTCAACCACTTCTTCTCCTTCTTGCCCATGGCGTAGTGTGAAGAAGGCCGGCATGATTGTGTTGAGTAGCGGGGGATAGATTGTCTCTCGCTACTAGATACTCTAATTGGACGGCGCTTATCATAAGTTGCAGTATGGTCACTTTGCCGTGCCAGGATAAAAAAATAACATCAACGACGTGGAGCCATTGGCTTGTAGCCGCTGACATATAATAGCCTATTGTAAAACAAATCTTTGTCATGGTTTATGGCATATTGTTTGTAGAATCGTTATGAAGTATAAGATGTTGCACCTCGTAATATTTTAAGTCAAAAGTTATGGATTTGTTTTTATTATTTTTTAGATTTACTAGATTTTGCCCGCAGCTTCGCATGCGTTTATCGGTACTATACTGTACATAATAAATAACATCCAACACTATGAAAACATTATCCCAGCACGAGAATCGAACCCGCAACCACCTACTGTAAGTTAATTTCACTATGCCTAGAACTTTCGCGCCAGTACGAGCAATAAATTGACACAGTTTTATCCCAATTGTATAAACGGTATGCGCATAAAATTGGGACAAAAATTGATTTTCAATGTGAAAATTTCTTTAGGTACGTAGCGCACTTTTGGGATGGGGAAAAACACTGAACTCGCGTGACCATCACGCTCAGATACATATATATAATACGAGGTATGTAGTACTAATTATTGTCAATAATCATAATTCCCGTTTGCGGTACGGACTGCCAAGACGAAAGTCGTAGGTTCGAAACCCAAGTGGCATACACCTCTGACTTTTCTAAAGTTATGTGTGTATTAAAATGTTAATTATCGCTTGCTTTAACGGTGAAGGAAAACATCGTGAGGAAACCTGCATACCTGAGAATTTTTCGAAGGTATGAGAAGTCTGCCAACCCGCATTAGGCCAGCGTGGTGGACTAAGGCCTAACCCCTCTCACTAGTAGAGGAGGCCCGTGCCCAGCAGTGGGACAATGTTTAATACAGGGCTAGTATTATCTTAATCATAATTCAATGAACATGCGTTCCAATGAACGTTTAAAGTGTAACCTTGTCTAAAGTAAAACCAACAAGGCCATAGGCTCAGCATCTGCCAGGTAGAAAGATAATCCCTGGCGCTGATATGCTGCCTAGGCCTTTGGAACGCCCACTATCCATCCTATCCAAATGAATCCACTATCCATTGACACTCAATACCAAAAGAATCAAGAATGCGTTACCAGCCTTGAACATATATACATACACTCACGCCTGTAATCCCCGAAGGGGTAGGCAGAGGTGTAATCAGTACACCCACTTTTCGCCGAACTTCTGGACACAAATTCCAGACTCCGGACTGATACTGAGAATTTCTATATAGAAGAACCTAATATCACTTTACCGGACCCGGGAACCCGGGACCTCAGCACAGCAGTCGTAACGTATGCGCAATTACAACTGCGCCACTGAGGCAGTCAAAAAAGAATGGGAATTGGGAAGTGAAGGGGAATATTGGTCTTCGGAAATATAACTCAAGTTGTTAGTTCAGGTTAGTTTTCTGTAAGACTGGTAATAACCCAGTCGACCCGGTTCATTTGCACTATAAACAAGATTGTTGCAAACACGATTTCACTTGTTTGTGCGTCATGGAAATTATAATCATTCATAAACTTTATAACTTGTATTGATTATCCGATACCAATTGGCCCGTGGAAATCTCCATCAGAAATGTCAAGGCCTTCCAGGGAATAATTATGCCACGCCTGTAATCACCGTAAGGGAAGGCAGAGGTGTAACTAGTACACATTTTGTCGAGCTTATACATCCCATGATGTGATAGACGAGCCTATCACCATACCGGACACAATCCCAGACTCCGGGCATAAACTGAGCATTTCGTGATAGAAAAATCCAATATCACTCTACCCGACCCGGGGATCGAACCTCGGTGGCGCAGTTGTAATTGCGTACGTGGTACGACGGCTGTCTTGGGCAGTCAAATAATAATGATTACACTTTTGATAGTTATATCTTCTCCTCCAAGAGAACCTTATGCGGTTTAGTAGACTTCAAATACCGTCAAAATTCTAAGACAATTAGGTATGCAATTTTGGCAAACGTAGTGCTTTGCTGCACGATGGACCGACGATCGATCGACGGCGGGTAGCGGATGGATGCGGGCTACCCAAGACCAGGATGGTTAGCTTTCACTTGGGGAGGCCTATGTCCAACAGTGGACGGCAATAGGTATGCAAGTAAAATGTATTGAAAAATAATGAAAAATCAATCAGTAACAAGTTGATGGAGTAAAGGAAGAATGCGGTTTCGAGATATATTAAGACAAGGAAAGGGCAGTACATGACGCATGTGATCGTTAAAATCACAGACTTGATTGCCTTTAACTTTTAAAGGTGCAACTTATTAAACCTCGAGATATGGTACTTCATTGACCTCAGCATTCGCAGTTCGGCGATTTTCGGTAGTGTTCGACTTTCGTCGTGTGGCCATTCCCCTAAAGCCGTCGCTTGGCATCTGTTTACATTTTATTAGGTTCGTTGACATTTATGGTCACTGCTCCGAACTTATCAGTCGCAGATGTTTGATAGTCTATAGCTTCCTGCATAAACACGCTATTTAACTCATTTTCAATAAATTTGCAGACCGGCAAGATTGTGTTGAGTAACGAGGCATAGATCGTTTCTCGCTTCTTGATACTCCTATTGGACGGCACTGCGCTTACCATCAGGTACAGTATGGTCAGTTTTCCAGACTCGATTTAAAAAAAATCTCGATTCTATGCGGGTGAAACTTTGGGCAGAAGCTAGTGCTTGAATAATCCTAACATTTTCAATTTTATTAGTTGCTATTGAAATTTTAAAGGCTCAAGGCTAGAGATCAAGATGTAACAATGTTATAATATTACAATGTACTGTGTGAAGAGTCTCCTTATGCAACAACTTAATTAAAATATTATTCAGATAAATATTCAGTAATTTTGAAGATATGTGATGTCCACCAATTCGTCTAAGCCAACGTGGTGCACCCGTGCCCAGCAGTGGGACAATATTTAATACAGTGCCAGTATTATTATTATAAATATTCAGTAACGGAGGTTCCCTTACTAAATATCCCACATTTTTTTTACCGTCGTAAGGGAACATATGAAATCGAGGATGTTGTTAGTTTTTTTATCTTTTATCCCCTAATGTGATATGAGGCGAGCCTATCGCCATACCGGGCACAATTCCAGACTCCGGGCTGGTACTAAGTAGGTATCTCTAGGTACCTAATAAATATAAACGCCAATATCACCTTTTTTATAATTATATTAATAAAAAAATGGTCATTTAGCATGTCACAGTACTTGTTTAACTAGTTTTCCGGAAAATTTATATTACAAACCGATGCGATTGGCCTTTTTATGGTTTTGTTTTACATTACTTGATAATATTTATAGAAATTCTATTAAGACAGAAAGTTTCCTAATGGAGCCATATCTTTATATATATAATTCTACTGTACGTGTGTATGTCACTGAACTGCTCCTAAACGGCTGGGCCGATTTGAATGTTTTTTCTTTGTATGCGTTTGGGTGGCGCCCTGGATGGTTTAGATTCACAATCAGCCCGGCAGATGGCGCAGTCGGTGTGGCGCTGCTGTTACGGGCAGGACGGCGTCTGCATGGTCCTCTAGTTTGACGTATATTTTTATTTGCCACGACCAAAGACCTAGAGAAGGGACTTGGCAAAGTGACCACACTGCACCTGATGGTAAGTGCAGTGCCGTCCAGTTATAGTATCAAGTAGCAAGTGATAATCTATCCCTCGCTACTCAATACAATCATGCCGGCCTGCTGTGTAGCTTCTTCACACTACGCCTAAAGGACCCAGGATCATAGGAAGGAGGGAACACGGTAGCTAGCAAACTGTTCCACAGCTTGATGGTGTGGCAAAAGTACGAGTTTGCGAACCTCTTAGTTCGGGCCGGGGTAGTAGATACCACGAAGCTGTGGCTCCGCAATCCAGTACGCGTGGTTCTGGTAAGGAAGGGAGAGGATGGGATGGACTGACCAATATCCTCCCAAAATTGGCCACATTGTAAAAAAGAGACAAAGCGACTGTTCGCTCCTGCAAGTCTGTGACGTAGACCAATCAAAATTCTAGAAAAAGACAACTGTTGGCAGCACGTTCCGTTTATCTCTTTCACATTTTCCTGCCAGTATTCACTTAATAGTTGGATAGAGAGCGCTCGGTCCATTTTCGATGTCTATGTCACAACAGGAGGGTTACTCTAGATATTCGATTCCAATTTAAAATTGGGACTACTGGGTAACTAAATTAAATAGAGCAGGGCTTCCCAAACTTATTTGTACTGCGACGCCCTGGAGAATTTGTCATTTGTTAACGACACCCCTTAACCCCCCCCCCCCTCTCTTCGGTAATTTTTATTTCAAAATAAGAACAAAACCAATAGTTTAGTTTGGCAATTGCCACTGTCATTTGTTTCTCTATATATATTTTTGATCTGTACTTGTTCTTCTGTAAATACTCTATTTAATAGAGTATTTACGATCGCTAGTTTGTAAATATTCTATTTCATTTAGTTGAGTGAGTTAGAGTTCCAATATCTTCTAGATTGAAATTGAAACTTTATCGAGTTCCAGATTGGAATTGATTTCAAGATTAGGCCTACAGATTTCGAAGGAACGTCTTAAAACGCGCATTTTTACAACTTGTCTCAAACCGCAGACATTAAATTAGCAAACCTTGAATCATTCCCTTTTACATGCGTCATACCATAAGGTATATTTTACAAAAATTTGGCGACTGCCACAAGATCTGAATGCGTAAATTAACATGAAAAACCAGTCGGTCTTATAAATATAAATCACACCATAAATAGGGACTTAAATAAGAAAAAATAATTAAACTGACTGACTGCCTCGGTGGCGCATGCGTTACTGCTGCTGACTGCTGCGCTGAGGTCTAGGGTCGATCCCCGCGTCGGGTAAAGTGATATTGGGTTTTTCTATCTTGAAATTCTCAGTATCAGCCCGGAGTCTGAAATCTGTGCCCGGTATGCCGATAGGCTCGCATATCACATTATGGGACCGAAATTCGGCGAAAAGTGGGTGTACTGGTTACACCTATAAATAAATAAATAAATAAATAACACCCAACAGTCACACACATAGCCCCGACCCCACCCTAAGATACGAGTCTTGTGTTGTGGGTATCAGGGACTACGAGAGACTTTCGGTCTCACAACACCCAGACCCCGGACACAAATATCTGTCTCGCACACAAACATTTGTCCCGGTGTGGGAATCGAACCCACGGCCTCTCGTTTCACAGCCGGCTACTCGCCAACTGCGCCACGGAGGCTGTCAAATGCTACCTATGCTACCCCTTCGGGGATTACAGGCGTGAGTGTATATGTATGTTTAACCACTGTCTCACAGAAAATCAACGTAAAGTGACAGTGAGTTTACTATCGCGTT
Source organism: Laothoe populi (assembly GCA_905220505.1). NCBI lineage: Eukaryota > Metazoa > Arthropoda > Insecta > Lepidoptera > Sphingidae > Laothoe > Laothoe populi. The sequence continues at coordinate 3,047,530 of HG992167.1, read as the reverse complement.
TCGTATGGCAAGTGAGATATCCGGAGGCCCAGATTCCCTCTTCCCTTCCCTAATCCCTATTCCTGTCCTTTAAGGCCGACAGCGCATACATGATACTTTCGGTATTTTGGATGTTCATGGGCGGTGGAGATCACTTAACATCAGGTGACCCACTGGCTCGTTTGTAGGACTATGCTATAAAAAAAATATTTAAAGACTGAAAATGCTTTCGAGGTGTACTACTTTTATATTTAAGACTGTACCCCGTGCAAATTACCTCGACGATGAACGCTAATAGCAACTAAATAGTATAGGCGCAAAATAGTATATGTATGTAGAAAGGTATTAATTTATGCAATGTACAGTTACAAGTTAACCTCGAAACAGCAGCGTTAGTCGTGTCATCCATTAGCTAAACATCAATTTAAAAAATTACTAATATCAGCCACGCCGGCGTGTCTGTCCGTTTGAGTATTCCTAAACAGATTTAAATGTGGTTTTAGTATATGGAAGCTTTAATGTGTCAATGTATAAGTAAAAGTTTTTTATTCATAAAAAGTACACCGACTTTAATAAAAAACAAATCATGCGTCCCTTTAAAATTTGAGGGGTGCCCTCGATTTTTATGAGATCCCATCATCAGATCATGACTTGGTGCCAATGGGACCACATGGGAAGTATACCCTTTGAAACAAAAAAAGAATTTCTTGAATCGGTCCAGGCGTCTTCGAGTAATCGGGTAACATACATAAAAAAAAAGATTCCGACGAATTGTTAACCTCCTCCTTTTTTGAAGTCGGTTAAAAACACGTGTCAACGAATGCTCTCGATTAATGACATGTGATGATATGTTAATATCATATTAACCAACACTCTAATGATATTACATTTAGACAGACTCCGTGGCATAGTGCGTCAGTGGCTGGCAGTGAAACCTGAAGCCGCGGATTCGATCCCCCAGACAAATGTTTGAGATTCACAAATATTTGTTTTTTTTTTAGTGACTCGATAGGCAGACGAGCAGACAGGCCACCTGATGGTAAGTAGTCACCGCCGCCCATAGACTTCTGCAATGCCAGGGCACAGCAAAGCCGCTGCATACCGTTATTTGTTTGAGAGTATTTCGTAGTTGATACTACACAAGACTCGTGAAGCGGCTAGCCTTCTCATATCCTGAGAGTAGTGTTTTAGTTGTCAACTATCACTGTCTATCTGGCTGAAAGACGCATGAAAGACGTGTATCCATGGATATGAATAAATCCATACTAATACTATAAATGCGAAAGTAACTCTGTTTGTTTGTTTGTTTGTTTGTTTGTTTGTTACCTCTTCACGACTAAACGGCTGAACGGATTGTAATGAAATTTGGTAAGGGAATAGATTATATCCTGGAGAAGGACATAGGCTATATTTTTTCTCAAAAAACAACCTTGAAAGGGGTCAAATAGGAGGTCCAAATTTGTATGGGAAATCCATAATTCCTCGACTTAGGGGTCTATAAATTCATATTTAGGCTTTTGGTAGGAAATAAAGAAATACGTGTTTCACATTTTTACCCGAAGTTAAATAGTGAGAGAGTGAGAGAGTGTGAGAGTGTGAGAGTGTGAGAGTGTGAGAGTGTGAGAGTGTGAGAGTGTGAGAGTGAGAGAGTGAGTGAGAGAGTGTGAGAGTGAGTGAGAGAGTGAGAGAGCGAGAGAGCGAGAGAGTGAGAGAGTGAGAAAGTGAGAGTGAGTCAGTCCGTCAGTCCGTTTGTTTGTTTGTTACCTTTTTACGACTAAAGGGCTGACAGGATTGTGATGAAATTTGGCAAGTAGATAGATTATATTCTGTAGACGAACATAGGCTATCTTTTTTCTCAAAACACAACTTTGAAAAGGGTCAAATAAGAGTTCAATATTTGTATGGGAAATCTATCATTCCTCAAGTTAGGGTTCTGAAAATTCATATTAAGGCTTTTGGTAGGAAATAGAGAAATACGTGTTTCAACGTATTTGAAAAATCATCCCTGAAAGGGGCAACGTGAGGTTAAACTTATGAGGTATTCTTTAGATGCAATCTCAAGATTCAGGCACAACAACTGAGAGGCTGGATAATCGCTACAGGTGCCTCAGTGCAGAGGACAAATCCTTGGATTATATTTCTGCTCCCGAAAATAACCTCCACGCGGGCGGAGCCGCGAGCAACAGCTAGTTAAAAAATAAATGTACGTGTGCGTCTCGGGACTTTCGACAGAACTTAAACTAATCTAAGTGGAACTATTGAATATTGAAATTTTTTATCATGAGAAAAGCTTAGGTTATTACTGTTATTAGGTTTATCTCGAGAAACATATAATTTGTGTATAGTTTTTATTTTAGTTGTATTTTTTGTAACACTGTTTGTTTCCTTAAAGTAAATAAATAAACTTTATGTATATTAATATGATAATGTGAGGAAAGGTTATTTATTAATAAAATCTTTGATTGATTAATCAATATATTTTATCCACTCGATCCCACTCGACCTCACTCGATCTCACTCGATCACACTCGATCACACTCGATCACACTGGATCCCACTCAAATCAAATAACAACGATTCTAAAGAAGTTTCACAAAAATATAGCACAGAGATTATGGAACCACAGAAATAGAAATTGATAAAGACAGAGTGGCGCCGTAAAGTGTTACGTTAAAAAGCGGTTTACCCTCCCATAAGAAGTTATCACTTCAAAAACGTTCACGTTCCATTCTAGCTAAAAAGTGGGAACATGTCTAATTCCAATATTATCTGAGTCTATAGGTACACATAAATGTAAATAGCACAGTGTCCCAATGTTATTTATTATTAATAATAGCTTTTTAAATCTATCCTTGAAATAAATTTAAATTACCACAGTTTAAAAACAATCGATTCGTTATTTCCGCTACTGTGGATTGTTTCCTATATTTAAAATAAATAGTTGCTGGCAAAGTACTAAAAATACCTACAAACATGCTAATTGCGATGGAGGTTATGACAAAGTATATTTTTAGTAATTTCCCGAAAATATAAATAGTGTAAATACCCTGAATGCAATTCGTATATTAATGAATACAAAGTGCAGACAATTTTAATTGAAATAAGCTTTCACTTTACACTAAGCAAGGAAGGTAACCGTATATCCGATCCGAAATAATTAAATATTCGTAAACTATAAAATTTTGCAATTAAATCAATGTATATAGTCCTCCTCCTCCTATAGCAGCGATAGCCTAGTTGGTTGCGGTACGGACTGCCAAGACGAAAGTCGTATGTTCGAAACCCAAGTGGCATACACCTCTGACTTTTCTAAAGGTATGTGTGTATTAAATGTTAATTATCGCTTGCTTTAACGGTGAAGGAAAACATCGTGAGGAAACCTGCATACCTGAGAATTCTTATAAGAATTTCGAAGGTATGTGAAGTCTACCAACCCGCATTAGGCCAGCGTGGTGGACTAAGGCCTAACCCCTCTCACTAGTAGAGGAGGCCCGTGCCCAGCAGTGGGACAATGTTTAATACAGGGCTAGTATTATTTAGTCTTCCTCATTGATTTCGATGACGGCGACCCGAACCATAAAGTATTTACAGCTACTTTCTAGCATGAGCCCTAATGTGGCTCGCTAGGCCAAACTTATTTTTAAAAACTCTATCACAAAGCTGGCAATAGAGTTGCCCTGCGGCGTTATATGAGTACGTGTAGGAGGGCTTAGGTCTTTGCTTACGAATTTGGCGAGTGGCGTCAAGTGTGGCGAGTCGATGTTCCTCGCACGCTTTAATGTTTTTATAGATGGTAGATCGCCAGGAGGACCTCTGCGAAGCAAGCACCTCCCATGAGTCAGAGTCGATTTTACAGGCTTTCAGATGCCTTTTGAACACATCCTTATAGCGCAGATGCTGACCACCGTGTTTTCGCTTACCCTCTGCCATCTCGGAGTGAAAAAAAGCTTTGGGTAGTCGGCGGTCATCCATACGGAGGACGTGTCCACACCACCTGAGTTGTCGCTGCATGAGGAGAGCCTCCATGCCATACATTCCAGAGCGACGCAGAACCTCGGTGTTAGGGACGCGGTCCTGCCATTTTATCTTCATGATCGTTCTGAGACACCTAAGGTGGTACGTGTCAAGCTTCTTGATGTCTGGCTTGTAAAGGCACCATGTCTCCGAGCCATACAAAAGGACGGGTATGATTAGGGCCCTATAAACACTAATCTTCGTCTCTAGCTTTAGGTCATGGGATCTCCAGACACGATCAGTAAGGCGTCCGAAATTGGCTGCGGCGTTGGCGATTCGAGAAGGTATCTCAGTAGCTAGGGTGTTGTCGTGCCTTATGTTGCTTCCAAGGTATTTAAAGTGCGATACTTCTTCTAGTGGTTTCCCATTTAGTTTTAATACTGCTTTATCAGCTTCGCAGCCCCGTGGTGGTTGTTTGAGAAATTGGGTCTTGGAAGCACTAATGACAAGGCCAAATCGTTGACAAGATTGGTGTAATGCGTCAACATAGCTTTGGAGATGCTCCATACTGTCGGACATGAGGCACACATCGTCAGCATATATTATCTCGAGAATCGATATCTTCTGCACCTTAGTCTTGGCTCTAAACCTTGAGATGTCGAAAACACCTTTATCAGTCCTGACATTAATCTGAATTTGGTCGCTACAGCATTGCAGCGCGTCTCTCATAACAACTGCGAAATATATGGCAAAAAAAGTGGGTGCCATGACGCATCCCTGCTTAACTCCACTAGAAATGTGGATTTCCTCAGAGAGTTCGTTTTCGTGTTGAACTCGGGCTTTCATGCCAATATGGAATTGACGAATCAAGTTGACGAATTTCTTTGGACATCCAGATTTTTGGAGAACAAGCCAGAGGGCCTCACGCGGAACTCTATCAAATGCTTTCTCCAAATCGACAAAGCATACGTAGAAAGGCCGTTGATGTTCAAGACTTTTCTCCTGGAGTTGCCTCAGGACTGAGATTGCATCGATAGTACCTCTGCTTGCCCGCGGCTACGCCCGCGTGAATGTTATTTTTGGAAGAAAAGGTATACAATCCATGGAGGCATCTTAAACTATTACACCTTTCTATATTTTGCTATCCCATAGGAAGCGCGCATTTTTCTGGGATAAAAGAGGCCTATTTCATTTTCTGTTCCCTAAACAGCCACTTAGCAAAAAACCATGTCGAACCCTTGATCTGTGAAAACAAAACTATCCCACGGGAACTGTACCTTTTCCGGGATAAAAAGTAGCCTATGTGCTATTCCAGACTATAATCTATTTCTGTGCCGAATTTCAACCAGATCCCTCCAGCCGTTGTAGCGTGATTGAGTGACAAACATCCATCCAACAAAACATTTGCATTTATAATATTAGTAGGATTAGTAAGATATGTAAAACACAAAAATGAATAAAATTGTATATGTAACGTTATAGACTTTGAAACCACTCAACCGATTTCAATGAAATTTTGTGTATGTGTGTGGTTGGGTCCAGCTTAAAAGATAAGATTCGGACCGATTCGGTTCACAGGGAAAGTGGTTTATGGCAAGACAACTTCTGCCCGGGGCCACTAGTACAGGGTAAACAAGAAATAATACATACGCCCTCACGCTTATAATCCCCAAAGGAGCAAGCAGAGGTGTAACCAGCACACCCAGATTACGCCGACCTTATTCCCGTCCCATGATGTGATAGAGGCAAGCGTATCGCCAAACAAATCTAGACTTCGGGCTGATATTGAGTATTCACTTTTACCCGACCCGGGGGCCGAAGCAGAGACCTTAGCACAGCAGTCGTAACGCGTACGCCATTACACCCGAGCCACTGAGGCACATTTTATAATCAATTTGAACAATTACTATTGTATTAGGTCCTTTTTTATTCTGACGTACTTAAGCTGTACGTACGTTTTAAGCTTTTTTTTTACCTAAATAGGCTTGCGTTTGACCACTATCTCGCCTGATGGTAAGTGATGATGTGGTCTACGGTGGAGCACGCTTGCCTAGAAATACCTATTCACTCTTGACTTGAAGATACCCAGGTTATAATTTTCGGGAAATATAGACTACGGCAAAGAGTTCCACTCTCTAGCGGTGCGCATGATGAATGTACTAGCAAAACGCTTCGTGCTTGCTGGTGGAATATCAACCATGTATCGATGACGCTTCGCCGAGTCTCTTGTCGTCCGATGATAGAAAGGGGTTGGGGGAATTAAATAATTAATTGAATAATTATTATTAATACTGAGTATTTCTAGCTACCAATTACAACTTGATGAAGTTATTAACTTAATTCAGCAGTCGTAACGCATGCGCAATTACAGCTGCGCCACCGAGACAGTCAATTAAAGTCAATTTTTAAAAAATTTGTCTTTCTCTCTATATGTCTGGGTTTAACTCAAAAACGCCTTGACCAATCATCGTGAAATTTTGAATACAGTTAGATTTGTAAGAGCAGACGTGTCTGAATAGCGGGATCATCTCACTATCTCCCTCGCACAACTGCACAGTATAGGGCATTCTGGGTAGTGACGTCATAAGTCATATTGTATCCTTTTTCTGTCATTTGACAACTAACCCTTCCACCAGATTTGAATGGCTTCTGTTACGCCTTCGTATTTAGCGCTCGTTCGACGTTTTCTTGTCCCCATTGTGTATAAAATACAGCTTCTAAGTTACTTATGGATTGAATGGATTTCTAAAATTCTTTCAATCGGTTTACTTAACGTAAGTCATTGATTAAAGTAATAAAAATCCTGTTGTCTGCCCTGTTTATCTATAGTAAAGAGTTTAATATTATAGCGTTCAGCGTTGCCTATATTACGAACTAGATCCGGATTGGTTTACTGTCTCACAGAAAAACAAAATGGAAGCTTGATGCTTTTAGCACAGACCAAAGACATAGTGAATGTACGGAGTGCTATCTCTCCAGCTATTAAATGAATACGGGCAAAAAAAAATGTGAGATAAAGCGAACGTGAGACAGCAGTTGTATTCTTCTAGAATTTTGATTGGTCTACGTCATAGATTTGCAGGAGCAAAAATAAATAGGTATTGGCCGCACAGTCGCTTTGTCTCTTTCTACATAGTGGTCAGTTTGTGAGGATATTGCTCAGTCCATTATCTATGTCTATGGTTTGTACCATAAGCAGCAAGCTTCCATTTTGTTTTTCTGTGAGACAGTAAAATAATCCGCATCTAGTTCATTCTACAGGCAACGCCGAACGCTATACTATTAAACTACTTACTAGAGATAAACAGGGCAGATGGCAGGATTTTCATTACTTTAATCAATGACTTAGCTGACTTAAATCCTTATCGAAAGAATTTTCGAAATCCATTCACAAATAAGTAACTTAGAAGCTGTATTTTATTGTCCAAATGGGGTAATAGTTTGCTTGTGCCAAAACGCTAAATACGAAGGTGCGCCGTAACAGACGCCATTCAAATCTGATGGAAGGGGTAGTTGTCAAATGACAGAAAAGGGATACGATGTGACTTATGACGTCCCATTGCCGATGACAGAAATTAACATAAAGTCGTAAATGTGTTTTCTTTGGACAATTTCTTCTTATTACTTTATCGCTAAGAATAATCGTGAGCGGTTGACAATAAAAAATGTTAGTTAACCGTTATCTTTGTGGTTTCACGAAATATACTTTGAAGCTGTTTCAAACTTGTTTATAGCAAAAGGTACGTTTGCATAAATATGTTGACCAGTTATACACACATGGATACAAACTTCCACCAGTATTAGCATATTACGAAATATAATGAATAACACAGGTCATCACGAATTTTGGACTGAATTCTTACACCCGTATTTATAATCGAGAAAATCATTTTACTTGAGTAAAAGTAATTACTTGAGCAATGATTCTATTTTTAACCGACTTCAAAAAAGGAGGAGGTTAACAATTCGTCGGAATCTTTTTTTTTATGTATGTTACCCGATTATTCGAAGACGCCTGGACCGATTCGAGAAATTCTTTTTTTGTTTAAAAGGGTATACTTCCCAGGTGGTCCCATTGGCACCAAGTCAGGATCTGATGATGGGATCTCAGACAAATCAAGGGCAACCCTCAAATTTTATAGTGACGCATAATTTGTTTTGCTATTGAAGTCGGTGTACTTTTTATATTGTAGTTAAGAATTCTTAACCAAGTGACAATCGTTTGACGTAAGATTTCTAGGCAAAGCATTAGCAGCGATGTCCGATGCTTGAGTAAGGAAATGACTTACTTAAGTAATTGCTTGAGACAAAGTAATGTCTTGTCTATAAATACGGGTGTTAGTGTCAAATTACTTCATAAGTAACTAGTAAAGGCAAACATATTTTTGAAGTGAAAACTTCTTTAGGCACGTTGGGCTCTTTTGGAATGGAGGAAAATCACTGAACTCCCGTGACCATCACGCTCAGATTATTTTCCTGACATAAGCACGCCTATGAAGTTCTATAATTATTGACAAGCAATCATAAACAAAAATGTTACTAATTCATGGACGCTGTTTTAAATAAGAACACAGTAATTCCAAAGGAGAAATCTTCTGTCGGTAGTCCACATGACTGGCTCTTTCTTTTTACACGACTACGGCGAAGCAAAATGGAGGGTTATGTTTTGACCGGTATGTGAGTATGTATGTATGTTCATCTGTTCCCTCATAACTTCTAAACTACGTATCATTTTTTTTTATATCATAGTCCGACAAACGAGCCAGTGGGTCACCTGATGTTAAGTGATCTCCACCGCCCATGAACATCCACAATACCGAAAGTATCACGTATGCGCTGTCGGCCTTAAAGGACAGGAATAGGGATTAGGGAAGGGAAGGGGGAATCTGGGCCTCCGGATATCTCACTTACCATACGAAACGCGACAGTGAACTGTCACTTTACGTTGGTTTTCTGTGAGACAGTGGTACTACCCCGGTCGAGCCGGCCCATTCATGCTGTAGACAAATGTGTCTACAGCGTGGCTCTACCACTTTTAAACTCATCATCATACTTTGCAGAATCTATTGTTTTGTTACGCCTTACGGTATGTGGTATACGACCACGGTTAACGTCTGAACACCACTATGAATATGTATGAAATACAATACAATGTCTATTACATTCTTGTGTCATACTTTTTAGAGCGTGATTTTCAGTAGTCGGGTTTTAGTTTTTGAAATTATCTTTTTTTTTTTTTTTTTTATTTATTTATTTATTTATTTATTTATTTAGGAAAGCTTACAGACTAATAGTTATAAATATAGGTAGTAAAGAAAATTATTTAAACAATTTGCTGACAACAAGCTTCCACATATTGTTATCTATTTAAGCCTGTACTGTATTATAAATAACATACCTAATATAATTTACACATAAATTAACATTAAAAACTATAATTTCATTTAACTACAAATGGAATATGCATGGTAATTAAACATAGAATAGAGAGACAAAAAGTACAAAAAAATAGAATCACAGAATAAGTTAAAACACAGTTAAAATACAATAATAATAGTAAGTTACATGTTTCTTTTAGGATGCAAAAAACAATTCACTCATTTTGCGTCTCACTACAGCCGGACTAGTACAGAATAAATCAATGTCTAAATAGCGTGAAATATCATTGAATTTACTAGCACTACGCAACAAGAAAGCATTACATCTATAGTTCGTTTTAACAATTGGTACATACAATAAAGGTCGTTGTCTTAGCCCAGCAGTATTTGTACGAATACCTATTCCACTCAAGAGTTGAATTTATTTAGGTCTAGTAATATTATTACGTTGTTTTAGATGTCTTGGCGATATAACATTATAATTATAATTGCATTAGCTAATACTCTATAATCAAATTAGTTAATGGCAACTTTCGTCATAATCATTTCTAAATAGCAATTAACGGTATCAACCAAAATTGTACACAGTTTTTGGTCGTATGATTGGTTTGATAAGACAATATTATACACCCAACAGTCACACACATAGTTCTGACCCCATACTAGGTAAAACCTGTATCGTGGGTATCAAGAACTACGAAGGACTACGGTCCCACACTACCCAGACCCGAAACAAATATCTGTCTTTCACACAAACGCCTCGCTGCGGGAAAAGAGCCCACGGCCTCTCGTTTCTCAGCCGACTATTCACCCGCTACGCCACGGAGGCTGTCTCAATCAAATCAAAGCCACTTATTAGATAACTATTTCACAGGCTAATAAATTTTAGAGTCACACCTCAGTTTATTATATTTTAATGATAATTCACATCCGTATTGTACAGAATAACATTTAATTAAAGTAAATATAGCCCAGGTTATTAAAAAACTATCGGTCTGCGCGCATATAAACCTACAAAACGCGGGTTTGATCCCAGTAGGGGTCATGTATGGAAATAGGTCTTGTAATAAGTGTTATATCGCTATATTACAATGAAGCAACTAAATTAACATACATTGAGCTGCTCTAATCTAAACTTAAAATCATATTTTAATTGTATAACCAAATATTGTTAACCGGTGTTTAAAAGAGCAATGCTTGAGTTTCTTGCCCGTTCTTCTCTAGCGAAACTACATACAAAATATACTTAATCTAAATAATGTGTAGCATCACGGATTCAATCAATATTTGTTTTTTGATTTTGAGTAACAGCTCAACCGTGAGTTTATGACAAAAAGTTACGATAGGTAAGCGAAGTCGATAGCGTTGTTTTCGAAGTTATACTTCTTTAGCGCGTTATGAAAAAATGATGAGAGTGAAATTTTAAGATGCGCGCGCATACCGTGACACAAAAGTAACACTCTGAAGCAAATCGAATATAACAACTCGGAATATGTTACTCGAGACGGGAAATGTTGACGTTTGAGATTTCTATGTAGGGTTGGCGGGTAGACTCATTTTTAACCGACTTCAAAACAAGGAGGAGGTTATCAATTCGTCTGAATCTTTTGAATATAATATAATAATTTCTGAATATAGTCTCTTGTCGTCCGATAATGGACGACAAGAGACTATATTATATATAACTTCTATTAATTTTTGATCTACTTTCAATCGCATTTCAATACGGTGTTACGATAGACGTTGAAGCCAATAGTGACATTCCTGATGCCGAAACTAGATCGGAATGTTATTTCGAAACTTACAAATTCAGTTTCATTATATATTTTCCTAAATCAATTTATTAAGAAAATAATAATAATTATTCCACGCACTTTTTTCCACGGATTTTTTCTTACGGTTTTACTATCACATTTTTTTCAGTTCGGTCGCGCAGCAATATCCCTATCCCCTCCAAGCCTGCCGTAAGGAACTTCGTTCCAATTATTTACTATTACATATACACTGACGCCTATAATCCCCAAAGGAATAGGCAGAGGTGACAGACCAGTACAACCACTTTTCGCCGAATTTCTTACGGTCCCATAATGTGATTAGGTGGCGAACCTATCGCCATACCCGGCACAATTCCAGACTCCAGACTGATACTTTGTAAATCTAAATAGAAAAACCCAATATCACTTTACCCGACCAGAGAATCGAACCAGAGAACTTTTACAATTGCAACTGGGCCATCAAGGCAGTTATTATTTGTTTTTTGTCGTATATTATTATCTTATTACATTTTCTTTTGTTAATTACGATAAGTTACTTAGACTAAACATGATAATTAATGCCAATGTGTCTTTTGATTGTAACTCACATGCCTGCATTCTGATAAATGGACGAAAATGTCACTAAGCGAGATTAAAAACTTATATACTTAAAGAATAATAATATGTACTTATTTAAAAAGCAACGCTTAATTATGCATGACTACACGATAAAATATAGCCAGGTGTAAGGATGTGGACTAAAGATAAAATTAAAGAAACAAATTGCGATAAACAATCAATGACATTACGAAATTTTCACACTGCAACGTGCAAAAAGAAAAATAATTTTATATATTTAACTAGAATAGAGTTGCCAACCGTCCTGTTTTCCCAGGACATGTCCTGGTTTTTAGAGGGCCCTGGGATGTCCTGGATAGTTTTTAAGCAGTGTCCTGGGTTTTAAGCAGCGTCCTGATAAATTACTGTTTTTTAAAATTAGCAATCCTTACTTTTGTGCGTCTCGGCTCGCAAGTGTATACGCTATTTTAAAAAGATGCGATCTGTTTTTAAATTTAATTGTCCGGGTTTTTTCTAACTTCAAAAACTAATAATCCTTGTATTTAAATTCCGGGGTTAGACTGCTTATGTTACATTTTCGTTATCGGGCGTTGTCTCTTAATATTAAAAAAGTAAAATTATTACTTACAGGACGTCTTGTGATGATTTCAGTTCTGGTATATTCAGGATGCGATTATCGAAAAATTCAGGAGCGTTCTTCCTACATGAATAATACTTCTCCATACACGTCTTAGTTTTATCCATTTCTCCATAACATGCGTTGTAAAATAACAACAGTTGTTTGTCAGTCAAATCTTTTGGTACACATTTTGATTTATCCAATTTCTCCGTCCACGCTCTCAGTTCGTTAATGTCGTCTTGTGAAAACTTGTCCATAGAGGCCGTGGCCTCGACGTAATCGAATTCTAATTCCACAGTCATTTTTATTTATTTAGACGTAAATATATACGATTTATATTGTTATTGGATATACACCCGGGTACACCCAACCTCTGAAGCTATAATTTGACAACTGATGAAAAATTATTAACGTCAATGACAACTTATGCTGGTGTTGCCATATGTGAAATAAAAATTCTACCAATTGTGTTTTCTGTATTTTATTTTTGTGGCAAATTATAAACATATTTTAGTTTACTTGTTTACAAATTAAGAAACCATCGAGATTATTTTTTTTATGACTTCGTGCCTTACTGATAATTAATGTAATTATATTTTGTCAGTGAAATACAAATGGATTCTGATACATCGTAAGTTATTAACTAGTAACTAAGTAAATGATTATAAATTATTTTTATAAACTAAAACGTAATAATATATAATAACTTTAAATGTGTTATATTCTAGGGAAACTAATATTTTAATATTAACAAGCAGAGATCGTTTTAAAATATTCTTAAAGTTATGCTGGAGAATAATAGTTATAGTAATGACTCCAATGATTTTTTTACCTGTTGCTGTTATAAGCGAAAAGAATGTAAGGATAACGTTATATAATTTTATTGTGCTATTTTAAGTAAAGAAATAAAATATACCTCCTATTCAATTGAAATTCTTGTTTACTAGTTTTTTTTGTGAACGTAGGATTCTAAGTACTAAAATCAATATTTCCCTTAACTTGGGGTTCTTCTAAATACTAGATTCCTAACTATGAAAAAGATTCAAGGATTCGTTTCAGGTAATTTGCTGGTGTAGCGCCAGTATTTTTTCATAACTTGTTAGTCATTTTCCGAAACGTATGTTCGTTTCACTACATATTCGCTGGCTAGCAAATTGTAATAGGCATATTAATGAGTCCAGATAAAATGAAATGAAGTAATTTTCGTGATTTTACAGGCCTACATAAGTTTCTACGTGTTTTTGGTGACGTGTGTGTATTGGATAGCAGATGTTTTACACCCCAGCGTTATAGCATTGATTCCTATCGCCGCGTCTTCTATTATGGCTTCTATGGGACAAGGTTTTATAAGTGAAGTAAGTTTATAAAATTTAAAGAATAGCTAAAAAAAAATAACGTTCAACAACAAGGTTACTGACACTTAATTTTAATTACTTTTAATAAATCAGTAACGTTATCTTAAAACCGACTATGAAATGAATTTTATAAATCTACTAAAATAAGTAAATTATAAGACATTTAAATCTGGTAGAAAAGAACTACCAAGTGACAAAAGGGATGCACGATAGATTCATGACGTCATCGCTCTGAGCGGCCATTATGGTAAACTAATAGAGATAGTGATGACTGATAATTATTAATTTCACATCCACGTTTGCACACAACAATATTTAAATTAATAATTGTGGCCTCATTTTTTAATCAATTGACAGCCTCCGTGGCACAGCGGGGGAGTAGCCGGCTGTGAAACGAGAGGCCGTGGGTTCGATTCCCACACAGAGACAAAATGTTTGTGTGACAGACAGATATTTGTTTCGGCTCTGGGTGTAGTGGGACCGTAGTTCCTCGTTATTCTTTATATCCACGAAACAGGTTTTACCTAGTGTAGGGACAGAACGATTTATGTGACTGTTAGGTGTATTTACTAAATTCTCGGTTGTATATTAAATAATAACAAAATTATACACAAAAAACTACTCTATTCTATTTTCGGGTCACAGATTAACATGTTTAGATATTTACAAAGAAAAACAATTGCGTAAAAATAGTTTTACTGAAAAAAGAACAGACTGTGATAAAAACGGAAGGCATTACGCAACAATTATAATATTTAATTGTGGTAATATTTATATTAGGTTTTTAGGTTATCTAGCGCGGCGTAAAATCCACAGTCCAAGGTTTTTTTATACCACGATGGTGGCAAACAAGCTTACGGCCCGCCTGATGGTAAGCGGTTACCGTAGCCTACCGTAGTTTCATTTGAAAAATACCCAAAATTCTGGGGAAGTCGGGTAACGATAGGTTTTATGTATGTAATGTTTTTCAGGGAATTTATTGCAGATCTCATAAGACGTGTAGATGGTTGGCAATATCATCAGACAAAAAAATATTCGTTAAAGCTTTTTCGTGAATCGTTTGCAGATTTACATACGCAATGAGCTGTTGGATTGCCTCGGAGTGATGATGTTAATAATCGCTATAGAATACAGTCAGATCCACAGGAGAGTTGCTTTGAAACTGTTGCTTATATTCGGCTGTTCACATTACAGGTATATTTTGCCACACCTATTATTTGAAGGAACATACATACATACATATACACTCACGCCTATAATCCCCGAAGGGGTAGGCAGAGGTGTAACCAGTACACCCACTTTTCGCCGAATTTCGGTCCCATAATGTGATAGGGGGCGAGCCTATCGCCATACCGGGCACAGGTTCCAGACTCCGGGCTAATACTGAGAATTTCTAGATAGAAAAACCCAATATCACTTTACCCGACCCGGGGATCGAACCCGAGACCTCAGCACAGCGGTTGTAACGCATGCGCAATTACAACTGCACCACCAAGGCAGTTTGAAGGAAGTTTAACTCATATAGGATCCATTAAGTAACATCATAAGAATTTCAAAGGTATGTGAAGACTACCAACCCGCATTAGACCAGCGTGGTGGACTAAGGCCTAACCCCTCTCATTAGTAGAAGAAGCCCGTGCCCAACAGTGGGACAATGTTTAATAGAGGGCTAGTACTATAATAATAGCCATTTATTTCCATTAATTTGGGTTTAACATAGTTATGTTAGAGCCTAGTTTATCTTTATGTGATTAATTTTCTGCAGGATGTCCATCAATTCGTCATGCATGTTTTCATTGTACTCTGTCATCCGCAAATCTGGTCCAATATAGCCCCAAATCGGACGAATATCGTCCTCCATCTTCTGTTTGGGTGTCCTTGACGTCTGGTACCGTGCCTTGGGTACCATAAAGTAACTTGTTTACTCCATTTATTTGGTTTTTTGGATAGGACTTTATTATTACAGTAGTTATATGAATATTTATAATTAAATACACCCAACAGTCACACACATAATTCTGACACACACTAGTTAAACCTGTATCGTGGGTATCAAGAACCCCGAGAGACTACGGTCCTAAATCGTTCAGGTCCGTCACACAAACATTTGTCTCGGTGCACGATTCGGCCTCTCATTTCTCAGCTACTCGACCACTGCGCCATGACTGTCAATATCACAGTATTTGTGTAGATTTTTTGTGATTTCAGATTGAGTTTCTTGTTATTCTCCCTAAGTATGTTTTTGTCAATGTGGATCACTGACGTGGTGGCTTGTGGCCTCATGATGCCGATCGTGAAAGCGATTCTTATCGAATTAGAGAAGGTAAATAAGAAAACACGTAAAACAAAGAGTAATTTATTAGTTACTAGATGTTGCGAGCACCCTCGCCTTTGTGTTAGCCATTTTTTTATTCTGGCACGGCAAAGGGACCACACTGCACCAGATGGTAAGCACAGTGCCGTCCAATTAGAGTATCAAGTAGCGAGTGTCGATCTTTCCCACGCTACTCAACACAATCATCAATCAATCCTATACTAAAATGAGTGCTATAATAAACACAAATACACACAATAACAAAATAGGCAGTCATACCGACAGAACTGAAAACTTAAAACATTATAATTAATTGCTCGCGGCTCCGCCCGCGTGGAGGTCCTGTTTGGGAGAAAAAGTATACAATACAAAATACTCATGCGTTTAACTTAAAACATGACGGATTTTCATACAATCTTCCATCCCCTATTTTACCCCCTTAGAGGCGGAATTTCCAAAAATCCTGAAACATATATTTTTTATTTTTAAGTAAAAGGCCAAATACTAATTTTCATGAATTTAACTTCAAAAATGACTGATTTTCATACAAACTTTCATCCCCTATTTTACCTCCTTAGGGGTGGTATATCCAAAAACCCTTCCTTAGTGGATGCCTACGTCATAAAAGGTACCTACTGTCAAAATTTCAAGTCTCTAACCCCAGCCGTTTAGGCTGTGCGTTGATCGATTAGTCAGTCAGTCAGTCAGTTTCTTCTTTTATATATACAGATGTGTTATTTTTTATACAGTGTCCACGAAGTAGTAACTTTTGTTTGTCAATAATTATAGAACTTCATGGGCGTGCTTATGTCAAAAGTAAAAAACGGTTGGATGTAGTATACAGTAAAGCATGTCGGTGTGGCGAACACATAAGTAATGCCTTTAGCTATCCGCTTACCGAAGCGTAACAATGTTTATAAATGGAAATAATTAAAACTAATGTTTGTAATACTCATCAGTCCAGTAAAACTAGATCTTGAATCTTGATTATTGTTTATATTATGGTTTTTGCTATCTTGCATAAATATAATAAAATATAATTACTGAAGCAACTTATGCAAACCATGACTTATATCCGGCAAACAACTTGGCCTAATGCCGCAAAGATATATCCCAGGTCATTTTTATTTATTTCAAAGGGGTAACCAGGCAACTAGTACACCCACAATTCAACGTGCCTATTTTTTTACTGGCGCAGGAAAGTGATCACACTGCACCTGGTAAGCGCAGTGATGTCGGATTAGAGTATCAATTAATGAGAGACAAAACTACACCTCGCTATTCGACACATTCATGCCGGCCTGCTATGTAGCTTCTTCACACTATGCCTAAGGGACCCAGGGTCATAGGAAGGAGGGAACTAAGTAGCTGGCAAACTGTGCCACAGCTTGATTTGATTTCTGTATCACAATGCACGTCTATTCCAAACCTGTGCAATTCATGTGTAATTTCAAACCAAAACATAAATTTCCCGCCTGTAATAGCAAAAGAAAACCAGGCCCTTGCATATTCTCGGCCTAAGTTTACAGCTACCAGAAAAACCAGACGTTCTATATCCAGCACATTATGAAATTATCTAAGTATCCATTTACGGCTTATGGTGTCTTTCTATGACATTGGCCTTCTTCTTCTGTTTACTTGTTTAAGGCCCAATTGTTTGTGATAAACTACCTCTTCTCAGCATTTTTTTTTACCGAAATTGACTTACGATTCACTATCTCGCCTGATGGTAAGTGATGATGTGGTCTTTCACTCACTCATTACTTAAAGATCATTCACTCTTTACTTAAAGATAGGTTATAATTTTCGGGAAATATAGACTCCGGCAAAGAGTTTAACCATGTATCGATGACGCTTCGCCGAGTCTCTTGTCGTCCGATGATGGAAAGGGGTTGGGGGAATTAAATTGTGTAATTCCAAGGCACACTATCCGAAATGTATCCGGTAAAAAACCGATAAACTGGCAACTTTAAGTCGGTGTTCAAGGCTTTGCAGCTTTAGTTTTTGCTTTCTTTTATTTAGAGCATATCTCAACAGTCAGATCCTTTGGAGCATGCTTTTAGGTTCAATTTATTTCAATCAACGCACATTTTACAGAAACTCTGCTTTAGTTTTTAAATGGAGTGTCAAATGGACATAAAGGTACTAATGATTTATTACGACTGAGTTTTTAGAACCCGTGGCGCAGCGAGCATGTACACTGTTGGGAAATGAAAAGCCGCAGGTTTGATCCTCGGCTCCTGCATCGAGACTAATGTTTGTATGATCTTGTAGGGGTTGCTTCTGCCCTACTTAAATGAAGTTGATAAAATTGCAGGGTTGCGAATAAAACAATAATGTTGTATCTGACTCGAATGCCGACAGTGATAGGTGTATGCTGTGTCGCTCTATTTGATAGACTCGTATGGAGCGTAGCGCGGCCGTGACTTTTGTATAGTCATACTCTCTGCGCGGCACCCCCGTTCTGGCCATATGAATATCTACTGTCAGCAGTCGTGGTGTTTATTAATATAAACATAAAATACAATGGTTCTTACAGCTATTTCTCCGTAGGTAAAAGTTTACATTGAATCTAATAACTAGGCTTTGTTGAAGTAGAAATGCGTCGTTTATTTTCTTGGTAATCCCGGCATACGTCCTGTATGTGTGTGGCCGTGATGCCACAATCTACAAATGTTTGTTTCGGGTCTGGGTACTATAAGATCGAAAATCTTTAGTAGTTTTTGATAACAAAGAAACAAGAGTCGTATTAATATAGGGCTAGAACTATGTAAGTGACTAATGTGTATTTATTTAAGAAATATACTTTCAGATGGGAATATCGGAGATTTATCAAGTAATAGGCAAAGCGAAGCAACACTCAAGCCGTCACGAACAGAAGTGAGTTATTTTAAAGCAAACTTCATTAGAAATATGTGATTTTAGGACAGGTCATTGGTACAGTTTGATTATAAAATAATCAAGTCGTATTACATAAATTACACCGACTTCAATAAAAGCACATTATGCGTCCTTATAAAATTTGAGGGGTGCATTCGATTTTTCTGAGATCTCATCATCAGATCCTAACTTGGTGCCAATGGGACCACCTGGGAAGTATACCCTTTTAAACAAAAAATAATTTCTCGAATCAGCCCAGGCGTCTCCGAGTAATCGGGGAACATACATAAAAAAAAGAATCAGATGAATTGAGAACCTCCGCCTTTTTTTTAAGTCGGTTAAAAAGTGAATATGATAGTGGAAATATTTTAAGTTTTTAATTATTCCAGTGTGCCAAGGCCTACGGACTTCACCTTATTTTACTTCCTTGGTGTTGCGTACTCTTCCTCAATCGGTAACGATTTAATATAGTTTGCAATTTTAATGATTTAATGTACCAATATGCCTCTTGAAGGCCTCAGATTTGTTAGGCCAAGTGCAAAAGCAATAAACCAACGATAGTTTAAAAATGCTATTCGTTTTTTATATTCACTTGAATGAGTTAAATGAACAATTAAAGCTAAGATTATTTAAGCTTAAATCATAAAAAAACAGTTAACCATAAGTTTCGGCTGAAATAGATATCGAAATTCAGTTCAGTCTCGGAAAAAACGCTTTCAGTCGGTCATTACACGGCTAGGTGACAGCAAGAATAAATAAAGGGTTCAAGACGAGCTCTCACATCGGGGAGATGCAGCAATTAGTACCTAATTTGAACATCATCCAAATGAAAGAGATTAGACTTATTCCTAAAATACTTTTTAACAATTTATCCAGTTTTATAAAGGGAAACGCTTGAAATATGAGTTTTGCAGGTGGTATGGCGACAATTATGGGGAGCCAGACTAACCAAATATTCAAAGTATATTGCGAACAGTGAGTTATCATTATTTATTTTCTTATTTAGGACAATAATTTTGATTTACCACACTTACCTGCTTATCATTTACTATTCTCCTATATACACACTTTAGGTATATATATTTTTTATTATTCTGACACGTCAAAGTTACGACACTGCACCTGATGCTAAGCGCAGTGCCGTCCAATTAGAGTATCGAGTAGTGAACAAGAATTAATCATAAAATAATAAAAATTAATAAAAATCTATCCCTCGCTACTCAATACAATCATGACACGGATATAATCTTACTACAATCATAAATGCGAATGTTTGGATGGATGTATGGATGTTTGTTACTCAATCACGTCAGAACGGCTCGACGGATCCGGTTGAAATTTAGCACAGAGATAGATTATAGTCTGGAATAGCACATAGGCTATTTTGATCCCGGAAAAATGTACGGTTCCCGTGGGATAGTTTCGTTTGTGTTTTTGTTTTACACAGAGCAAGAGATCGACATGATTTGTTGCATAGTCTTAGTTGAAGAGTCTGATAATGACATAGATTGTTTATCGCGGAAAATGCACGGTTCCTATGGGATAGCATAATATAGAAAGATGTAACTACAACGGGCGAAGCCGCGAGCAACATCTAGTTGAACTATATAATAAATTGACGAACGAGAAAATATTTTTACTATTAACTAGTTAATGCCTTAATTTTTTTGTATCTAAAAATTTTGCGTGTGAACTTAACATAGTTTCATAACAATCGGATGAATCGTAAGGTAACGCATGTGGAACATAAAACATTCGCTTATTATATACTTATATAAAGACTCACAGGAAGCTCGGATCCACCGTTGTGGGCACTATGGGCATGCCCACAACCCTAATAGACTTGTGACGTCACACTTTCACGGTCTATTGAAGTCGAGAGGTTGATAATATATCCGATGACTAATCAAAAAACAATGAATCGTGATTCGGAGCGCAGCAAAGTAACTATATCGATTATGAGCAAGTTCATACGCAGACTCGCACTTGACGTCTTTCGGGTGGCTGTGATCATGGGCGTATATAAGGGGGGGGTTCAGGGGGTCCGGACCCCCCCCTTAGCATACGACATAATAAAAAATCGCGGACTACTGATAGCGGATAATATAGACGGTTAGCAGGCTATTTGATTTAAGTGTCAATTTTTGCAGCATTCAGCTATATGCATATTTGGAATTAACAGATTTTTCTACGACTTTTGAGCCTAGTTTAATTTTTTTCGTGTACTTTTTGGCGCTTAAATTAACTGGTAAAACAATACTGCTTTTTTTTCAGGGCACATCTATTTAAAAAAATACGTCCGAGTCTTAAGTAGTGACTACTTAGTAGTGATGAGTGTGATAGTATATGATGTACCATAAGTACCTGGAGGGCAATTCTCCTTTCATTCAGAATAATTTCGTACTCGAATCTACAGTTCGAATCATTTCTCTATTACGTAATTTCGAACTACGAAGTTATTTTTTCGAATGTTGCATTCATATCCATTTGAATTCGAGTCTTTACTATGAGATTCTACTAAAAAATTTGAATTTCGAACTAAAAATCTATAAGTATTTTAATATCCATAGTGTCTCGGGCCTCATCAAATGTGCATCCACTATCCAGTTCTTGGAAATGTTTTTGGACTCTTCCAAGTATTTTATCTTTCTAAGACTTTTAGTTAAATCATAATAAAAACACGAGATTGAGTCTTTCTATGGGTAAACACATTGGCATATGGCATCATATACGCAGTAAGTTAGGACCAAAATAAAACAATATCTTTGGGTGTCTAGAGGCCTTCATACGTCCAACATTACCGCACCACCTCCAAGAGCATAGACTCTATGCCGCTTAGCTATAAACTTCGTAAAATATTAATGTTAAGGAAACAATCTTGCCACTTTATCTGGAGAATTCACATATATATAGATATACAGATCATATGAAATTTGTCAAGACGCCATATGGTTTAGACGCCATTAGGTTTCAGTGGTTTAAGGCAAACTCGCTCGTAAGCCTGGATGTCATTTTCTACCTACTACAATATCATCAAGCATTACTTAGCATCTTGCCTTGCATCTTGAATGCCTTGACGCCCAGCGTGAGCTATAAATAAGACCTAAAACTGTGTACACTTAGGGTTGGCCCTAAGTGTACACGACGCGCGTCGCCATGCACTGTAGTTGAAAAATAGTGACGCGACGTTTCGACTCTGCGCCAGTTTGAGTTGACTCTTACAGCTACTCTTCTAGACAACTGTTCTGCACGTCCTGTGACAGGGCTTTTAAAACAAAATTAGGGCTAGCTAGTCACATATGCTCACATTGGCGAAAAAAACTTATTCCAAAAGTGCAAGGTTCGCCGTCGAAGGATACTTCTTGGAGGACATCATCATCATCATCAAGTTAGGACACAATATTGAATGGTTCGAATTCGAGATGTACGTCTCGGACGGTCTGTATCAGTCGAAGCAGTTCGAGCGATAACCTTCGAGAAATGTTCGAATGGTAATTTTCAGAATAGCTTAAATATTTTGATTTCGAATTCTATTTTTAAAATAATTTATTTATGAACATTTGACATTGTACACTGACAATCAAAACCTTCGAGAAACACCGGACTCGACATTTCGAGAATAGCTTAACTTTACATTCTCTCGATAAAAGTTCGAATTTGAATTATTTTTCGTATACGAAGTTGATTCGAGTGCGTGAGAATTTTCTCCCTGAGTTCTAACATCTCATCTTGGTAATAAGCAACATTAAAATACTTATTTACCAAAAATAAATTGACTTCACTTGACATTTGATATTTTGACAGTTGTTATGTAAACAATAAAACAAAAATGAATGAAAATCTGCGGCAGATTTTCATCCATCCAAAGTCCAAATTCAAATAGCAAGTATAAATTTTTTATTAACTAGCGTTTTCCCATTCTATGTTTAAGTAATTTCTAAATAACGATGATTTGAGCGGTTAGATTTTTAGCTTTTACCCGTGGACCCCCCCCTTGTAAAAGCTATAGCTATGTCACTGGCTGTGATCACAGCCTTTTTTGAAGGCTGGATCCGGGCCTGCCTCACAGACAGCTTCTGTGGCACAGCGGTAAATAGCCGGTTGTGGAACGAGAGGCTACGGGATCAATTCCCGCACTAACACAAATTGTGATCAACTAATATTTGTTTTTGTTCTGGGTGTTGTAGTACCGTTGTCCTTCATAGTTCTTGATACTTGATACAGGTTTGTCCTAGTGTGGGATCATGACTATGTGTGTGAATGTTGGATATATTTTTAGTTACATAAACCTTGAACAGTAATTGTCTGTGCAGAATATTTCCAGCGTCGCCAAAGATCGAGTTTCCTCATTTCATACTACTCAATCTACCAGGAGTTCTGGTTATGGAGACCCTACTGTATCTATGGATGAACTTCTACTTCCTCAGGATGTTCAGGTATCGTAGAATAATTAAGTCAATATACGTAAGTAATAATTAAAACATTTCAATTATTGGATCCTTGTACCTTCATCCACTTTCAATCTTGTTTAATATGTATATTTTTCACAGAGAAAATCTTTCATAAATATCATTTGTAAAGTTTTACAAAATCAGTTCAGAAATTATCCATTAATTAGAAAGTAATTAAACATGCCAACACGTAACCTCGTTCGTGTAGAAATATAAAAATAACTTACAGCTTTTTTTTTATCCTGGCACGGCATATTGACCACACTGCACCTGATGCTAAGCGCAGTGCCGTCCAATTAAAGTATCGAGTGGCGAAAGACAATCCATACCCCGCTACTCAACACAATCATGCCGGCCTGCTTCTTCACACTACGCCATGAGCAAGAAGTTGAAGAAGCGGTCGAGGGTCTAGTGTCAGAGTACTCAGAAGGCCGCAAAACGGCCAAACATCGCACCCAACTCTAGACCCCCGACAAAAACCGGATGTATACTGGCTGATCCCGGAACGCGACACACTTACCTGTGCCACTATGGCGGGTTTTAAACCCTGTGTACGGTGGTCGCTATCCGGACGAACATGAATATCCTACCACCAGCTATTATTTTTAGGTCTCAAAACGGCTTGGGCTTAGAAATCTCTTTATCCGAAGAGGAGACACAATTCGTAAACGCTTTACTCAAAACGCAGTATCTACAGTTGGGGAGAATTAAATCTCAAGAAATTGTAAGCAACACAACTGCGTATTATATTATCTTAATTATAAACCTGAAATGATTGTGTCGTATTAAACGGTCATGTCGTGTAACTAGCTGGGTTTGGGATTGTGTTCAAAACCATCCCATTTTTCAAGAACCAACCATTCTGAAAATTTCATTGACATTGGCCGGGCGGTGTTAGAGATTAGTGGGGTGTGAACACAGGGACACTTGGTTTTTGGTGGGCTATTTTAATAACAATAATAATACTAGCCCTGTATTAAACATTGTCCCACTGCTGGGCACGGGCCTCCTCTACTAATGAGAGGGGTTAGGCCGTAGTCCACCACGCTGGCCTAATGCGGGTTGCTTCTCATACCTTCGAAAAATGCTCAGATATGCAGGTTTCCTCACGATGTTTTCCTTCACCGTTATACCGTCACGGGCTATTTTAAATAAATAAATAACATCCAGCAGTCACACACATAGCCCCGACCCCACACTAAGGTACGAGTCTTGTGGTGTGGGTATCAGGGACCTACAGATACGCACGGTCTCACAACACCCAGACCCCGGACACAAATATCTGTCTGTCACACAAACATTTGTCCCGGTGTGGGAATTGAACCCATGGCCTCTCGTTTCACAGCCGGCTACTCGCCCGCTGCGCCACGGAGGCTGTCTGTCTCTGTTATTTTCTTTATTGATAAATGGTTTATTTTACAGATAGTTGGAGTTCTTGCATTAGTGGCGGGTGTACTGCAGGCCACTATCAGTGTATATTTTATTGACAGCAAAGAATATTCACAGGTTCATAGGTATTAGTATGATTTAAGCTTAATCTTTTTCTCAGAGTCAATCTCTACATCCTTGCTCTTCATTACAACTGCAATCTACCACTGCTTTAGCTTGGTACTAGGTATTCAAATTAGTCCATTTGAACAAATCAAGATTGGAGTGGAGAGCTCATTCCAATGAATGAGCAATATTAAGTCTAGCAGTAGTCTTTTTTAAAATAGCTTAAGAACCTCTTGCATTTGTATGATTTGTGGTAATAAAAAAACTCTCCTCCTTACTTTCTACTTTCCTTGCTGTCTATAATATTTTCACAGACATATTTTCAAATTTTTTTAGAAGCCTCTATGGCGCAGTTGGCGAGTAGCCGCCTGTGAAACGAGAGGCCGTGGGTTGGTTCCCATACCGGGACAAATGTTTGTGTGACAGACAGATATGTGTCCGGGGTCTGGGTGTTGTGAGACCGTGCGTCTCTCGTAGTCTCTGATACCCACAACACAAGGCTTGTATCTTATTGTGGGGGCTATGTGTGTGACTGTTGGGTGTTATTTATTTTGTATACACAAAAGGTCTGAACAGATTTCGATGCAGGTTTTCGTTCAATGAATAGAAATAAATATTGTCGATTACAAAAATCCTATTTAGGTGTAATGTAGCATATTTTTTAGCCGTTTCAGAGTATCGTCGCCTTGCTTTCTATGTGTCGTTCTGCTATTTATACTGCCGGTGAATCTGAACTTTTTGGAGCTATTCAGAAGAGCTGATAATGGTAAATTGATTAACATAATATTTCTCACATTATATGTTATGCTTCCGAGTATTTTTGACACAAAATAGCCGTGATTTTAACTATTATTTCAGGATTTCAATGTCTTTAGGTATTTTTAACGCTTTATTGGTCTATATATAAGAAAGGGGTAAGTTTCAAATTGCCGGTCGTGCAATCGTTTCTGAAGTTTTCAATTGAAAGTAATAGCATGGGTTGCCCGGTATTAGAATTTGCGTAAGACGATAGGCACACCAGCTGTTACGTAACCAGGTTATACTTACTCGTATTATCGTATAGCGAGGGTAGTAGTTTTTCTGTAGCCTATAGATTTTACTCAAAAGAAGTTGAGCGGTTCTAATTTACATCACTATATTAAAATAGCTTGAGAGTATTTTAAAAGAGCAACGCAAATGTTTCTTGCCAGTTCTTCGCAGGTGAAACTGCATTCTAAGTCGATAAATTATGGAATCTAAATATTACATTTACACTCACGCCTATAATCCCCAAAAGGGTAGGCAGAGGTGTAACTTCAGTACACCCACATTTCGCGGAAATTATTACGGTCCCATATTGTGATAGGGGGCGAGCCTATCCCCATACCGGGCTCAATTCCAGACTCCGGGCTGATACTGAGCATATCTAAATAGGAAAACCCAATATTACTTTACCTGACCGGGGATCGAACCCGAGACCTCAGCATAGCAGTCGTAAAGCATGCGCAATTACAACAGCTCTACCGAGGAATCTAAATAATGAATGTCATATTTATGAGTGATGAATATTTTTCAGGACCCCGTAGAAAACCATTACCAAACAGCCGAGCAAGATCGTGTTTAAATTGGGCATTGATTAAGAGCAACTTGCACTGGGATGTGCTGTTTATAATTGGTAACTATTCCTTCTGCAGTTATACTGTAAGTAATCTCTTTATGAGTCCTTTCAAACTTCCTCTGGGTTTCTGTTATAGTAATAGAAGGGTAGGTAGAAGGGCAAGCAGCCTGATAAAAAGTACCTCAGTTCATTGGAGGAATATTAATTATAAAATTGCAGACGAGATCACAGGAAGAAAAACTTTCTTAACAAATGAGAATGGTTAGGCCACGCTAGCCTAACACGGGTTGGTAGATTTTGCATTCATTTGAAAACCTTATTTAGAAATCTTAGGTATACAGGTTTCCTCGATGTTTTCCTTCATCTATCTTTCTATCTTAATCTTATAAAAGTAGTATAGGGATTCGTCGGTTCCTGAGCACAAATCTAGGATTGCCTATCTAGGATCCCTAGACTTGCTCCAGAATCCAGGTACCCTACTACCCGCGAATAGGTTCCCGAACAGGACTCGGCAGCCGCGAATTAAATTTATATCAACCGCGAATTAAATTTATATCAACCGCGAATTAAATTTATACCAACCGCGAATTAAATTTATATCAACCGCGAATTAAATTTATATCAACCGCGAATTTAATTCATATCAACCGCGAATTTAATTAATATCAGCCGCGAATAAAATTGATATCACACGCGAATTTGATTTATATCAAAGGAGATTTTATACCTGTCTCGAATTTAATTTATATTTAAACATTTTAAGTTTATTTTGCACGTTTGTCAGCCAGCTTGAGGAATGGTCTCATTTTTGTTTGTATGCAGGTATGAATCCCTTTTTCTATGAAGTTACGCTTGTCTTCGTACGGTAATAGTCATGTCTCAACGTGTCTGTATAATTTCTTAGTAGTAGTCTTAATATTACCTGCGTTTCAAAGCTTCATTGTTCATAAGGGAAAGCTATTAAAATTAGTGATGGTATGTATTCTTTGAATATAAGTAACAACAGACCACACGGTTCTTTATAAGTTTTAGGTAGCCATTGTCAATAAGAGAAATCGGGTAATTTATTAGGTACATCAATCAAATGTAATGACAAAGCAGTATTACCTATTGTTCAAAGCTTCATTGTTCATATGGGCAAGCGGTGTTAAAATTAATTACGGTACACGTATTGTTTGAATACCAACGGACCACATGGGGTTGTTAATGTCACCCTTAAGCAATGAGTTTTGGGAACCCATTGTCCATAAGAGAAATCGAATACCGGTCTATCGTATCAGTTTTTGCTTTTGCTACAGCAAAATGACCCTTAGCTGCCGTATAAAAGCGATGACAAAAATTATACTACACCGTATTCCACAGTGTGCTCTACACCACAAATGATTTGAATTTGAATTGGCGAGAGACTGGCGCGTCTCCCGTCAGGAACACGTGCGTTTTGGTCACTCGCCAAGGCTGCCTTAGGGAATTTCTGTAAGCCGTCTTTTCCACCCCTGCACACGGAGGATGACTCGTTGGCCCATACCGCGAAGGTGAAAGCCGATCTTCTGGGCTCTCTCTTCGCGTCCAATTCGACTCTGGATGACCAAGGAAATTCACCACCGACAATCCCGCGGTGCGACAGTACGATGCTTGAAGTTAAGTTCAGGCAAAGTGCAGTTCGCAAAGCACTTCTTTCCTTGGACATTCATAAGTCGAATGGGCCCGATGGCATTCCTCCGATCGTGTTGCAGGCATGTGCTCCGGAGTTGGCACCGGTTCTAACGCGTCTTTTCCGGCACTCCTATGCATTAGGCGTAGTCCCGAAATCCTGGAAGGCTGCTTTAGTTTACCCGATCCCTAAAAAAGGGAACCGCTCGGATCCGTCCAATTACAGGCCTATAGCCATCACCTCCTTGTTCTCCAAGATAATGGAGTCCATTATCAACTGCCAGCTCCTGCGGTACCTAGAGGAGCATCGGCTGATTAGCGACCGCCAGTACGGCTTTCGTCGGGGTCGCTCAGCCGGTGATCTTCTAGTTTACCTGACACATAGATGGGCAGCAGCAGTTGAGACCAAGGGGGAGGCGCTTGCAGCCAGTCTGGACATAGCGAAAGCCTTTGATCGGGTATGGCACAAAGCGCTTCTTTCGAAGCTACCTTCTTATGGGCTTCCCGAGAAATTATGCAATTGGATCACCAGCTTTTTGGCAGATCGGAGCATCAAGGTCGTCGTCGACGGTGCATGCTCTGATCCTAAATTTGTCAATGCTGGTGTTCCACAAGGCTGTGTACTGTCTCCTACTCTGTTTCTTCTGCATATCAATGACATGTTGCAAATCAGCAACATTCATTGCTATGCGGATGATAGCACTGTAGATGTAATGTACACTGGCCGTGCTAATATTTCTCGGGAATACGTCGACGAGAGCCGGAACAAACTTGTGTCTGAAGTCGAGTTTTTGCTAGCCAAAATCTCGGACTGGGGTCGACTAAACTTAGTCCAATTCAACCCCAAAAAGACACAAGTCTGCGCGTTAACCGCTAAAAAGTCACCATTTGTCGTAACACCTCATTTTGAGAACACTCCCTTGTCTGCCACAGCCAGTATCGGAATACTTGGCGTCGACATTTCGAGCAACGTCCAGTTCCGCGGTCAATTGGAAGGTAAGGCCAAATTGGCCTCAAAGAAGCTTGGTGTGCTCAGCAAGGCGAGACGGTACTTCACGTCGGGTCAACGCCTAAATCTCTATAAGGCGCAAATTCGGCCCCACATGGAGTACTGTTCTCATCTCTGGACGGGGGCACCCCAATACCAGCTACTTCCATTTGACCGCATTCAACGTAGGGCGGCTCGGGTTATCGACGATCAAACTCTTTCCGATCGGCTTGATCCATTGGCTCTGCGTAGAGATGTTGGATCACTCTGCATCTTTTACCGCATTTATCACGGGGAGTGTTCCGAGGAGTTGTTTGGATTGATCCCCGCGGCTAGATTTCACCATCGGACATCGCGCACAAACCAGAAATTCCATCCACACCACCTCGATGTCCAACGTTCCACAACAGCGCGATTTTTAAGGCATTTTCTGCCTCGCACAACCACTCTGTGGAACCAGTTATCGCCGGGGGTCTTTCCGAACCGTTACGACTTGGGAACCTTCAAGAAGAGAGCATATTCTTTCCTGAAAGGCCGGCAACGCATTTGCAAGCCCTCTGGTGTTGCAGATGTTCATGGGCGGCGGTGATCACTTTCCATCAGGTGTGCCTCCTGCCCGTTTGCCTCCTTTTAACATAAAAAAAAAAAAAAAAAAAAATGAACTCCGGTTGTTTGTATAGTGAATTTTTAAATAGTGACTCTGCTGCAAAATGAATGTAAGTACCTATGTATAATTCGATGTAATATAATATTAATTATGTTTTATTTACTGTTAATATTGTGTTTTGACCTCAGATTGTTTTAATCAATTGTTGATGATGTATATATTTTTATGTATCCCATATTCCTACACTCCTCTCTATGCCAATACTTATAATAGTTTACTTTTTGTTTCAGTTCGCTGATAATGCTTTCAAAAACTATTATTATGCAGATAACGACGATGATGATCAGCCCAGCGACGAGGAAGGCACCCTGGCATACAAAGTTAAAAAAGCAATAGCAAAGAGATCAAATTGCATCGACGACTTCTTCGAAAAACCTAAGAAGAAAAAGAAGGTGGCAAAAAAGTCGTCAAGTGTTGGTCGCTCTTCCAGTGGTGGAGTCTCATACATCACGTCAAATAAGGACGACATCGCCGATGCATCTCATCTTATAAAGATTGAGATATATGATGTCAAGAAGATAAAAAATATTGCTCCGATGGAACACTGGAAACATGCTGAGGTGCGTGTTAAATATTACGCAGAAGCTGACGAAGACAAAAACTTGCAGTCAGTGAGAGATATAATATTTAATATCACCAAGCACTTGGCTACAAAAGAGGACTGTGTGAAATATTTTATAGACACTGATAAATAAGATAGTGCGTAAGCTTATGTGTAAGTGAGTGTTTAAGGACATTGCGTTATTGTAGTATAAGTTATTATAACTCATTGTGCATGTTAATACTAATTTAGAATATTAATATTTTGTCATGATCATAATTTGGATTTTAATTAATTGTAAACATTTAGTGTTGTAAGTCAGTGTTTAAGGTCATTGTAGTATAAGTTATTATAACTCATTGTGCATGTTAATACTAATCTAGAAAATTAATATTTGGTCATGATCATAATTTGGATTGTAAATTAATTGTAAACATTTAAGAATTATTTGTAAGAATTTGTATATTATTTAATAGTAATAACTTACTTCATTGTAACATAACGGTGTAATGCATTGAGTGAGTTAGCACTATATAAACTTTTTAATTTTTCTCTAAGATATTTATTGTTAAGCATACTATTTTACCATGCATACATTACGGTGTGATGTCTACGACTCAGAGCTCGTCATGCTTCTTAATAACATTGAACCATTGGATCTGATGTCATCACAATTCGATGAAGGGCTCTACGAACTTTGTGAGGAAATAGACCAAAACTATTTTGAAATGTGAGTATTATAACATGTTTATACAAGTTTCTGTGAACCATGTAGAGGGGATACATTTTTAAGTATTTAAAACGTTAGAGTCATCTTTTCGAACTCATTCTGTACGTTTGTTCTCATTGTATTTTTTTTACCAAACATTAAAAATGTATCACGGTCTTGAGTTACAGAGTTTATGTTTGTCCCAAAGTGAGATTGCAAGTTTAAACAAAAATCTTATTTTACACAAGTTTCATCGTTTTATACGACTTTGGTTCATACAAAATTCATTACCCGAGTCAATGTTGAAAGATCCTGTTTTTATTCCGTATTATACACCATGTTCAGGACATAAAATGTTGAATTTGTCTCATTCCGATGAAGATGAAATTGATGGTGTTTTATCAATGCAAGCATATTGTTTGCAATGTAAAAATGTTAGTAATTATGGGAAAAAATGTACATTATTATTATTGTAGTTAGGTTCGACATTTTATTTATTTTGTGTTTTTCGATCAGACTTAATCAACATGGAAGTGGTGTACGAAAGAGATCAGCACCGACGATGTTAACTGAAGCGGAACCAGCGAAGAAGAGGATAAATACTTATCTTGAAGCTCCTTCATCATCAACATCGTTACCAACGCCGAATTCAAATGTAAGTACAGAAAATAATGATAAAATTCAATGTCCCGACTGTCACGTATTTGTATTGAAAAAATATATGACTAACCATTTAAAGAGTAATACTCATAAAAACAATTTACTACGGAATGATAATGAATTAAGGGATGTTCAAATAATTGATAGTGCTTTTGGTAATAGAATTCTTACATATAGAATCATGTCTAATAAAACATCGAACCATCAATTTGAAACGCCTGAATTATTTTTACAAAAAACTAAAGATGTAATATATAAATTACTTACACGTTCTATTCTAGAACACTCTGTTCTGAAAGTAAATTTTATTCTTAATGCAGATTTTACACAGGAAACCAAAAATTTATTTAACACTTTTGACTTTCAAATCTCCAATTATCTTATTTGTCAAGGTGATGATAAGGATATAATTTTTCCTTCTATAACAACCGAAATAACAAACAAAATGGCAAATTTTGAAAAAAAGGGTAGTGGATGGACTTTAGTTAAAATAAATCACTTAGATATGAATATAAACAAGTTTAACCCATTACGAGGATCATCATATATAGACTTACCGTTAGATATAAAATATAAGAAAGCTGTAATTAACGTTCAAAATAATGATCACGAGTGCTTTCGTTGGGCTGTATTGTCAGGATTGTATCCGGCTTCTCAAAGTTCTTATAGAGTGTCATCTTATATAAAACATAAAAATAGATTAAAATTTGATAGATTATCTTTTCCTTTCAAAATTAATGATATTCATAAATTTGAAAAACTAAACAATATAAGTATTAATGTTTTTGGTTTACATTATGATTCAATAAAAAAGTCAAATAAAGTTGTAGGTCCATTACACTTAACGAAACATAGAAAAACCACTCACTTAAACTTATTGTATATATCTCGCGGTGCCAACGGTCATTATTGTTATATTAAAAATCTTTCGAGGTTAGTATCTAAACAGTTATCAACATCCGAACATGCAGTTCATATTTGCGATGGATGTTTATTACATTTCACATCACGGGATAATTTACAGCGTCATCAAGCAAATGACTGTTTTAACGTTTGCATTAATTTACCATCGGAACATGATAACAAAAAGAATTGGTTTAATGAATTAATCCCATCAAATCAAATCTCATTCAATAATTATGAACGTAAACTGAAGGTCCCTTTTGTTGTATATGCTGATTTTGAAGCATTTTTAAATCCAATAGAAAGTTGTTCAAACAATCCCAATATATCATCCACAACGAACATTCAAAAACATGAGATGTATAGTTTTGGATATTATGTTAAGTGTTCGTACGATGACAACTTTTCGATATATCGATCGTATAATGGAAAAGATTGTGCAAACCAATTTATCAAATTTATCAAAACAGATTTAGAAAATATATGTAAAAAAAACACTTTTGTCAAATCTCCATTACCATTAACGTATGAAAATAAAATAAATATTTCTCAAAGTAAGTTGTGTTATATCTGTAAAAGTAACTGAAATGAAGATGTCACAATAATATACAATTGGCATACTGGTGTTTATGAAGGAGTCGCTCATTCACTTTGTTCAGAAAAATACAAAACACCTAATTTTGTACCAGTATTTTTTCACAATTTAAGTAATTATGATGCTCATTTTATAGTTCATGGTCTTAATTTTGACGAAGGTGATATAGAACTTATTCCTGAGAATAAAGAGAAATATATATCTTTTTCGAAGGTTCTGCATATTAATAACCGTGCAGTGAAACTTAGATTTCTTGATTCTTTAAAATTTATGTCTAGTAGTCTTGATAAATTAGCTCAAAACTTACTACCTAATCAATTCCACGAACTCAAATTAAACTATCCACGCGAAGATGACTTTAAGCGTTTAATAAGGAAAGGTGTTTATCCGTATGAATACATGACTTCATTTGATTCTTTAAAAATAACTTCCCTTCCTACTCGCGATGAATTCTACAGTTCTTTAAATGATAATCATATTTCAGAAAATGATTACCATCATGCTCAAGATGTATGGAATCACTTTGATTGTAAAAACATGGGTGATTATTCTGATCTTTATTTAAAAACCGACGTTTTATTATTAACAGATATATTTGAAAATTTTAGGAACGTTTGTCTTAAAACTTATGAATTGGATCCTGCTCATTATTATACAGCACCTGGATTGAGTTGGGATGCTATGTTAATTTATACTAAAATTAATTTAGAGCTCCTAACAGATATTGACAAAATTACTTTTATTGCGAACAATATTAGGGGAGGTATATCACAGTGTAGTAACAGACATGCAAAAGCAAATAACCTATTTATGACTGATTATGATTCTGATAAACCATCTTCCTTTCTCATGTATCTAGACGCAAATAACCTTTACGGTTGGGCTATGTCTCAATGTCTTCCAACAGGTAAATTTGAATGGGTAGATGTAAATACAGATTTTAACATCCCCGATGATGCCGAATATGGTTATATTTTAGAAGTAGATTTAGAATATCCAAAAATCTTACATAATTGTCATTCAGATTTTCCCTTTTGCCCTGAAAATATATGCCTAGGGAATACCAAAAATACAAAACTGATTCCAAATCTAAAAGATAAAAAGAACTATGTTATCCATTACAGAAATCTTAAACAATGTTTAAAAAATGGTTTGAAACTACTTAAAATACATAGAATTCTTAAATTTGAACAATCTGCATGGTTAAAATGTTACATAGATTTAAATACACGTATGCGTTCTTTGGCAACCTCAGATTTTGAAAAAGATTTTTACAAACTTATGAATAATTCAGTTTTCGGGAAAACAATGGAAAATGTTATAAAACGCGTAAACGTTAAATTAGTGAACCATTGGTTGAATCGTGGGAAAACTCAGGGAGCTCAATCTTTGATTGCAAAACCTGAGTTTCACAGTCTATCCATTTTTTCAGAAAATTTAGTTGCAGTGCAATTAAAGAAAACAAGTGTCATATACAATAAACCAATTTATCTGGGGTTTTGTATATTGGATCTTTCAAAAACATTAATGTACACATTTCATTACGATTACATGAAAGAGAAATATCGAGATAATATTAAATTACTTTATACAGACACTGACAGTCTAATCTATCAAATATTTACAGAAAATCTATGCTGATATAAAAACTGATTTAGAAAACTATTTTGACACCTCTGACTATCCATCTAATAATGAATATGGTTTACCTTTAATAAATAAAAAACGGTTAGGGTTTTTTAAAGATGAAACTAACGGTAAAATTTTAAACGAGTTTGTAGGCCTGCGATCAAAAATGTATGCATTAGATGTGCAAAATAAATGTATATGTAAAGCAAAAGGCGTTAATAAATGCATCACAAAAAAGTTTTGTCTTAATGATTATAAATCATGTTTATATGAAAACAAAACTCAGTATAGTGAAATGCTAAGATTTAAATCCATTAAACACATAATGTATACTCAAAAAATAAACAAAATATCTCTATCACATAATGATACAAAACGGTACTTATTAGAAAATTCCACTGATACTCTTGCTTGGGGTCATTATAAGATAAAGGACATTTAATTTTTTTCATATTTTCTGTACAATGATAAGAATTATTTATTTATATTTTTGTGTATTATTAAATTAAATTAAAACACTGTAATTATAGCTGTTATCAGATTATTGTGTGCTTAATTGGACCTACGACTGAAGAGGTTGGTGTTGCTTTCTAGATCACTGGGTATTTGTGAAGCACCAGTAGAGTGGTAACTGGCGGTGTAAATTATAAAATCAAATACATATAATACATTTAATTTTAACGAAATGTTTTATTCATTCCAATACCTCTTCAGAGTTTACACGTATATTCAAAATGATTCATTTTATTCATCCTTTTACTGCCATAGTCGCAGGTCCAACTGGATGTGGAAAATCTAATTTTGTTACAAATTTCATTAAATATATTAAAGAAATATGTAATAAAAACTTCAGTCAAATAACTTGGTGTTTTGATGAAATGCAGCCTTTGTATAATCTACCAAACGTGAATTATTATCAAGGCATACCAGATTTGAATATGGTTGATAGAAATGAACCAAACCTCATTATTATTGATGACCTTATGAGGGAATCTGATGGTCGTGTTGTTGATATATTTACCAAAGGTAGTCATCATAGAAACTTAAGTGTGTTTTACATAACTCAAAATTTATTTCATCAAGGTAAAGGTCAAAGAGACATTTCTTTGAATTCAAGCTATATAATTTATTTCAAAAACCCTCGCGACAAAACTCAAATTCGTTATTTGGCACGACAAGTTTCACCGGAAAATAACAAATTTGTCGAAGATGCCTACAGAGATTCTACTAAGGAAGCACATGGATACCTGATGATAGATCTAAAACAAAATACCTGCGATATTTGTCGAATAAAAACAAAAATATTTCCATCCGATGGTTATTGCACAGTATACATCCCTAAAAAAGAGTTTAAATATATCAAGAATCAACAAATACCCGTCATTTACAAATGATGGATCGACACCTCAAGACGCATAAAGATTTATTAAACGCACTGTATAAACTCAAGCCGAAACATCAACAAGCTCTTTTAAAAGCCTGTAACGACAAAGAAATTAATTTTATTTGTGAGTGCATTCATAACGTTCTACAAGGAAATATAAAGCTTGAAGAAAAATCTAAGAATAAGCTACATAAATTTAAAAATATACTTCGTAAATTAGTGCGTAAAAGTACAAATAAAATAAGAAAGAATATAATAGTTCAAAAGGGTGGTGCTTTTTTACCGATTATATTGGGATCTATTTTAAGTGGATTAATAAGTGGTCTTGTTTAAAATGGATCATGCAAAAAAAATGATATTAGTTGAACCAGGTTTAATAGATAAATTAAATCAAAGTAGAAATGAAAATCCTACCACTCGGTTGGATGCTGAAATGCAAAACATTTTGAATAGTAATATGGAAGACCGAAAAAAATGTAAATTGTACTTACAAATTTTACAAAGGTATCTCCATTTCACGGAAGAAGATCGAAAACCGTTTGAGCTCCCTATAATAACTCAAAATAATGATTTTACTGAACCAATGGATAAAAGTGAAAATCTAAATATAAATAACGACATCAAAATTAAAGATCTAGTTGCCAGTCAGACATCACGTAACCAAGAGAAAAAGCAAGATAATTGTGTGGATGAAAAAAATCCTCTCTACACAAGAAATCAAATTCTAAGCTTGATACCTAAATCATACGTAAAAAGAGGTGAGTTGTTATTGGATTCGCTATCATTGAGTAAAAACAATTTTTTTTGGAACGATGATGGTACGGTAATTATAGACAACGAAGTAATTCCTGAAAGTAATATTATAGATTTAGTAAATGATACACTGCGGCCATTAAAAAGAAATGATCCAATTGGTTGGGAAAAATTTGCTAAAGCATTGAAGGATTTAAAAATACCATTAACCTATATCGGAAATCCCAAAAGACGTGAGTACATAGTGCAACTTCAAAAAGATATTGAAGATTATTCACCAAAACACAAAGAGCTATATTATACTCCAAAAAGTGACGATAAGCATATAAGAAAAATAAAGAAAAAGATAGATTGGGAAAAATGGACCCCTTATTAGAAATAAATAGACTATATTATGATGTGTCACACCCAGCTGGATATAGCAGTATTGATAAATTATCACAAGCTATGAAAGGTAAAATGAATAAAGAAGATGTTAAAAAATGGTTGCAAGCCCAGGAAACGTACACGCTTCATAAACCAGTACATAGAAAGTTCCCACGAAACAAATATATCTTATCTAATATAAATGAACTATGGCAAGTTGATTTAAGTGATATGAGAACTTATTCTAAAGATAATAAAGGTTTTAATTATATTCTTTGTGTTATTGATGTCTTCAGCAAATATGCATATGCTAGATCATTGAAAAAGAAAA